>JAZDUH010000226.1:600000-1130000 GCA_036419115.1 Scarus forsteni | reverse complement strand
CTACCTGGCAGAGCATCTCAGTTACAATACCAGAACTGACAACAAACAGTGAACCTGCTCTACATGAATATATCAATTCATAAAGAGAGCAGCTCTGATTGGATCACTCCACAACTTATCCCACCACCACACAACCAAAGCACCTGTGATGTATATATTCCTAACTTGTCCCCACTTTCTACATGACCAAATTAGGTCTGAATAGATTAAGTCTGTCAGATATGTTAGTCTAGATTTTATTTGTTGATGACAGTGACGGTTAATTTAATTTTGATTTTTATGGTCTCTGCAACATTTGGAATTATAATATTAATAATACATTTTATCTGTAAAGCACTTTTCATAACTCTACTCTGGCGGTTTTGGAGGAGAATTTTTAGTTGGATATGGATTTTATGTTGTTTTCTGATGAAAGACTATAACCTGGTGGTAATCCTTATTAAATCTGACTTTGGAGCAACTTCTTGTGCCCTCAGTCTCTTTATGCAATTTTTTTGTCAAGCACCCAGTATTACATATTTTGGGGACATGCGTTCTTTTTTTTTTTTTTTTTTTGCAGAATTTTGGAACATACTTAGCATCTGATTTCCTCTAAAAACCAGAAGGGCTCCCTCTCTTCAAGTGAAAACTTCAAACTTATCATCATGACTCACTACTTTTACTGTGATAACAACAGTTACTTAGTTAAGATCTCCATTTATTTATGTCATGTCAAAGTAAAACTCTATTTCTATGGCAATCTCATTTTTTAATCTTGTGAAAATCATCTAAATTAACTATAATTTAACGAGATTAGAATAATTGCTGATTTGGAGATTATGACAAACATGAGTGGACATCTAGAGAAAACAAGAAATCAGGTAAAAAAAAAATGTTAAAGTGCAAAATAAAGTGCAAGTATGTTTCTCGTCTTTGGGCCTCCATACTTTTAGCTCACACTTTGTCATTACTGACTTCTATGAATCATTTTTGAAGTAAGGCAGTTCTTTGCAGATAATGGTCTTCCTTTCCTTGTTTCCCTCACTGACATCAGGTACTCGCCGTTCTGTGTAACATCATGTACTCTGTCCTCATTTCCTGGGTTTCTCTCTGGGTTTTCTCATTTCCTCTGACAGAGTCGGCAGGAGCGTACACTGGGATTTACCAGCTTTTCGTCGTCCTTGAAGGCAGCGCCCTCGCTTCATAATTTATTCAGATGAGGGATCCCTGCCCTCTGATTGGCTGATCTCCGCAGCGCAGCCCGTGCTGCATTGGCTGCATCTGCTTTGGCCACGTCCCCGAGCCACGTCGCGCTTTGCTCGCCATTTTCCCATCTCCTGAAGCTAGAATCAGCCTCTTCCTGGGCTCACAGTGTCAGTCAGCACTGTCAGGACATCAATTAACAGTCTCAGCAGAAAGTCTGAGCTCTATAGTGGCTCTTTAATCAGCTATTTTCTGCTGGAGCCCCCGTTAAAAGATGAATATTTTCAGGCTAACCGGCGATCTCTCCCATCTAGCAGCCATCATCATCCTGCTGCTAAAAATATGGAAAACCAGGTCGTGTGCCGGTAAGTCCGCACATTTTGTACTAACAGATTGTTTACAGGTTTATTTAGAGTCCTGTCATGGAAAAGAAGCTTTAAAACTGTCAATAAAACATCTTTGCTTCATAACTTTACTTCAGTCAGAGCTTCGTTTAGGCTAACGTGAGCTAGCCTAGCCTGCTACCAACTCAAGCTAGTGATTTCTGACATGTCACTTTACGTAGAAAACGTACGTAAGTATGATCAGTTACCTTTTGGTTGGAGAATTTTACTTGAGTACAATCTGGAATATGTGACTCGTTACCCTCTAGAACTAAAGTAATTATCTGTATAGTTTTACATCCTGGGCCTCTATAATTTTATTTTTTAGACAATAACTCTATCTTAATCTTTACGTTGATTCTCGTGTATATGTGTGATATCTATATTTACGTTACGTTGGCGGAGGGCGACCCCTCTGACGTGGCAGCAGGGAGTACCAGGGTTGCCACGGAGACCAGACTGTCAAACTTCTTATGATATCGATGTGTGCATCAATACAGCAAAGTCCTGAGCACCATGTCTGTGTGCTTTACTGTTTCAGACACTCAGAGTTGTAGTCTCACTCCCACAGGCTGTCATCATTACTAAGATACACCTTCAACCAAAATGTTGTCATCATATCAGACTGCAACATCTGCTGCGCTTTTCTTTTGCAGTTATTTTATGAAATGGAATAACCTCAGATCTAATTTTTAATTTCCCCAATCATTAAAGAGATAAACTGTGGCAGTATCAAAGCTTTGTCAGCCAAAGCTGCATGACTGATTAAAAAAAGTCATTAATTCTTTTTTTTCTGTCTGTTTTACAATATTTAATCTTCTGTGCCATGGCATTTAATTAAAAAAGATAAATAACAACAGTTAAGTTAATTGAATCAGACAAAAGACAAGGGGCACAATAAAAAGGTTAAAATAAAATAAAATTAAATGAGACACTTTAAATAATTAATTCATATTTAAAGCTAAAACCATTTAAGAAAAACTTTAAACACAGAGAGAGATGTTTCCTGTAGAGCATGGTAAGGACTTACCTACAGCTTTACTCTGACACATTTTTCTCTCATTAGACATCCAGATATTTTTTAACAGCGTTTCACACAGTGAACATGTCCATCTCCATTATGAGGAAGTATTTTCACTGTGTGATTGTCACTGATCTGTGTCCTTCAGTTTACTGTTAACATTTTCTTTGTGATCAACTAAAGTGTTTGTACCTCTGATTCTTTCTATAAATCCCTTTAGAGGTGACTCCAAACACTAACACCAAAGAGTCTTTGGGAGCATGCACATTTATACACTGTTTTTAAATGTTGGCTGGAGTTTATGAGCATTATTTAGTCATAATAAACAGAATAACTTGATGTGGTGCAACTTCTCTTTATGCTAATGTAGCATCAAAAACAGGAAGAAATACCTTTGCTTTGTTTTAGGTTTTTAAATTTGTGATTAATACCATATCCTCGTGGCTACTTAACCACTGACATATTTACTCTGTTCATACCATGTGCAGAAGCTTAAATGAAATTAAAGTAGGGATGCATCTTATTGGATTTTTGCTGATATCTGACTAGCCCATATTTCTGAACTTATCATCCCCAATACTGATATTTTTCATCAGGAGTATTTGATATACTTCTAAATATTTATTTGATGTGTTAGACTTTTAGTGACTTAGTGACTTTGGAAAAGACATAGGGTTGACCTAATTTTGGATAAATATCATAATACTATATATATACTAGTAAACACTCGGAGAGGGCAAACTTCTGCCATGGTAGCTCCCATGTTGCTGTTATCACTATTAGCAAAGTTTCATGATAAAGTTACCATCATATGATTAATGATTTTATGATTAATTTACAGGGTAAAAGGGAAAAATCACTCTCGTTCTCCAAAAATACAAACAATACAATTATCAAAATTTTCACAATTTATTTACAAAAAATAACAAAATTCAAGCCAAAGGCAGAAAATGTATATACAATAAACAAACTAAAAAGCCAAGATTTTAACAAGAAGAAAAAGGGGTACAAACACAAAAGGCAGCAAAGGCTGTCACGCAAACTAAGGATTAACCCAGAACAATTAACAATCTATCTAATACAAAACAATCACCAAAAACTAGCAAATTACAAAGTTACACAATTCACAATCAAGAGTTTGGAGACCGACAGGGATTCAATGCTGCTGTCAGAAAGAACGCCAACGCCATCTGCTCCCTGCGGCTTTTTGAATGGGGAGCCGTTGCTTTGTGGCCAATGGGAGGTGCTGCTTCTCCCTCAGTCGATCAGCTCCCTCCGCCAGTCGCGTCGGGGCACTTGAGCACTGCTGCACCACAGATCCTCTCTGGAACAAGAGCACTCTCTCACACAGGCATACAAACACACACACTCACAACAGAGAGAGAAGCTCCACAAATATACACAAACATATTTTTTTTCCAAAATTGTTTGTTACAATACAAAAAACACCAGTCTAATTTATGCTCTAGACAGAGCATCAGCAAGTATGTTATTCAGACGTTTTTCTGTGCTTAATCTCTAAATTGTAGTCCTCCACAAGCAGGGACCACCTCATCAACCTGGCCTAAGGAGGTTTGGTTGGCATTTTTCATCTGTGCCAGGAAAACGCTTTTTTTTTATTCCTAAATGACCAGAGAAACTGTCATATGTAAGGCTGAGGATTTGTGAGCGAAATTTTTGTGGCACAACTAATTGTTGAAACGAGTTGCAGCCCATATCACCAGACCAAGGGGAGTACGTGCGCATTAACACACCATCATTAATGCTGTACACAGAGGGGCAGTCGGCGCTTGCACTAGCAGCAGATGAAAAACAGCTTACCAGAGATGAGTCCGTCTGCTGTGCGAGGATGAACTCAGTCCTATTGACAACAAAAGACAGGTTTGCATCAGTAGGCAGCAAGTTTTCAGTGTCACATTTTTCAGATTTTTCAACAGGAGTTTCACTTTTTACAGTGTTTTCATCACAGAACATGAATGAATCGGACAAATCCATGACATCAGCATATTTACGCGCCTGAGCGCGAGTAACGGCACAAGCCGGAAAAACAGAGGACGGTCTGACAGCAGCAGGGGTAGTGATAGGCATATCCACAATAGGATTGTCAATCACCTCAGGGTTCGGAAAAACTTTATTTCCCGCAAGATCATTTCCTAAAATGAGCGCCACACCGCGCACAGGTAAACGAGAGCGAATGCCAATTTTTACCTGGCCGGAGACGAGAGGTGAGCGCAGAAACAGTGTGTGCAGCGGTGCTCTTAACACACTCATTTTAACTCCCCAGAGGAGAGCATCCGAACCGCAAAAAGAGGAATCAGAAAAAGGCAAAACATTTTCCAAAATGAGGGACTGCGTTGCCCCAGTGTCGCGCAAAATAGTGATTGGAACCTGATCCTTTTCCTCCCCTGTCAGAGAGACCGAGCCTCTGAGAATGAATGGACGATAAGCTTCATCCACCTCACTCTCAGATGGCTCACCTGCACCGACAGGTGACAGATCAGGAGCCGACTGAACAAAACCCACACTTTTTGGATTTTTACTAGACTGGTTTTGTTCTTTGCGCTGCAGCGCTGGACAATTAGAAATCAGATGTCCAGGCTCGTGGCAGTAGAAGCAGTCACGTTTCTCCGCGTGCACGGGGTTTGACTGTGGAGGAGATTTTGGAGGTGCGCGCTGAGATTTACCCACACCAGCCGCGGGGATCTCACGGCGCACTGCCGGGAACAAAACACGGTGCGTTAACACAAACTCATCTGAGAGCACTGCAGCTTTAGACAGGTTGTCAACCTTCTGTTCGTTTAAATAAACAACAATTTTCTCAGGAATACAAGTTTTGAACTCCTCCAACAGGAGCAATTCACGGAGCTGTGTGAAATTTGTCACTTTGCTCGCCGAACACCTTTTATCAAAAAGCAAAGTCTTTTCTCGCGCAAACTCCACATGTGTTTGGTTGGTAGATTTCTCAAGTGATCGAAATTTTTGGCGGTAAGCCTCAGGCACTAATTCATAAGCCCTTAAAACAGTGGCTTTCACAATGTCATAATCCAGACTCTCATCAATAGATAAGCTTGCACAACCTCCTGCGCTTTACCAACCGGTTTATACTGCAGCAACAAACTCCACACCTCCTTAGGCCACCGGAGAGTTGCCGCAATGCGCTCGAAAGCGTTAAATTAAGAATCAACCTCTGATTCTCTAAAAGTTGGCACCAAAGCAATTTGCCTACTAACATCAAATTGATCGGAGGCAGAGGGGGGAAGGATTTAGACTGACTGGGGTAGACACTGGTGGAGACCTCTCCAGCTCCAAAGCTTGGATTCTGAGGTGCATGAGCTCAACCTCACGAGCTTTTGTCTCGAGCTCCACCTCCCTCAACCGGAGAGTCAGCCGTAAATCCTCCGTTTTCACCCCAGGTTGGGTGACAGCGCTCGGCTCGATGGTTGCGGCAGCCTCCGCTCCCACGTCCACTGACACACTCTCAGGAGCGCTTAACAGTTTTGAAAAAACTAATTTTTGGGACAATCATTTTTTAATCTCTGCCTTTCGAGCATTTAAGGGTACAGAGATGTTAAAAAAGTTTGCAGTCAATAGCAAATCAGCCTTGGTGCACCGATCCAATTCCTCAAGAGAGGGATGTTGTGCAAATTCATCTAAATCAAACATTTTTAGCGACAAAAATGCCAACCAAGACAATGCAGAGAAAAAGAAGAATTGTAATACTCACCGACCGAACATAGGACAAGCCCCCAAAAATATGTTACGCACCCGTCTAGGGGTAAGGCACGTAACAAATTTACAGGGTAAAAGGGAAAAATCACTCTCGGTCTCCAAAAATACAAACAATACAATTATCAAAATTTTCACAATTTATTTACAAAAAATAACAAAATTCAAGCCAAAGGCAGAAAATGTATATACAATAAACAAACTAAAAAGCCAAGATTTTAACAAGAAGAAAAAGGGGTACAAACACAAAAGGCAGCAAAGGCTGTCACGCAAACTAAGGATTAACCCAGAACAATTAACAATCTATCTAATACAAAACAATCACCAAAAACTAGCAAATTACAAAGTTACACAATTCACAATCAAGAGTTTGGAGACCGACAGGGATTCAATGCTGCTGTCAGAAAGAACGCCAACGCCATCTGCTCCCTGCGGCTTTTTGAATGGGGAGCCGTTGCTTTGTGGCCAATGGGAGGTGCTGCTTCTCCCTCAGTCGATCAGCTCCCTCCGCCAGTCGCGTCGGGGCACTTGAGCGCTGCTGCACCAAGATCGTCTCTGCAACAAGAGCACTCTCTCACACAGGCATACAAACACACACACTCACAACAGAGAGAGCAGCTCCACAAATAACAAATTATTACCAGATACGGCCAGGGCCGTAACAGTTTGGATCACCACTAAATTCTAATCATTTCTAAGTCAGACCATTACCAACATCTCCCGACAACATATTGAATGATAAGATATAAGGGATGGGAGTCGAAGACCTACTCCGGTTGAGAATGGATATCAACTCCCTGAAGAGATTGATACCATCAGTTTTTTTGCTCATCAACTCCCTCATCAGTGTCTTTAGATATCAAGAACTCATCATCTAAGGCAGACAGCAGAAACAACAGCAAAGATGTAAAAATCACGGCAGGCGGTGGGAGTATATCTTGATTTTCAACAAAAAGACACTGACTGTACAACTTTCAGGAACTGGAACCACCAGCATCTGGCAAAAGCACTTATTTATCTTTGCAGCATGCGTCATGTGTTTGACATTGTTGCCACTGAAAATCTGAGGAGGTCGACTGTATCCACAGAAAATCCACAGGAAGTTTTAAAGAACCAAATCAATAAGCTGAAGTGTTAATGACATGAGTGTCAATAAAATCAGAACAATTTCCATCCCTAAAAACATCACAATATTGCTCTGGAAATATTAACACAGTATTGTGCTGCAAATATTTTGATACCTTTACTTATCAGTGTGTTCTTTAAGGAATTCAGAGTTCAGTTATATTACAGTTTGATTACTGTTTTAGCTCTACAGGCTTATTTCTAGATTATAATGTCTTTGTTTCAGGGATGAATAATATTGGTATGTAGAGCTGGGCAAAAAATCAATTAAATCAATTAATTCAAATTATTTTCTGCAGAAGATTTAAAAAATAAAAAATCAAGATTTTTTTTCTTGCTTTAGTATAATTGTAAGTTGTTAAAAAAAATTTTCAAAAATTACAATTTTCATGATGGTCGGCCTTGTAGGGTTTGCACAAGCACATTTAAGTAGATTAAATATTGATCAGAGAGTTTCATGCTAATACTGTAAAAATACCTCAGCCTTTAGTGTTTATGTAGACAAACCTGCCTACGTTTGTACTACACAATCAACCTTTTATGACTCAGACTTTGACTTTAAGAGGGAAACATTTAGACAACGTAAAGGCAAAACTTGATTTGTTTCATTTTTATGCCACTGGGAGTTTTGTTTCTTTTAGGGAGGGAAAAATCGATTAAAATTGTAATTCGAGTGTTGTGGGAAAAAAATCTGGGATTTTATTTCTAGGCCATATCGCCCAGCCCTATTGGTATGATATTGGTATCCGGAGATACTGATGTATTGGCTGTACACTCTGACCATGCATTAGCAGTAATACACAAATGAACCATCACTACATGGATGCATTTAAAAATCAACAGTTTCATTTTTTTAAGAGTTAAATAATGTTTTTCTTGTTTCACATCTGTTCCTCCCTCAAACAGACTCCCATACTGAAGCCAGTCTTTGTAAAGTAAAGACTCTCTGCTCTTGACGAAAAGTATCAGTATCTGCAATAATGAGTTTTGAAATATTGCCATATCGGAAACGAGCAAAAATCGAATACTGTGTACCCCTTAAATCAAATTTAATGCACCAAAAAATAGAAATATCTTGTGTGAAATAACTATGGCTGCAGACTCTTAATCACTGATACAGATTTTCGTTGTCAAGAGCACGAAGTCTCCACTCCTGACCTGTTTCTTTCATGGCTTCAGCCCATCAGGTGACAGCTGCAGAGATTCAGGCTCTGACTAAAAACATCTGCTTGGCTGGACTGTGGGGCAAAAGTGTTCTGCTTGTTGCATTATGGTGATAAACCTGCTGCTTTCTGGACAAAGTTCAGAGCTGTATCACTTAAAGACAAGCCGACGTCGGGGTTATGTCACTGCTGCTGTTTGTATGAGATTAAAGCAGACTGATTTACACACTGAAACATCGTTTCAACATCTGTGTTCACTGCTGTCTGATGTGTTGGTATGTAGAGAGCTGGTCTTCATACACATTCAAATCTGCTGTTTAAGTCAGCCTGACAGGCGAGGGTCGATATAAACTTTGATCTGAAGACCTCTCTGACCTTTCACCATGAGCACTGCAGCACTCCTCTCTTCATAACTCGGCTTATCGCGTGGAAATTTAAACAAAGTGTTCAGAGGCTTAAAGGTGTGACCGAGTCAGATCTACGCAGCCTCAGCCAACAGGAAGTGTTCAGAAGTACTAAAGATCTGATCAGAAGAAAGAGTGGCGTGGTTACAAAGCTGGCTGCAAGGCCAACATCTGAGGGTGTTTATTATCAAGCCAGAGACACCTGAGTAAAGAAGACACCTTCCCTTTGACAGCTAATTTACAGCTGCCTGTAGTTATTACACTTATGCTTCGTTCACACACCGCAAGCGACCCAGCTACCAAAATCGCGTCGCCCACTGAAGTATCGTCGCGCGTCCATAAATACCTCATTTTGGTCACCGTTGCCGCCGGCCATCGCTCAGTGATGTCACGTCCGCTCGAGTTTCTTCGAGATCATTTCATTTATCATTTATTAGGATGTATAAGTGGACATTATTCCAGCTATATCCGTTTCATTCACTTATCAAACACAAAACACTGCAGCTGATGCCCTGCAGCAGCATCATCTGTGAGTTTACCGCAGTCCATCTAGGTAGAACTAATGTCCTCACTGACTAATGTTTCCCACACGGACATGGATTGTTACTCTGTAGTCCGGATGAACAACTGTCTGATTAGGCTACCGTCACACGTGCACACACCTGCTGATTTATCAACTTTTTTTAACTTTCACATCGCGTGACAACCTATGTGGTAGTGTGAAAAGCGGCTGTCGCATTGCGGGAGGTTTAGCCGCGCCCCAACGCTGCTGTACATTGACTTTGTATGGAGAGTGATCGCCAAGGTAGTATAAGTAGCGTCCGGTGTGTAGCGTCCGCAGCATTAGGGAGAAATGGTGTTAAAAACATGGGCACTGTGGTATCACCTTAGTCACACCTGTTCAGTTTCCTTCACCTTCAGAGCTCCTTAATTCAACCAGAAGCTGAATCATCCCTCTGAGATGTTGCTCCATGTCTCCATGACAGCATCACACAGCTACTGCAGATTTGTCTGCTAATCTCCCGCTCCACCACATCCCAAAGCTACTCTGTTGGATTGAAATCTGGTGACTGTGGAGGCTACTGGAGTCCAGAGAAGTCATCGTCACGTTGAAGAAAGAAGTTTGAGATGATCTGAGCTCTGAGACATGGTGTTAGAAGTCTCCATGGTCCACTGTGGTCATACATGGGTGGACAGGGGTTTAACCATGCTCAGGTGAGACTAAGGGTCCCAAAAGCAGCCTTTACTGCTGATCCAAGGCAGGATGGATCCATGCTTTATGATGTTCTCACCAAACTCTGAGCCTACCATCTGAACGTGGAGCAGAAATCCAGACTGATCAGACCAGGAGTCATTTCTGCAGTCTTCTGTTGTCCAGTTTTGGAGAGCTTGTGTGAACTGTAGCTTCAGTGTCCTGTCCCAGTCTTTGTAAACCCTTGAGATAGTTGTGTGTGGACATCTCTGTAGATCACCTGAAATACCAACAGCCATGTCACTTTGACCCTGTTTCTTCTTCATTCTGAAGACCATGTTGACATGCCTGAATGTGTTGAGTTGCTGCTCTGTGATTGACTGATAAGCTATCTGTTTGAATCAGCAGTTGCACAGGTGTACCAGTGAGTTTGCTGTGTGTTTGCTGCTAAAGCTCAGGTTGCTGTGACAGTGGGTTTTGTGCCTCACTCCTGATCCTGGTCCTGCTTTTCTAGTTCTCATAAAATTCTCCTAAAAATGAAGAATCTCGTTTTTCTTTCTTGTCCGTCAGGCAGCGTCTGCAGCCACGTCAGATGAATCACGCACAGGATCTCCTTTATAGGAGAGGTTTTTATTTGTTGATTTATTTCCCATCTTCAGCTCATTACCAGTATGTTGGTTTGTTAAACTTGTTCTGATAGTTTGCAGATACTTTGAGGTTGATAGTTGTAAAAATGTTGATGTCATGATCTCGGCCTTCCACACAGTCGGACTGAAGGTGTGTCTGAATGAAACGTGTTGTCACCTGCCAGCTCTTTAGATAAACACTGACACGAGCTCAGCTAATGATGACGAGGTCCTGCAGCTCAACAGCAGGAAGAATAAGGCCATCATTTCACACAAGGCTCTTGATTAAATACAAGTATAAAAGTTAACCTTCAGCATTTTTATACTTTTGGAGTTTTGTGTTTTCAAATATACATAATCTTTTGTCTTAATGACAGAACTCTGAGGCAGCTGCCTTAAGACAAATGACAGCACAGCAGCTGTTGTTCAGTAATCGTTCTGTTGGTTTGACTGGATGTTAATCATTGAACAAAAACAATCCCAATCTTTCATTTTATACAGTTAGATACCCAGTATGGTGCCTAACACTTCCTTCTATTTTTGCTGTGGTTGTGGGTTCAGAGAAGTTACCCATGTTGTTTGGTTGTGAATTAGAGCTGCTCAATTATGGCAAAAGTCACAACTGATATGATTTTCGTAGACATTTAGAGCACTCACATAAAACACGGCGACTAACTGATTTAACAACAGACCTCATATGCAGTTATTGAACTTAAACGCTCTTAGCCTTAGGACTGAACTGTATGTAGTCTTTAGTGTCGCAGTTACAGCGTGCACATTCACAAAAATCACATTGACATCAATCAATCAATCAACCTTTATTTACACTCGAGAGATCATTGAGGGGCATCCTCATTTACAATGATGTCGAGTCAAGTACAGAGGAAACTGAGAGTAGGGATGTCCCGATCCGATATTGATATCGGATATCGGTCAAAAAAACAAATATCGGATCATATCGGCCTGCATCCTAAATCTCCGATATCAGCACTCCGATAAAAGCAGTCCATTCTAATATATCTATTTTTTATTTTAATCAGTTGTAGAATATGCTTATGTTTAAGTTCAACACAGTGGTTATTTTGCAATTGGTGAAATATGTTTTTGTTTGATTTATTGAGGTCACTTTTCAGGGTCTTCTAATATTTTTTATTCATGTTGTTTTAATTGTAGTATATTCTTATGTTTAAGGTTAAAATGTATTTAACCTATTGGTTAATAACAAATGGGTCAGTTTTTCTCATACCTACTATTGCTGCCTACTGTTCTCTGTTTGAGTAATCTGACCTGATCAAGCCTTTTCTTACAGTCCATACTACAAAATAGGTAATAAAAGTCTATATGATTCCTGCTGATATCGTATCAGATTGATATCGGTATCGGCCAATACTCAAGGCTGCAATATCGGTATCGTATCGGAGGTGAAATAGTTGTATCGGGACACCCCTAACTGAGAGAGCACAAAACAATAAAACAGACAAACTTTAAGAAGGGGCATTAAAATCATCAGACCTGCGATGATGAATATGACAATAGGTCACACTTAAATAAAACAATTACACACGTAAGAGTGGAAATTTAAAATAAGATTTCTAAAAAGCCCAAAAGGTAGAAGGTCATTAATCCTGAGCAGCTCCTGTAGCCTGTTCCAGGACTCAGGAGCAGAATAGGAAAAGTTCAGACCTGACTCGTGGGACATGCAACAGGAGCCTGTCAGAGGAGCGTGTATGACACTGGTTGTTAAAAGAAATATGAAGAAGCTCGATAAGGTAGGATGGCAACTTTTCTAAAAGGGCTTTATATATAAAAAGGTGCCAATGAAAATCACGTCTCGTCTGTAGAGAGGACCAGCCAACCTTGCTGTATAAATCACAGTGGTGCATGTTAAAAGGATCACCAGTGATAAACCGTAATACAGAATGGTAAACGGGGTCAAGCTGTTTTAGGGTTGAGGGGGCTGCATGTCTGTAGATGACATCTGCATAGTCAAGGACTGACATGAAAACAGCCTCCACAATCCTCTTCCTACAAAACCTAGGGATGTTTAATATATTTCTATAGAAATACCCAACTTTTTGTCTAAGTCGGCCAACAAGGTCATCAATATGATAATTGAAAGTCATTTTATCATCAATCCATGCACCTAAATATTTGTAAGAACTGACTCTTTCAATCGTTACTCCATTTTTTAAAATAATTAATACATCTTTTTTGTCAACTGTTCTTGATCTAGAGAAAACCATCAATTTTGTTTTTTCTGCTTAAGACCGAGTTAAGATCAGAGAAATTGTCTTGTAATATGTTAAAAACTTGCTGCAGCATATTACAAGCAGAAATGAAAGACAAATAAAGTCTAATTGCGACTCATTGCATGTCATTCAGCTTTTTATGTTATTTAATGGAAACCAAGCCAGAAAACGTTCTTAAAGTCCGTCTGATTCCACCAGAGGCTGCTTTTGTGTTTCTAGCACACAGGAGGTGCACAAGCTTCAAACCGCAGATCTGACAGTGTTATAGCACAAACAGTGAGCTGTAAATGTGGTGGTGCAGCAGGCAGTGTGCATGAGGGTTGCTGGTTTGACCCCCGTGTGGGTCACAGCCTTTCTGAGTGGAGTTTGCATGTTCTCCTCATGCATACATGGGTTCCTCCCACAGACCAAAAACGAGCTCATTAGGTTGATTGGAGACTCTAAATTGCCCTTAGGTATGAATGTGAGTGTGAATGCTTGTTTGTCTCTCTATGTGGCCCTGTGATTGGCTGGTGACTGGTTCAGGGTGTGCCTCACCTTCCAGCGCCCTGTCTTTTAGGTACAATTATAATACTCACATGAGCTTTTTGTCACCACCCAAACAAAGAAACATTTATTTAAACACTCTCTGCTTTCAAAAACAAACTGTTTTAGACATTATCATTTCCTCCCAATTACAACACAGGTAAAGTTTTTAAAGAAATGTGTCACAACACTGTTCCTCCTTTGTGTGAAAAATATTCATAAATTCTATTTACTGTACATAAAAAGATATCACACTTATCTGTCAGATTCTTTCAAATAATCGCAGCTTATAGAATAAATAAACACTGCAACAGCCTTTCTTAACACTATCATATTGAGCTTTAAAGAAGAATAAATAAATTACTATTTATGTAAGATATGTAAATTCAACAAATGCAAAATGTCCTGGTGCACTAACTGCAAGTACAGAATCTGATTTGTGGTGAAGTCGGTGCCCTTAAATCCTCACCCAGGTCACAAATGAAGTTATTTTGAATTTCTGCAGGTCTGACTCCTTAAAAATATTTTTTCATTTTCTGAATAACAGATACATGGAGTTAACAAAGACAGTTGGGGCACACATACTCTCATTGAGACAATAAGTCAAGCAAAACCAACAACAAGGACAGCACAGACACTGAACCCACATCCACACAATACATGAAATAAAATTAAACTAAACAAGCTCAACCCTTTTGCTTTATCTTCCTATCAACATTTTAATATTAATTTAAAATTAAATAATATAAATGACTTTATAACAAGTGTTTCCGTTGTATTTCTACTTTATCTCATGCCATTTTCTTTCCCTTTTTGAGACCATAAAGGAAGAAAAAAAAACAATCATTTTTAAAATAAAATGTTTCTACCTCAACAGGAAACAAAAGTGACAATTTTTCATTCATGCACACATTTTTCACACATCCCTTTGTTCTTGTTGTTAGTTACAGTCCATCTTTTCCACTAATAAAAAAGCTCATTGTGAACCAGAGAATAAACCAGAGACAGACGAGTGCTCTTTAATTTCTATAAGATAGGCTCTCAATACTTTCCCCCATATAATATGAAATTGGTTAACCCGACATGTTTTAAGTAGCATTTCAACCAAAGCAGTTTGATGTGTTACCGGAGTTTCACTGTCGGTTAAGGAGAACAGGTACACAAACGGGCCGGTACCGTTACACTTAAAGCCCTCTGTTAGCGCTGACAGTTGTGCTCTACGCCAGAAAATGACTGTTGCACTTATTTTGATAAATATTGATCATAAAATTATGAACTGAATTCATTACACATACGGTCATTAAGCTTTAACACAGTCATTACTACCAGCCCTGCACCAGTAAATTAAATTAAATGGTAAAAATGTAGATATGTTGGGGTGCTGGTTTGGCGAAGTGGTTAGCAACCAGGCACCCCATGTACTGTATTTGCTTCTGCCGATCCAGGTTCAAATCCAGCCTGTGACCAGTTTGCAGAGTGTCTTCCCCTACTCTCTCTTTCACAAGCTGATCCACTGTCTCTCTCCTATCAATTAAGGCACAAAATGCCCAAAAAATACAATAAAAAAATGTAGATACGTGCAGTTAGAGATAGAGGGGTAACAACTGTAGGTTGTTATGTCTTTAAATCTTGATCATTCAGTTTTCATACTTGATTTATGCAGCACTTCTAATTAATCACAAGTTTTGTATCTCTAAAGTGTATAATTTTTAAATTAAAATTCTGCACAGGTTAGCATCAGCTCTGCAGCCTACTCTGAATGTAGCATCTGATGATGGTACATTTTATTCTCTAAAAGCCTCCACAAAAATATGAATTTATTAGTATTTTTAATTCCAAGTCTGGCTCTTTAAAACCAAAGTGGGAGCCAATGACTGAGGTGGTTTCACCTGTATTGTTAACAAACAGCTAACGTGTCATCACTGCCTCTGCTCTTCACTTGATTTAAAGTGAGAGCTGTTTGGTGAGAGAGGCAGAGATAATGCCTGTGGATAAAATGAGATCAACACAGGATGCTGCTCAGTTAGTGTTACATTTTAATTATCTCTTAAACTTAAAACCTGTGCTTAAACCTGTGTGGCCCCAAAACAAACATGTAAGGTTGTTCGACCAGCTGAGGTTCCTCCTTAAATCTTCCACGTTGGTCCATGGGAGTGTGACATCTTCGTTAAAATGTGTTCGTTGTGTTTATTGTTGTGTTTAAAGTTGGTGATGTGGAGAGTGAGGAGGAGCAGCGTGTTTCTGCAGAGGTGTCTGTGATGGATGGAGTCGCTCAGACATTACTGTACATACATTTACAAAAAAAAAGACAAATATCAGCGGACATGACTGTCAGTTCTTCTGTCTTTTCACAATATAGTTTTTTATTTGATTACAATGCCTAGTTAAAATGTAATTATGTATATGTGTGTTTTATACAGTGAGGATAAGGGCTGAACGATTTGAGAAAATAATCTAATTGCGATTTTTTTTTCCCCAATATAGTGATTTACTCTGCAATGGTTTTAATTTTCCTCATCTTATGTATTCTTAAACAAACATAAGCAGTAGATCTTTTTATAGTTAAACCAATATGACATTAAACTAACCTAAGGACTAAAGATTTGAGAAAAGGTGGAGAAGTGAAGAACAGGAGCAAAATAGGTATGAAATTGTAAAAACTGGGTATAAATGGTATGAGAGCAGAAAAAGGTGAACAAATAGGTGCAAAATAGGTGTGAAATTGCCAAAAAAAAATGGCCAAAAGTTGGCAAAAAAAATCCAAAAGTGGCTTAGGGAAATTGATTATGGCAGCAACATTGGGTATTAAATTTGAAATTAAATTTCAAAAACCATGTAAAAATTCCAAAAATGGTTCTAACAGTGGCCAAAAAAAGATGAATGGGGGCAAAATAGGCATTAAGTTGTAAAAACGAGGCTAAAAAAAAGGTAAAAATGGTTCAAAAGTGGGAAAAAGTGTATGAATAGAGGTAAAAAATAGGCATGAAATTGCAAAAACTACATCACAATTCCAAAATGTTCAAAAAATTTTGGGCTAAAAATATTGAACCTTCTGCGTTTTGAAAATTGCAACAAGCCGTATTGTGATTTAATCTAATTTGCAATTAATTGTTCAGCCCTAGTGAGGATACATACGAAAGACTGTGTGACCAAAATCAGGTGAACCCCATTTGCTCACTAGAATTCTACAAGAAGTCTGAGGCACCAAGTAAACTGGAATTTCTCGTCCTTCAGACCAGTGGTGACATTTCTGGTTTTATTATGCATGACTAATCTGCGCCATGGCCTGAGCTGTGGATCCATGTTGCCCTGGACCTTTTTCAGCCTGATTAGCTTCTCTAACATGTAACCACACGCAGACGTGTAATCCAAATCTGCAGTCATAGAGTGAGGAACAGGTCAGTTTTAGTAGAATAAAATGCTGTGTGCTGTCGGCTGAAAGTCCAGAATCATCCATCTGTTTATGATGTTACAGCTTCAGATGGAAACTGAACGGGGCTCCTATCACCCCTGAACCTGAACAAGCACAATAATCCCCATCCTCTGCTTCAGCTCAATCAGGGGCTGCACATTCAATCTTAATAATAATGATAATAATTTTATTTATATAGCTCTTTTTTAGCATAGTTTACAAAGTGCTTTGACAAGCATTCAGCACAAAATGATAAAACACAAACAAACAATGAGCACACAAAGTAAAAACAAAAAGCACAGCTTAAATCAAGACTAAGAGAAAGACGCAAAGGTAAAAAGACATGAGGTGAAAAGGCCTTTTTCATACTTTATAGTACTTTGTAGGAACCCAGACAATACAAGAACCATGCAGCATAAAAAGAGACCATGAGGACCAAACATAAAAACATAAAATCAGCAAGAATCGGAAATGCATTAAAAAAGGGGATTAAAGCAGAAATCAGGTCAGAAAATATAAAAATATTAAATGAACAATGATGATAAAATTACAAAATAATAAAAATAAGTGGTGATGATAAAATACAGCAATAAACATGAGCAAGAGAGGAGACAATTAAAAAGGTCTAAAAATGATCTGTAAAAGAGTGAAAAAGGTGAATCATTAATAAGATAAAATCATAATTAATAGCACATTATAGTATTAATAAATTAACAAAAAGGAGAAAAGAAGGTAAAGCAAAACAAACAGTAAAGCCACGATAAGATAGAGATAAAAGACATTAAAGGAGACATATCATGCTGATGCATGATTTAATACTTACATATAATATAATAAATTTGAAAACAAGACCTTACACCCCCTTAATTTTCAAAAAATGAGATATTGTATTTTTTCTGATATCCTAGAACGAGATTTGATGCCTCTGAAAATAGGTCATTGCGAGATGTCCGCGAGATTTCAAACGTCGTGACGACACAAGGTACATTTCTTTTTATTGGAGTAATCTGATAAAACACTTCCTCCTCTGTAATGTCCGTTAGCCACAAAACTGTCAACGAGGAACACATCCACCAGCAGGGGTATATAGATCCCTAGCTCACATTCACTCATTACCAGCTCTGGCCTGTCGGGGGACTCAATACGCGGTCGCTGCTTTGAGCCTGCCAGAAAATACAGTAGAAGAAGAAGGACAGGCTGGCTCTACCCTCTCGGCAGCTCTGACAGAACTGACCAATCAGAGCACAAAGGGCTGTAACGTTGCGAGGTAACTGTAGGTCATCCTGAGATCCGAGCGTTTCAACGAGAGCTTCATAATGGCCTAAAATGAGGATTTTGAGAACGCTATTGTGGGGCAATGAAGGAACTAAATGACTTGTACTGAGGGCAGAAATGCTTTACAGGCATCCTAGTCTGGCATAGTGAAAAGGAGAAACAAGCATGATATGTCTCCTTTAAAAGACGGTAAAAGACCGTCTTTTAATATGATTCATTACATCTAACACTTAGTCATGTTGATATTGTTATTAGACAGTGATTGAACAAGAAAACATCTCTCACTAATTGTGGTTATCTGAATCATCACCAGATAACCACATAGACGGATGAGCAGAAGCAGGGCGAGTGGAGCTGATATCTCAGAGCAGAAAGCACCTTCAGGCCTGAGCAGCATGGTTCAGAGAACAGCAGAATGAGTGACTTCATAGTTTGTTTGTCCTGCAGCAACATTTTCATGAGGTGTGGCTTTTAAAACATAAACATAAGCAGAACAGGACAAATTTCGAATTTGTTTTGTTTGATGTGGAGATGAAACAAACATGGATTAGGGATGCACAATATTTTTAATTTTGCTGATATCCAATATAACAATAGTTTTAAATTCAATATCAGTGACACCAATTCAAATATTTCTGGTCAAGAGCACAAGCTGTATGCTTAACAAAAATGGACTTGTTTCTTTCAGTGTTGCAGCATAGTTTTGTGAGGAACAGAAGTTAAAGAAGAAAAGCAACTTTTAACTTTTGCAAAATGAAACCCTTGATAGGAAGGTGCATCAGTATTGTACTTTTGTGTAATTTGCCACTATTCCATACCATATGTGACCAATATGTGTGGCTAATGTGTCGGCTGTAAATATCTGCAAAAATGTCAATATTGGCTGATACAGATATTTTATGTTTTAGGGTGATATTGGCTGTTACCACTCTCAAACCGATAATATAGACATTAGCCAATATAAGCCTAAAAAGATAATATCTTAAAAATTATTATATTTGGGGTGCACAATAATTCCATGCATCCCTAATATATATACATATAAATAAATAAATAAATATATATATATATATATATATATATATATATATATATATATATACATACATATATATATATATATATATATATATATATATATATATATATATATATATATATATATAATATTTATATGGATATTTATTACAATATGTAAATGGTAAATGGTAAATGGACTTGAGCTTATATAGCGCTTTTCTAGTCTTTTGACTACTCAAAGCTGCTTTACACCGCAGGTCACACCTACCCATTCATACCCATTCAAACCCATTCGCGCTCACATTCACTCACTGATGGTTCAGAGTTTCTATGTTAGTTATCCATCAGTGTCTCTAACACTTTCACGCCCTTTCATGCCCATTTACACGCCACTGACGCAGCAGTGGGAGCAACTTGGGGTTAAGTGTCTTGCCCAAGGACACATCGCCATGTGTCGCCCGGAACTGGGCTTGAACCTGCAACCTCCCGATCACTGACCAAGCGCACTATCCAACTGCGCCACTGACGCCCCATATATGTATATATTTATCTAAGTATATATGTGTATGTGTGCATACGTAGAAGTTATATTTATACATATGTTTCTGTAGTACATGTATATAATGTCTATTAGGGCTGGGACGATTCACTTTTCTCCCGATACGATTTATTGCGATTTTTTACGTGCCGTCTGATTTAAATTGCGATTCTACGATATTGCTTGTTCAGCAAGGACAGTTCGAAACCGACTTGTTGAAGCTGGTTTGAAGTCACACAGACCGCATAAGAAGCCCTTCATCAATGAAAGGCAGAGGAAGGCCGGTTACTCTTTGCTCGAGACCACAAGGATTGGACTGTTGATGATTGGGCTAAGGTTCTCTTCAGTGATGAATCAATTTTGAATTGATGCCCTCCAGCCAACTTACTGGTTAGGAGGAAGCCTGGAGAAGCTTACAACCCAGACTGTCTTGCCCTACAGTAAAACATGGGGGTGGATCAGTCATGATCTGGGGTTGTTTCAGTCTGAGTGGAACAGGGCAAATGCAATTGTGTGAAGGCGAATGAACCAGGTCATGTACAGGACTACCCTTGAAAACAGTCTTCTTCCATCAGCTGGAAAACTCTTTCCTGCCTCGAATGACTGGATTTTCCAACAAGACAATGCCCCTTGCCACCACGGCAAGGTCAGTTAAAACCTGGATGGAGAACCACAACATTAGCACCATGCCTTGGCCTGCTCAATCACCAGATCTTAATCCAATTGAAAACCTGTGGAAAATCATCAAACTCAAAATGGAGAACCACAAGCCCAAAAACAAAAGAAAATTTGTTTGAATTTGTCCAACAGGAATGGGCTGCTGTGACAGCAGAACAATGTCAGAAGCTGGTGGAGAGCATGCCAAGGCGCATGGCTGCAGTCATCAAAAACAATGGTTATGCAATCAAGTATTAACTCTTGTGTGTATCATGTGTTTAAAGCAAACAGAAAGAAAACATGGAATGCTTAAAAGTAGTGTTTTTTACAATGCCATAGCTATTGATGTAAGAATTTAAGTAATTTTGGTTATTATCAAGAAAACCATGGAAAAAGAATAGTTCTTAGTTCTTAAATTAAACTCTCATGAGCTATTTTTGTTTGTTATCATTATAATTGTCCAAACAAATGTACCTTTAGTTGAGCCAGGCATTAAAATTAACAAGAAATTGAAGAAAAAAAGGGTGGTCTAATAATTTTTTCCATGACTGTATATATATATATATATATATATATATATATATATATATATATACATATACACTTATATATATATATATATATATTTATATATATATATATATATATATATATATATATATATATATATATATATATATATATATATATATATATATATATATATATATATATATATATATATATATATATATATATATATATATATATATATATATATATATATATATATCTTTTGACTACTCAAAGCTGCTTTACACTACCCATTCATACCCATTCAAACCCATTCGCGCTCACATTCACTCACTGATGGTTCAGAGTTTCTATGTTAGTTATCCATCAGTGTCTCTAACACTTTCACGCCCTTTCATGCCCATTTACACGCCACTGACGCAGCAGTGGGAGCAACTTGGGGTTAAGTGTCTTGCCCAAGGACACATCGCCATGTGTCGCCCGGAACTGGGCTTGAACCTGCAACCTCCCGATCACTGACCAAGCGCACTATCCAACTGCGCCACTGACGCCCCATATATGTATATATTTATCTAAGTATATATGTGTATGTGTGCATACGTAGAAGTTATATTTATACATATGTTTCTGTAGTACATGTATATAATGTCTATTAGGGCTGGGACGATTCACTTTTCTCCCGATACGATTTATTGCGATTTTTTAGGTGCCGATACGATTTAAATTGCGATTCTACGATATTGCCGATTTTTGCAATCTTTAGTTAGCTTTTTTAAAACCAGTGAAAAAGATGAACAATGATGATGCCTACAGACTATATCAGGAAAAATACACATCACATGTTAGTCTGTTTTTAGGATTTATTCAGCAATATATTTTAACCAGCTGGTTATGCTCCCTCTCTTCAAAAGTCTGGATTGCATTTAAAAGTGGCTTATTATCCCTTCAGGCAACAGAGTTTTTCAAGAAATATTCAATTTTGCTATCAAGATTTAAAAAGGCTGTAGTTTCAAAGTGGTTAGTTTTCCCAGCCATCGTCATCACTGTAATTTACGGGCCGAGCATGAACGCCTCTGCTGCCTGCAGTGTTTACCCCCGGCTTCTCCCTCGTTTGACCAGAGCTCTGCGGTCTCATTCTCCGCTAACACCGTCACTTTTCGCGGTGTTTTGAGCTTCCCTGCATCCCAGACTATGTGCACTCTTAGTCGCCGGCCATGGAGAGGAAAAGCTCTCGGTATGTACTGCTCCGGGACTGTAATGGCGCGCGAGCGCTCCGCTCTGCGCTCGCTGCCAGTTTCTTCCTCACTGGACGACTGACCGTCATCCTCAGAGAGTAAATATTCCTCAGATTCAGAGTCAGACTGTACTTGACAAAGTACTCTCATCATCGTGAGTACTCTCTATCACTCTGTGTGTCTCTCTCTGCTCTGCTCCACAGCCTCTACAGCCACACTCGCGTCCCTCGGCCCGGTGTGTGTGTTTCAAAATAAATATACGCCAAAACTTTGAATAGAAACCTGTCACCTGTCCACTATCTGCTGGTGAAAAGTAGTAAATCTACTCAGCACTATTTTGACAGCTATGGCCTGTTTTATCCAGCAATGTCGCTTGCCTCAGTTTGGCGACTTTAGCGCCTATAGAGTGTGAGTGTGAGTGTGCGTGTGTGTGTGTGTGTGTGTGTGTGGGGGGGGGGGGGTAATCAATTTTTGAATAAAAATATCGATTTTAAAATCGGCAGACAAAAAAATCGCGATATTTAGGTGTATTGATTTTTTTCTCCCACTCCTAATGTCTATATTGATGCTTTGTTTAATATATATTTTATTATATATTATATATTTTGTATTGTATATGAGTAATAAAACATTTATATGGATTATTTGATTTGCAGTATAAATATATATTTACACAGATGTTAAAGCAGAACATATTTTTATATCACCCATGAGAGGCAGTAATAATGTGTAGGAATGTAAAAAGTATATACTTATTCCTACTTCTTTTTAAATGTGTATGAATATTTTATTTTCTTTGTATATGAATGGTATTCCCTGTTTTTTATTTCTGTTTGAAATAAAATTCAAAATCAAAAACCTTACTTTGACTTTAAGTGTCAGAGCTCCTGTCTGGTCTCTCACGTGTCCTCTTGTGTCTCCTCGCAGGAATCTCTGGGAAGAGTCAGGTCCTGTTTGCCTTAGTGTTCACCACTCGTTACCTGGACCTGCTCACCTCCTTCATCTCCCTCTACAACACCTGTATGAAGGTAAGGCCGTCACTCCGCAGCTCTCACGCTCACATCCTGAAGCACACGGCGTACAGTGGCACACCCCTGTTTGCTGAGGGATGAAGAAGCCAACAGAGGCGTAACTGACTTCTCTGTGAATGATGTTGTAACCTTGAGTATATTTGATCCTCAGGTCATCTACATCGGATGTGCGTACGCCACTGTGTACCTGATCTACCTGAAGTTTAAGGCCACCTACGATGGAAACCACGACACCTTCAGAGTGGAGTTCCTGGTGGTTCCTGTCGGTGGGCTGGCTTTCCTGGTGAACCACGACTTCTCTCCCCTGGAGGTCAGACTCAGAAAGGTTTATCTGATGACTGACGGCAGAGGCGAGCTAATAATACCCATTGACTCTCAGTGTTTGAGCTAAGCTAATTAACAGTGGGTGAGCTTTGCCCGTCTCTTCCTTGTTACTGCATGCACAGTCAAAAGAATGGTGTCCACCTGCTTGTCATGTACTGAACAGAAAAAAAAAGTTATCGTATCCCTTTGACATAAATAGGAAGGAGGTCCTAATCGATATCTTATAATATTATCAAAAACCCTTGTTATGATACTGCTCCTGTCATTTTAAAAAAATACCTGAGCATAGTGCTGGACGGTTATGGTAAAAATAAGAATCACGATTATTTGAAGTGATATTGATGTCACACTTAATATACACAATTATTAATTTATTTGAAAACTTCAGTATTGATTTAAACACAACTTAAAGACGCTATGAGGAGTTTCTAAGTAATTACAAAAAAGTCTCACTTTAAGATATATGCCTGATGGAAATACACACTTTAAGATGAGTTTAATAGCATCAAAATATGTTATCTATAAATGCTATTCCTTAGCTAAGTGGTCGGGTCGGACAGGGCTGGACTGGCCTGGATACTCAACTTCAGGAACAAGACAATTAAAAACTGAGCAAATGTATATTATTCAGACACGTCTTAGAGCTGCGGGCTGTAAGTAGTGATATATAGCCGGCTACAAAACTATGATACTAAGTTTCCCAAAAATTGCTTGTTGTCACACATCAAAAACTACCGGTACGTAACTAGAAAGAGATACGTTACCTCGTCAATTTGCCCCTGTAAGTTGATGAAAAAAGAAGCTGTAAATCAATGCAGAGTTCTGAGGAAGGTCCTAGCTGCATTCATTAGCATCACAACAAACGCACGCTTTGGCTTGGGTCGCGTCTCTTGGTGCGTTCCAGTCGTAGTCAGAAGTAGGAATTTCTGGGTTCTGAGTTGGAAACTGCAATTGGAACGCCGATAAATCGGAGATGGTGTCACTCCCAGTTCCGAGGTTACTGGAATGCAGCATTACGACAGTCGCCGCGCGTGCTCATGGGTAGCAGAATCTTTATTTTGCCAGTAATAGATTCTCCTCATAGCACCTTTAACCACTGACGTAGGGCATGAAAATGAAAATGAAAATGAGTGATCACAGAGTCTCACCTCAGCAGAGGGGATTAAAATAAATGGATCAGGTATAAGGTTTTATTTCTGATGGACGTTATAGACGGATGAGCAGAAGCAGGGCGAGTGGAGCTGATATCTCAGAGCAGAAAGCACCTTCAGGCCTGAGCAGCATGGTTCAGAGAACAGCAGAATGAGTGACTTCATAGTTTTTGTCCTGCAGCAACATTTTCATGAGGTGTGGCTTTTAAAACATAAACATAAGCAGAACAGGACAAATTACGAATTTGTTTTGTTTGATGTGGAGATGAAACAAAAATGGATTAGGGATACACAATATTTTTAATTTTGCCAATATCCGATATCACAATATTTTTAAATCATTACCACGGATACCAGAACAAATATTTCTGGTCAAGAGCACAAGCTGTATGCTTAACAAAAATGGACTTGTTTCTTTCAGTGTTGCAGCATAGTTTTGTGAGGAACAGACGTAAAAGAAGAAAATCAGCATTTAACTCTTGGGAAAAAAGAAACCCGTGATTTTAAAATGCATCCATGTAGTGATGAGAAGGTTCATCAATATTGCACATTTGTGTAATTTGCTGATATATGAGTGACACAAGCTTTAGTTTGGGTCACGTCTTTTGGTGCGTTCCAGTTGTGGCCAGAAGTAGGAATTTCCGAGTTTGGAGTAGGAAACTGTGACTGCAACTGGAACATCCCCCAAAGTCAAAATTTCCTACTGGGAACTCGGTGAAACCTCACCACCCCTGAGTCGACAATGGAAGATGGATGCCCCCAGTATAAACAGTTATTTAGCTCCTGTAATAATCCAATAAACTCCTTCTGACTGGGGTGTGTTGCTCTAGATCAGCTGTATACATAGTATTGTTAGACTTATATTTACAAAAATGCTGCCATAGTGATAATCACATTCTTCATGTGATATTCGTGAACAACACAGGGCGTGCTAACAATAGCTAACAATAGCCTGGTAGGTCTGCATGTTTTTTTCAGACTTCAACTGGAATGCCGATAAGTCTGAGATGATGTCACTCCAAGTTCTGAGGTTACTGGAGCGCAGCATTACAACAGTCGCCGCGCGTGCTCATGGGTAGCAGAGTCTTTATGTCTTCGGAAATAGATTCTCCTCATAGCACCTTTAAACACACAAGTGGCACATACAGTATTATTGATCCACATAAGTCACACACACTCGCTGTGGCTGTGCATGGAACACAGAAGCGCTATGAAGCGCAGGAACTTGCATACACGGCACTCCACACTGTGTGACACATAAAACTTAAAACATAAAACAAAAGTCTTTGACCTTCATGCTATCAGTGCCCCGACAGGATTCTTTCTCTCAGACGTCAGTCACCTCCATTAAAACCCTCAGACGGCTCATTTTCCTTTGTTGTCCACTCACTCTGTCGTTCTCTATCCGTCTCAGATTCTGTGGACGTTCTCCATCTACCTGGAGTCGGTGGCCATCCTGCCGCAGCTCTTCATGATCAGTAAGACGGGCGAGGCCGAGACCATCACCACCCACTACCTGTTCTTCCTGGGGCTCTACAGAGCGCTCTACCTCGTGAACTGGATATGGAGGTTCTACTTCGAAGGATTCTTCGACATGATTGCCATCGTCGCCGGGGTGGTCCAGACCATCCTCTACTGCGACTTCTTCTATTTGTATGTAACAAAAGGTGAGAGCTGCACTCTGATGTTCCTGTGTCTTATAAGGACGTTACAGAGCTTTGGTATGATATTAAGGCTTTGAGTCCGGGTTGATCAGACATTTTAGTTTATTAACCATCAGTTCATGAGCAGAGACATTCATCTGGACTTTAGGGAGTTAGTGAGCTGTAAAACAAATGCAGGGCCTTAATTATAACTGGACAGACATCAGATCAGTGCTTTACAATGCCATCAAATCATCTTAATTTAGAGTCTATAGATAAAATTAACCTTTTTAATAATCTGCATCTGGAAGTCTGTTTGGTTCAGTAAAATCTCCAAAGCTCAGGAGGCAGCGTGCTCTGCAGGGAAATTGGTAACATATCTTGCTAATGAGGACAATCAACACGGCACGTAGAAGCGCACACTTCATGGCCAATAGAGTAAAATATATGCTGCCATATAAATGGTACTCATGTTCATCATTCACTGTAACATGGAGCGTCCACAAAAGCACACATCGAGATGGCAATGACACAGACAAACTCCAGACCTGCAGGTACACAATCTTCCTGTTTTCTACACTCCTCATCCTTCTCACACACTACTTCTGGCGGGTGGATGTGATTTCCAGCAGCACAGGAAAACAGTGTTATTATGACAACTGTAAACAGTGGCCTTTTATACAAGGGGCCTGGACCTCAGACTGGAAACCAGGGGTTGACATTTGACCTTAGTCCTCATCTCTCCTAACAGAGAGGAGTAAGCTGCTGTGCTCCTTCATCAGCAGCTTCGTCGGATCTTGATTTTCTGTTTTTTGAGTCTAATTTGCTCTTTTTGGTCTTTTCAGTTCTGAAAGGGAAGAAGCTGAGTCTGCCAGCCTAAGTGCCAAAGAGGAGCATATGAGCAGACTCATGGACGGGGATCAGAGGGGAGGAGGAGAGGAAGTGGACGCCGCTGATGACCCCCACCCCACCCACCACGACACCTCGTCTTCCTCCTCCTCCTCCTCCTCCTCCTCCTCCTCCTTTGCCCCCGTCGGTGTAAGATGCCTGAGACAGAGAGCGAGCGAGCGGGAGCTCCTGACCCACAGTCCCCTGCAGAGGCTCGTCCACGGCCTTCGCATTTCTGTTTGATGCATCTTGCCTTAACTTTTTTATCACTCTGTAAAAAGGAAGAAAAAAGTGAGAAAGTTTTCTACAGAAAAAAAGTACACATTGGTGAAAGAGAGCTGAAGGTGTAAAATTGCCGTTGATTTGGCGTTGTATGATACTGAAGCGGACTTCTTCTTGTGGTGGGTGTTCTCGACTCGAGCGTTTGTAAAAGTCTTTGCAATCGAAAATAAATGTGCGTTCTTTTTCCTGATGAATCCGGGGGAGGAGTTTGTTGAATCTTCACCACTTTGATGGTCAAATAATTCATGTTTTACTTTTCTGTTTCTGACCACGATGCATTCCCATGTACAAATGAAACTTTATATTTAGTTTCCATTTAATTTAACACAGATGCCATAATTTAGCATTTTTATTCTCAGAAATATTGAACTGGTTTTGAGTTATTTTTTTGTTGAATTGCTTCCTAAATTGACCAGTATGAGATTTGTCTTTAATAATGAAAGAGTTGATAAAAACTCTGTAACAGCTTTCTTTGTTGAAAACTCCATTTATCAGCCAATCAGGACAGCATGTCAATCCTGTAATTCCACATCACTGCCTAGCAGGTCTGTCATAGAAAGCTCCTTCAAATGTTTGAGATGATTTTTTTGTAATGTTCTGTTTGTGGGTTATCACGACAGGAATGACGGTCTTTAATTTTTCTTTTAGGTGCCGATGTATTTATTTTTTATTTTCCTCCTGGTTCAATAAACAAAGTCCGTAGAATTGTCCTTTTGTTCTTTCACAGCAGCATTATTTATATTATTATATTGTATCTGTGTGTTGGAGATAAAACAGCCTTTTAATGACCGCCTCCATCCTGATGGCTGTTTTTAAGGTTCACAGCTTCCAGTGATCACTCATCGTCACAAGGCAGCCTCGTGAAAAACAAAATTTCAAGTTGAAATAATATTTTGATAATGGGACTCTACAAACTCGATTAGGAAACCACATCAGTCAAATGGTGCTCATATTTAGACCTTGAATTTTGCTCTTTATGTATTCGTCCTTGTTCATCAAAGTTTTAAGTTTTATTGAAAGTTTTTTCAATAAAACTTAAAACCAAAGCATTAAAAGTTTATTTCATTAACTAAATGTAAGTAATGCCTGTTGTATGTATATATTTGATTTGACATTTTACAGGTGTAATTTTACTGTTAAACTTGAAGTAAAAATGCTTTTATCAGACAAAATACAACACTTTGCTCCTTAAAACAGTTACAGAAGAAAGAAATGGATTTAAAAACATAGTCCCAATTAGGAATGATGATATTGTGTTTTCGCTTATATTGGATATATTTTCAAACTTATTGCTATTTCCAGTAATGGTTTTTTTTGACAAGAGCATAAAGCCTCTGCTCACTTAAAAGTGACTGTTCCTTTCATGGTAACAGTCTATTTGTGTTAGGAGCTGATGTGAGGCAAGAAAAACATTTAATACTTAATTAAATACAATTTCAAATGAAATTCTGTGATTATTATGAAAACAATTGTGGTTCATTTTTGCATTTTGCTAGTATTACAGCCAATATATGAGATTAAGTATATGCCCAAAATGTGTGGCCAATATATCAGCCTTAAATCCTGCAGAAATATTTCAATAAAAATATTGTTCAAATATTTTGCTTGCCTAATAGAGGTTATTCCATCCACAGAGCATTGCACTGATGTGCTGCTGTATTGTTGGACCATGCACCATTTCCATTTTCAGATTTTCTGATGCCTAATGTTTAGTTTCAATAATGTAGTTTTTAATACACAAAGCGTACTTCCATTGTTTTATCTGGATAAATGTTGCATTATTCAGAGTTGAAGTGCTGCAGGTAGCTTCTTGAAACCAGCATACAGAAGAGTTCAAGTTTGAATGTAGTAAATTCAAATAAGGTCTTATCAAACATGCAGGGGTGTAGAATTTGGTAGGGACACGTCCCTATCAATATTATGCCACTACCGCATGGTCCCTTACATAAAACACAAGCGTAGTATATAACTTAATAATTAAAAAAAATGCTTATATTAATGCAAAAGGGATACAGTACATGTTTTGGTTATTTTATTTATTATCCATGTATTATTTGTGTTATGAAAGGCAGCTACTGTTTAAGACCAACAATAAAAGTTTGTGGGGAAAAATACAAGAAAACCTCAGATTAATATCATGACTTTATACATTCATACTGTTGGGGAATACACTTATTGGTAGTCCTTTTTGGATTTTTTTACATATTGTATTTATCAGATTATAACCATACCATCAAAATTTCTGGTTGATTCCAAATTGTCCCACTGTTCTTGTGTCATGCATCAATATATTTTGTCTAGGAACAGACAGTAGAGTTATAGGAGGAGAGGTTGGAGGTAAATCATATACTGGTAGAATAGTTTTGTTTCTGAATAAGATAGTTTGCTTGTTTGTTTGATTAGCTCTACATGACATTAGAAAACAGTCATGAATGCAAAACACATCAACTTTCAGGGGTGCCGTCTTGGTGTACTTTATGTCCCCACCAATGTTAAAATCAAACTTACGCCCTTGCATACATGCACTCATATACATTCATACATACATACATACATATATATTTGTATAACCAGACAGCTGTTTTATAGACAGAACCTCGAATGAAAATTTAAGATTTTTTTATGATTAAACATTTTAAAAAAATTCTATAACAGATTATACAACGCAGTCTTCCTCTAACCCAGCCTCTTGTGCATTGTCTGGTTCGTTATGATCTGTAATAGTTTAAAGATAGCCTTTATTCCTTTACTTTACACATGCCAGCTAAATAATACACGTCCAAATACAAAACGAAAACTTCTATTATTAAACTGTACCTCTAAAGCTCGTGAGAAAAGACTGTAGAGATTATTGAGGACGTTTACAGCAGATGACCAGCAGGCGTCGCCCTCATACAGTCGACGTGGGCTGTTGGTGGACCCACCTGTGGACAGGCAGGTGTACCTGTGTGGATCTTAGTATAATACAGGAAACAACACTAAGTCAAAACAAAAATATGTATGAAATCAAATGAATAGTAAGCAAGTAGAGAAACAATTGAAATGTTGCAGACCATTTGGCCATTTTTGAAAGCTTTCGAAATGAGTAATTAGCATGTTTTTTTCAAAAATGACAGTTTTATTGGTCTGACATATACACAATGACAGAAAGTACCTCCAAAGCTACTTATCTGTATTGGCGGATATGTAAATTAAAATCTGCTGATACTGTCTTCATTAAAATCTTAATGCCAGCTGTAAGTAAGTGCAACTATTGCTTATTCATTTTAGTTAGAAGAGCAGAGAAAGCTGAGGTGTTTCACTGTAACTGTAAAGGACCAGTTTAGGCATAAATGTGTACTTAGTATAAAGTCATATATATATGTTTGTTTAAGTATGTATGTATGTCCATATATACATTTAGAAGATAATGGGGGAGTGACATCAATCTGCCCTTTTAAAAAATTTTCAGCTCCTTCACTGTGTCCTCTGTATTTACCTCTGTGTTTTGTTTTTCTGTTCTTACTTTATGCCTGTTATATTATATGTTAGACGATCCTAGCACCAATTTACCAAGTCAAATTCCCTGCTTGTGTAAATGTACTTGGCTCTACATACCAGTTCTGGCACTGGTTCTGATTTGGGGCAATACAAATAAAGATGATGAAGAAAAACAAACAAAAAATTTATAACACTGAAGTGTTACAATGAACAGAGAGGAAGTTTGTTTTATGCACCTTAATTCCCCCAAGTGTTGAGTCATTTATTTTAATCTCATGCCAGTTTGCCATAAAAAGAGTGATTAACTTTGTCGCACAGGTGCATAGACTGAACTCGGTTATGTTGCAGATTTAAATACGTGTTTGGTCTTGTTTTTTTGGACGTATCCACTCCCTGATTGATGAGACATTCCTGGATTAATTCCTGTTGTATTTAGATTGATCCCGAGGATCCAGGAATAACCGGAGCAGCTCCAGACGCTGTTAAATTAGGCGGAGTTAAGAAGGATAATACCTGTTATGATCACTAATGTTATGTAATTGAACCTTCAAAATAAAAGAATGAGGATGCGGGTCGATCCTACAAGTGTTTCCAGCACAATCATTTAAAGCTAAGATTCACGCAATTCCTCCAAATATACAACTTTATACATTAGGAGGTAGAAACTCTTTTAAAGCCATGGATAAACGGGCCGTCTGTAATCTTCATTTCAACAAACGAGGCGCCTTAACTTCGAGAGCTTTATTTTGAAGGTGAAAGAGCGGAAGTAGTACGTGCCTACCGTTGGCTTGACGTACGCTGCTCCGCTCCGTCTCGTGCAGCTCAGCGGTCCTTCAGTTACTCTGATGTGGATGTTCGTGTCACCACCTGCGGCTTACTCCTGTCTAAAAGGTGAGAAACTTTCTTTATTTAGAAAAATTATTCATCACAAAGGAATAATTTATCCCTATAAATGTTTACATTAAAACAATTCTTCTTTTTGAAGACATAAAGACGTGTTTTAAAGAGTTGGAGTCGGTGAACACCTGGACTGTCGAGGTGAAAAGTTAGCTAAAATCAACGGGCACAGGATCAAAATGATGTTAGAGGCGGGAAAACTTTATGGAATATTCAGAAAATGTGCTCTGTTTGATTCATGAATAAACGGAGAACAGTTATATGAGATAAAAGGCTGACTGTCACTGTTTATATCATCGTTATTCTTAATGTTGGACTTTGCTTATTATAATCAGTCTCTATTTTACATGTTAGTTTATCCGAAACAGGTGATTATCTTTAAGAAAATGAGTAGTATTAGTTCATTAGATCTCTTCATCAAACCTGATCAACTTCTATTTACTTTTACATCATGTTCGTCCGTGTATCTCAGTATAAGACAGGTGAGCAGGTGTTATGGTTTCTGCAGTGACCGTGCTGCCTGGTGACCTCAAGGCGAGCGCGTGTTGCCGTAGTAACAGCAGATGTCCAAAGTTTGGGTCCTGCTGCAGAGTCATGGTGAAGTAGAAGAAGTGCTTAGAGGGGATAAAAGGTTACAGCCTGTTTTATCTGACAGACTGTAGGGGGCTGGATATGAAAAATCTGTAAAAATATAAATATTTAGGTCTTATTAACACTTTGAATCATCCATCCAGTTACTGGGAGTCCCCCACAGCTATATCCCACTATAAACACACCGTTACTAATTTAATATGTTTGTTTTATCTAATTTTATATGTATACCTATTTCAATTTCTTTGTTATTGTAATTTTAAATATCCATCTGTTAAATGTTTGCCATAAGGTTAAAGGCTGTAAGATAAATAACAGCATAGAAACATATAAGCAAAAGATGGTTTTAAATACCCAAGCGTGTTAATAAGTTGAATACATTCTTCTTGCATAGTCTTTTTTTCTTTATGTCGCCTATTTCCCTCAGCCTTCTGCAGAGTCCTCTTCCTTTAGTTTCAGTTCATTTGAAAGCTTCTCCATTACAGGGATGTTTTCTTTGTGATTTGGTGGTTCAGCTTTTTGCAAGTTCTTGATTGCAGCTGCAAAGACTATTTTTTGTTTTTGTTTTATGAACTTTTATTGTCAGAAAAATTACAGTCAAAACATGTCTCAACAACAAATGTCCTTAGGCTGGGCCCTCACACACAATACAACAACATATACATACACATGCATACACACATATGTACAGACATACACCTACAAAATATATATACAAGTGCACATACACATTCATAGAGAGAGAGAGAAAGAAACAAATAAAAATGAATAAATACATCAAGGAATAGGTATGCTATTCAATAAGGCCCAAGAATGGTCTGTTTTCTTCCAAAGGTAGGATTCTTCATCTGTAGTTGTGCTGTCAACTAGGCCTGTGTTCAAAATATTGATATGAAAAAATATCGTCATGTATTTCTTGGGGATACGTGTATTGATACGGATTCTACAGAATCGATACGGCCTCAGTGTTGGACAGTTGTTGTAAATACACTTTGGGTAATGTTAACAACAGCACAGTTCAAAGTAGAAGCCAAGCTACATGATAAAACACATGTTCCAAATTTAAACTTAGGTCTACCATCTTTGGGGGCCTGAATTAAAGTTCTTAAGTTGAAGAATTATTTAAAACTCATGCTTGTTCTTTTTTGTTCTTGTAAAAAAAAACAAAAGTTGCTGGGAATTCTGTTGAAAGTGTAGTCAATGTTCACAATTAATGTGTATCGGGATACATATCGTATCGTGGGGTTGCTGGAAATACCCAGCCCTACTGTCAACTGTTCCATTAAATACACTTGTCTGATTTTTTGTATCCATTGTGCAGTTGTAGGTGGTTTAAGTTTCAACCAGCAAATTGTTATCATTTTTCTTGCAGTCATTAAAAGAAGATGTAGTAAAAATGTCTGATCACAGGACAAACCATCAGGAAATATGTCCAGAATGAACATGAGAGGGTCCAGAGAAAGGTTCACCTTCAGTAGATTTTCTAATATGCCTTTAACATCAGTCAGAAAAGTTGTATGATGGGACAGTCCCAAAATATGTGAGTTTGATCACCCAAAAGTCCACGATTCCAATTTTTTTTTGCATTTTGTACTTTGAAAATGAAGTACGTACTACTTCAGACCTCATGGCGCATTAAATATGTTTAGCCTTTTGTTTTCTGGTGCTGTCATGTTTCCCATCACTTCTGCTGACTAATTCTTACTCACCTGGTTAGTCACTAGTGTCTCTCAGGTGTCCGATCAAACCTGAAGTCATTCCTGCTAAAACTGTTTTAACTGCAGTTGTTTAAGTGGTTGTGTTCATAGTTACAGTTCGTAATGTTAAAGAGTCATTGAGCTTTAGGGATGTAATGACAAGAGGTCCCCTGAAAATCAAAACATATTTTCTGCTTCACATTCAGAATTTATGATTTCTGTGGACCAGATGGGAAGCTGTGGGGGGGCCTGATGTGGCCCCCAGGCTGCTTCTTGATCACTTCTCTGTAGTATTTGTATAAAGAGTTCAGTATATGCCTATAAGGTGATTATTAATTCTGAATGTTGGAATTTGTGTTCTTTTCCATTCCAGTCTTACAAACTGAATCCAGAATAACAGGATAAATGTGATCAATGTGGAGAAAGGCAATATTTAAGGAAGAAAATGTAACTTTTTTGAATAGTTAATTGTGTTAGGGGAGGAAAATCAGAAACCTTTTCCCAAGGAATAAATTACGCTCCAAAGGCTTAAACCTCCACCAAGGCATTTTTTAAACATCGTTGGGCAAGTTGTTGTTGAAATTTGGGAAAACTGCCCTATCACACTTTTAACAAATCCTCAACAAAATTCCTGGATCAGATAACTTCCAAAATCAAATGACGTTTCCTTCTGGGGATTTATTATCGGTCTGCACGGTAATGGAAGCAAAGGATCAGGTACCAAAACAGAGTTGAGTTAAACCATGTTGAGGAGGCACCACATACTGCAATCATTTGATTCACCTCCACTTTTTAAGGCTAGAAATGCTGTAATTGTGTAATTGCTGCAGTGATTCTGTCTCTTTCTTTTGTTCTATTGTCTTTATAAGGCAGCTGTGGACTGAGTTAACTAATTTGACTGTTTGGGATCAATAAAGTTGTCTTAATCTGAATCTGAATGTCCAAACCACAACCACCTGCAACCTGTGGTCCACTGTGAACCAGACACTGGCAATTTCTGCTGGTGAAATAATAGACTCTAAGGCCTGTGCTTCACTGATAAACACAGAAACATGGACCCTGACACAGCAGATGTTTAAGGAAGGCAACCTTTCAGAAGCATTTCCACAAGGTGAAAAGACCGTCAACCTGTCAATCTCATTTATAACAGGGCAGTCAGATGTTGTAGTAGGTGGGTGCTGCTGCAGCAGTGTAAAGTACAAAATGTGAGCTACATGGTACAGAAAACTCTTCCATAAACATGAGAGACCATAATCTTTCTGTCTAGAAATACTTTCAGTGTTGTTTGTGTTTCATTTAATGAAAAATGTGGTCCATGTCTGACTAAACTGTGACTGAAGCTGTTAACATCTATGCTAATCTAAACAAACTTCTCACTTTCGTCACATTCATAGGTCCCACCTCTTCCTGCCTTAAAGGACGCTTATTGGTCAGTGCAGCTGCAGTTCATTTGCTTTGGCACAGACATTTGGATGTTTGTCATTTCAAACTAGGGCTGGGCGATATGGCCTAGAAATAAAATCCCCAATTTTTTTCCATCACACTCGATTTATGATTTAAAATCCCAGTGACATAAACATGAAACAAATCAAGTTTTGCCTTTATGTTGTCTAAATGTTTCCCTCTTAAAGTCAAAGTCTTATTATTATGTAGTATAAACGTAGGCAGGTTTGTCTACAAAAACACTTACAGGCTGAGGTATTTTACAGTATTAGCATGAAACTCTCTGATCACTATTTAATCTACTTAAATAACAAATACAAGCCTATAAAAGTGCTTGTGCAAACCCTACAAGGCCGACCATCATGAAAATTGTAATTTTTTTTCAAAAATTGCAACTACTTTCAATTGGACTAAGGCAAGAAAAAAAAAATCTTGATTTTTAATTTTTTAAATCTTCTGAAGAAACAATTCGAATTAATTGATTTAATCAATTTTTTGCCCAGCTCTATTTCAAACAAATGATCAGGCAGATCCAGCTGCACTGCAAGATTAGGAAAAATTAAGTAAGGCAGAAATTTAAGTGAAAAAAACCCCTCTTGATACGCTCCTTGGTCTGCTATGCTTGAGGGTCTCATTTACGTGTTACATTGTGCCTGTCATTTTGGAGCATCAAAGCTCACATCAGTTTGTAAAATGTTTGTTTTCTTTGTTTGGTGGTCGAATGTTGAGACGAGCTGTCAGTGTCTGATCTTTTCAAGCCATTAATGGAAATCTGACACATGTGCTGTTTGTTCTCAAAGCATGTGCAATTACTAAGCATGTCTTAATCTGCTGAAGATTTTATTGCACAATGCAGATTTTAGAGTCTTGAAAAAGTTGTCCTGCATGTGTGTCCCTCTGCTGTTGGCCAGCAGCTCCGTGCTGGACTCCTTGTTTACATGCTGGCACACATTGGTGCAGGCCTGAGCAGTTGTTTACAGCCTGGCGTTCTGCCTGGCTGGTTTTAGATCATGTGTCAGACCAAAGACTCGTATTGGCATCTGCTGGAGCTGCTGCTCGGACACACTGCTGCAGGATCACCTGGTGCTCCAGAGGAAAGACTGAATTATCAAGCTGCAAACAAACGGACAGGATAGCTGCCCTCAAGTTTTTGACTGACAAATTTACTGCCTACAACACAGATGATAAAGTTAGAGAGGAGAGACAAGGCCTGTTGCAGAAAGACACTCAAAGAGGAATTTCAAGTATATTGAAGTCTAGGATGAATTTAATACATTTCTTTATTAAAGCTATGGTCTACGATTTGGAAGCTTTGTACATATTAATAACACCGTTTATAAGGCTGTTATGGTCCTATGGTCCTATCTACACAGTATAAAGACAAAAAAGAATGAAAAAAATCCATTCAGTATATCTGCTGAAAAGCTGCATACTAGCTGACCAATCAAGCCTAAGAACCTGCGACTATTAATTGGTCCGTGAGTTAGTCCATGAGTCCATCCAATCCTCGTCTCCCTCACTACGCAGTACGCAGCATCTTGCCCATGGTCCCGCCTCCTCCCCTCTACCTCCGGTGAGCAGCTAGCAGCGTTAGCTACTGAACTATCATGGAGCCAGAAAAGCCTAGCGCTTGAACCCGGAATCTGCCGTCTCCCAAGACAGTCTGGCTGCAGACCACCCTTCTCCTCTGCCTCGTCTCCCTCACTACGCAGTAGGCAGCATCTTGCCCATGGTGCCGCCTCCTCCCCTCTAGCTCCGGTGAGCAGCTAGCAGCGTTAGCTACTGAACTATCATGGAGCCGGAAAGCCTAGCGCCGAACCCGAATCCGCCTCCTCTCCTTGGTCGGAGCTCTGCTTGAGGCCTGTTAGCGGGCTAACGTGCCTAATAGCCTCAGCTCACATCAGACCTTCAGCATGTTTGTTTTCTGGTTGATCAGGTAATGGCTTTGTTTACTACAGTGGAGATGTCTGCTGTATAACTCTGGTTAGTTTGTGCCTGCACGGGCTAATAACTTGTGCAGGTTAGCCTGTTAGCCGCTAATCGTTAGCACTGTAAGCTGAGCTGGGGAGGACAGGCTGAGAAAGATTAATCCTCCCCACACTCGGCTCTGCTCTGCTGTTGGCCAAACCCGCAGCTCTGCCGCCGTCCAGTGCTGAAATGGCTACTGCTGTGTGTTATAAGGATGTCTGCCTGGCTGGTTTGATACTTTCAGTTGAGCTGAGCTGTTTTTGATTGAGTTTGCTGCTGATGTTTTTGACTGACAAATTTACTGCCTACAACACAGATGATAAAGTTAGAGAGGAGAGACAAGGCCTGTTGCAGAAAGACACTCAAAGAGGAATTTCAAGTATATTGAAGTCTAGGATGAATTTAATACATTTCTTTATTAACACCTTAAATTAATAAAAGTTTTTAAAAGTTTTACAAAAACTTTAAAAAGTTTGAAAGTTGTAGTTTGTTGACATTTGTAACACTTCCTTGTCGATATATTCAATTTCATGTATTTGACCAAATCCAGATTTAAACTTGATTTCAGGAAAAAAAAAAAGGCAAAAACTACAGCCTTCCTCCAGAAATAAGTTCAAATATATGCCAACAGGGTAAGCATAATTTACTTGTGTATTTAGAGACAAATACTAAAAAACATCTTCACCCAACCTGCTGGTTTGTAGTGAAATTTCTCTGCTGTGTGTTCCCACGTGAGCTCACCATGCTTTTTCTTATCACGAAAGAGCTGCAGAAAATAATTGATTGAGTTGAAGTGAAATTATTTGGCTGCTTGTGCCCATGGATTTAGCACCTGTTCATTGTTTTTGAACTTTTTTAGCAGTTTATTTTATGCATGAAGGCACTTTTTGATCAAGTGACCAGGTTTGTTTCAGAGAGCAACAGTGTCGTTCTCTGTGGAGAATTGTTTGTACAGACTTTCTTTATGGCAACATCAGTAAACAAATCACCTTGAACATGGAACAGTTTGTATTTTTTTTTAGCTGCTGTTCATAGAAAGTCACAGACTTTGCTATCCATAAACAGACTGCAGCGTCTGTAGCTCCACCCTTTGGGGTCATACTGGTGTGCTTGGCCCCTCCTCAGAAGGATGCAAAAACTCAGGATGATGCAGATCAGTTATTTTGGTACATTTTCTCCTCATTTGACAGTGGAAATAGCTTTTTTGTGGACTGTACCAAGTTAAACTGAACTTGACTGCTAAAAGTTCCGACTGTTGCAGTGTGCTCATTGCACAGAACTGTGGCAAATATAAAAATTACCTGTTTTCTTCATCAGAATAATCTTCACAGCCGATCACAACTTTTATGACTTTTCACTTAGAAGCCAAGCACACTGCCAGCGCAGGACAGCATACTGTAACCTCTTATTTTAGAATTTCCTCCTAATCAGACGACCAGATAGAGATTTTTCTCATGGCCGTGGTTATGTTGTATGTTCACTACCTGGCCAAAAAAAAAAAAAAGTTGCCACCTGGATTTAACTAAGCAAACAGGCACGAGCCTCTTGTTGGATAAATACTGCATGGATGATTATCTTTCAGCTGCAACAAAATATTTAAGCCCAGCTGATGCAATGAGTAGCTTCTCATATCTTAAACAACCTTGTCAAAGACACATCCTGTGGTCGTGGAAAAGATGTTAGTCTGAGGAAGAAATGTGAGCAGAATAAAATTCTGAATGATTTTGATCGGCAAATCACTTAAACATTTGGCCAAATCAAATAGAAGAAAAACAACAGTAGGACTCAGGGGTGTGTTTTATAGTGAAAGTAAGAACATTTCCACACACACAATGTGAAGGAAAGTCAAGGGATTGGGACTGAACAGCTGTGTAGCCTTAAGAAAACCACTTATCAGAAAAAAGGCTTCAGTTTGCGAGGGAGCATAAAGATTGGACTGTGGAGGACTGGAAAAGGTCATGTGGTCTGATGAGTCCAGATTGACCCTGTTCCAGAGTGATGGGAGCATCAGGGTAAGAAGAGAGGCAGGTGAAGTGATGCACCCATCATGCCTAGTGCCTACTGTCCAAGCCTGTGGGGGCAGTGCTATGATCTGGGGCTGCTGCAGTTGTTCAGGTTTAGGTTCAGCAACATTATGGCCCAAAGACGACAATGTCAGGATTCATGGGGCTCAAACTGTGACAGAGTGGTTCAGGGAGCATGAGACATCATTTTCTCACATGGATTGGCCTCCACAGAGTCCAGACCTGAACTCCACTGGGAATCTTTGGGATGTGCAGGAGAAGGCTTTTTGCAGTGGTCACATTCTTTATCATCCTTGGTGAAAAATGAATGCAACAATTGGTGGAAAGAAATCTTGTGGCATTGCAGAAGCTTTTCAAAACAATGCCACAGTGAATACATGCTGTAATCAAAGCTAAAGGTGGTCCAACAAAGTAATAGACTGTGACCTTTATTTTTGGTGGTGACTCTTTTTTTTTTTGGCCTGGCAGATGTTTATTTAAAAACATCAGAAGTGATTTCATCAGGGAGCCTGGCTGGATTTGTGGTCCTCGTTAACATTTTGTTAGCAACTGTCCATCTAAAGATACACGTTTGGCGATTTCAGATATATTTATATTGTAAATAAAACATTTGAGTTGGATGAGCATGTGTTCACCGCAGTATTTTGGGCATTTATACATGAAACCTGTTCAAAAATCCTGTAGTCTTTGGGATGCTAAAATGCTGACTCACTTTGTACGTTGATGTGGCTGATTGCAGACATGGAATCAGGCTGGTCCGGCTGCAGCAGGCTTATCTCTGCTGTCATTCCAGCCTGTTTCAGGGCACAAGTTTTACCCTGCAGTTGTCATATAACTTCCTGAACCTCTTAGGTTTTAAGACTGTAAGATACACTATATTGCCAAAAGTATTCGATTACCCATCCAAATAATCAGAATCAGGTGTTCCAGTCACTTCCATGTCCACAGGTGTATAAAATCATCACTTAGGCATGCAGACTGCTTTTACAAACATTAGTGAAAGAATGGGTCGCTCTCAGGAGCTCAGTGAATTCCAGCGTGGAACTGTCATAGGTGCAACAAAATCCAATCATGAAATTTCCTCGCTCCTAAATATACAACAGTCAAATGTCAACTGTATCATAAGAACGTGGAAGTGTTTGGGTACGACAGCAACTCAGCCATGAAGTGGTAGGCCACGAAACTGAGGGAGTGGGGTCAGTGGATGCTGAGGGGCATAGTGCGAAGAGGTTGCCAACTTTCTGCAGAGTCAATCGCTACAGACCTCCAAACTTCATGTGGCCTTCAGATTAGCTTAAGAACAGTGCAGAGAGCTTCATGGATGGGTTTCCATGGCCAAGCAGCTGCATCTGAGCCATACAGTTCAATGCAATGCAAAGCTTGGATGCAGTGGTGTAAAGCACGCCGCCACTGGACTCTAGAGCAGTGGAGACGCGTTCTCTGGAGTGACCAATCACGCTTCTCCATCTGACAATCTGATGGACCAGTCTGGGTTTGGAGGTTGCCAGGAGAAGGATACTTGTGGGACTGCATTGTGCCAAGTGTAAAGTTTGGTGGAGGGGGGGATTATGGTGTGGGGGTGTTTTTCAGGAGCTGGGCTTGGCCCCTTAGTTCCAGTCAAAGGAACTCTGAATGCTTCAGCACACCAAGACATTTTGGACAATTCCATGCTCCAACTTTGTGGGAACAGTTTGGAGCTGGCACCTTCCTCTTCCAACATGACTGTGCACCAGAGCACAAAGCAGGTCCATAAAGACATGGATGACAGAGTCTGGTGTGGATCAACTTGAGTGGCCTGCACAGAGTCCTGACCTCAGCCCAACAGAACACCTTTGGGATGAATTAGAGAAGAGACTGAGAGCCAGGCCTTCTCATCCAGTGTGTGACCTCACCAATGCTCTTCTGGAAGAATGGTCAAAAATTCCCATAAACACTCCTAAACCTTGTGGACAGCCTTCCCAGAAGAGTTGAAGCTGTTATAGCTGCAAAGGGTGGACCAACGTCAGATTGAACCCTATGGGTTAGGAATGGGATGGCACATAAGTTTACTTTTGAGTCAAGGCAGGTGAGCGAATACTTTTGGCAACATAGTGTATGAAAGACCATGTCCTTTATTGGAAACTGAAGCACCCTCTTTAAAATTTGCCCTTGCCTTTATTTTGACCTGTTCCTAAGAGACCCCTGAAACATGTCAGAGGTCTGCTTCCTGCTTGATTGTCTCTTTAAACTTCTCTGAGTCCTGATTTAGCTTTGTTTGCACTTAGATCTTGAAGCTGGCTGCAATTGCAGGCTCTGTGCTCCACTGAAATTGCCTGTTTGGTGATGCTTGACTTGTGCAGATGGGGGAGGCTGTTTTTATTTTTTCTCCTTAAATAGTTTTTCATCACTTTGCTGTCCCAATAGATTGAATTTTCAGGCAAATTGGTTTTGTGGCGTCAGTCAGCTCTGCCTCACTTTCCCTTCTGGAGCGATATTTCCCCCCAAAGTCTTAATCCGGCCGAGCAGCAGACAGCGCTCTGACTAGAGTGATACTTCCTCGAAGTTTGGAAAATGTTATCAGTGGAAGGAGACTGTATTCCTGCTCAGGAAGAGGAACAGATAATGTGAACTCTCCTGTGGGATGGAGCTTCCTCGGGCCAACAAAGCAAACAGGACGGGTCAGTTTAGAGTCAGATCCGTTATCCTGGATCCTGACAGCTGCTTTATGTGAAAAACTTTCCCTGTGACGACCAGGAAGATATTGAACTTTACTTTGGCACTCATTCTTGACTCAAGTAGAAAATAGGGCTGAACAATTAATTGCAAATTAGATTAAATTGCAATATGGCTTGTTGCAATTTTCAAATTGCAGAAGGTTCAATATTTTTAGCCCAAAATGTGTTGAACATTTTGGCATTGTGATGTAGTTTTTTGCAATTTCATGCCTATTTTTTACCGCTATTCATACACCTTTTTCCCACTTTTGGACCATTTTTACCTTTTTTTAACCTTGTTTTTGAACTTAATGCCTATTTTGCCCCCATTCATCTTTTTTGGCCACTGTCAGAACCATTTTTGGAATTTTTACATGGTTTTTGAAATTAATTTTCAAATTTAATTCCCAATTTTGCTGCCATAATCAATTTCCCTAAGCCACTTTTGGACTTTTTTTGCCAGTTTTTCCCCATTTTTTTGCAATTTCATACCTATTTTGCACCTATTTATTAACTTTTTTCTGCTTTCATACCATTTTTACCCAGTTTTTACAATTTCATACCTATTTTGCTTCTGTTCTTCACTTCTTCTAAAATCTTTTATCCTTAGATTAATTTAATGTCATATTGGTTTAACTATAAAAAGATCTACTTCTTATGTTTGTTTAAGAATACATAAGATGAGGAACATTAAAACAATTGCAGAGTAAATCACAATATTGGGGGAAAAAAAATCACAATTAGATTATTTTCTCAAATCGTTAAGCCCTAGTACAAAATGACATCTTACAGTCTTGTGTTGATTTAGTTTCATCTCAGGGTAAAGTGTAACTGATGGATTTATCTGAGACACATAATAAGTTTTTCTTACAGTGTTGAAATGACTCTCTTCTTTTTTTTCCCAGCATCCTCCTCTCCGTGTGATGGCAGATTGCACCATGAACACTCAGTCTGCTTTGTGGATTGATGAACTGCTGGTATGACTAAGTTCTGTGGATAATATGGACTCAAACTCCATGAGCCAGAGCCGAAGCAGCTGGAGGACCGCTTCACCTGGGGCCCCTTCGCTTTAGCTCCTGCAGAATCATCACATGTCTGAGATTCAGCAGCTGCCTGTTAACGCTCCGACAAATGTTTGCTGAGGAAGTCCGCCTGAGGAAACTCTGAAAGACTGAAGAAAGGGAACTTTGGCATTGGCCTGTGAGACGATTGTGAGTCTGTGGTTGGATCTGTAATCATGGGGAAGGAGCAGGACCTGCTGGTGGCGGTGAAGAGCGGGGATCTTCTGCTGGCCCACAAACTTCTCTCCAAAGTCAAGTGCAGCAAAACCAGTGAGTACAGCTGACTACAGCTTTTCCTCAGCAGTGTCATGGTTATCATAAAAAGCAGTGTATGACAGTGATCACTGGGTTGTATTTCTATGTGCACTGCAGTGTTTCCTCAGGTGAACTGATGTTAGCGGGGAGCTGCAAAACATAAGCATAACAACAAAACAAGTAAAATATATCCTGCTCTGTTCTGCACAAAAATGACATCTGCCTTAATCAATAACATTTTGTGCTTTTCTCATTGGTGGTGAAGAAGGACTTGACAAACATATGTCCCTAATGTGGATGTATGCTACAACACAACATGGTGTGTACTAGGGCTGAGACGATTCACTTTTCTCCCGATTCGATTTATTGCGATTTTTTAGGTGCCGATACTATTTAAATTGCAATTCTACGATATTGCTGATTTTTACAATCTTTAGTTAGCTTTTTTAAAACCAGTGAAAAAGATGAACAATGATGATGCCTACAGACTATATCAGGAAAAATACACATCACATGTGAGTCTGTATTTTGGACTTATTCAGCATTCCTTCAGGCAACAGAGTTTTTTCAAGAAATATTCAATTTTGCTATCAAGATTTAAAAAGGCTATTGTTTCAAAGTGATTCGTTTTCCCAGCCATCGTCATCGCTGTAATTTACGGGCCGAGCATGAACGCCTCTGCTGCCTGCACTGTTTACCCCCGGCTTCTCCCTCGTTTGACCAGAGCTCTGCGGTCTCATTTTCCGCTAACACCGTCACCTTTCGCGGTGTTTTGAGCTTCCCTGCATCCCAGACCATGTACCCTCTTCGGCACTCGCCGGCCATGCAGAGGAAAAGCTCTCGGTATGTACTGCTCCGGGACTGTAATGGCGTGCGGAGCCGCTCCCGCTGCGCACACTCGCTGCCAGTTTGGTTCTCACTGGATGACTGACCGTCATCTTCAGAGAGTAAATATTCCTCAGATTCAGAGTCAGACAGTACTTGACAAAGTACTCTCGGCATCGTGAGTATTCTTACTCAGTCTCTATCACTCTGTGTCTCTCGTTCTGCTCCGCTCCACAGCCACACTCGCGTCCCTCGGTCCAGTGTGTGTGTTTCAAAATAAATATACGCCAAAACTTTGAATAGAAACCTGTCACCTGTCCACTATCTGCTGGTGAAAAGTAAATCTACTCAGCACTATTTTAACAGCTATGGCCTGTTTTAGCCAGCAATGTCGCTTGCCTCAATTTGGCGACTTTAGCGCCTATAGTGTGTGTGTGTGTGTGTGTGTGTGTGTGTGTTTGGGGGGGGGGGGGGATATCGATTTTTGAATAAAAATATAGATTTTAAAATCGGCAGACAAAAAATCGCGATACTTAGGTGTATCAATTTTTTCTCCCACTCCTAGTGTGTACTTATTGAGGTCTGCAGTAGGAGTGGGAGAAAAAAATCGATTCACATAAGTATCGGGATTTTTTGTCTGCCGACTTTTAAATCGTTTTTTTTTTCACGAAACTGGTGGCGTGTGTGCGTGCGTGCAGTGGGAGCAGGTCCGCACACCATTACAGTCCCCAAGTAGCACATACTGAAGCCGATGCTTTGCCTCTCCCTGGCCGGGGTGGAGGTAATTGGCAAGTGCCAAGGAGGGGACGTGGTCTGGGATGCAGGAAAGCTCAAACACCGTGAAAAGTGACGGTGTTAGCGGGAATGAGAAAGACCGCGGAGCTCTGGTCAGACGAGGGAGAAGCCGGGGGTAAAAAGCACAGTGAAGGCAGCAGAGGCGTTCATGGTCGCCCCGTCATCATTCAGTGATGATGATGGGTGGGAAAACTAACCACTTTGAAACTGTAGCCTTTTTAAATCTTGATAGCAAAATTCAATATTTTCTTGAAAAAACTCTGGTGCCTAAAGGGTTAATAAGCCACTTATATATGCAATCCAGACCTTTGAAAAGAGAGAGTACATACAGCTGGTTAAAATATATTGCTGAATAAATCCTAAAAACAGACTCACATGTGATGTGTATTTTTCCTGATATAGTCTGGAGGCATCATCATTGTTAGTCTTTTTCGCTGGTGTTTAAAAAGCTAACTAAAGATTGTAAAAATCAGCAATGTCGTAGAATCACAATTTAAATCCAATCAGCACCTTTAAAATAGCAATAAATCGAATCAGGAGAAAAGTGGATCATCCCAGCCCTAGTCTACAGTGACCTCCTTGATGTGTTGGGACATTTAGGCACACCATTGGTTTGTGTTGCTCACATTTTGCTGCATTGTATGGATTGATGTGTTGGTAATGTTTGGTTTTGTTTATGAGCTTTTTAAGTCGATGTTTTGACCTGCATTTGTGTGTCTGTCTGTCTGTCTGTTCGTCTGTAAACAGGATAGCTAAAAAGTCCTCCACAGATTTGACTGACCACATACTGGATTTGAACCTTTTTTACCTTTTTTACCTTTTGTGATAAAGCAGGTTTTACGCTTTAGATGATATGTTGGCCTACCTAAACCAGGCAGATTACGTTGAGTCTGCAGCTCAGTGTGTTTTTTTCTTCGTCTCTATTTTCTGTCCCCTGAATGAGGAATGAGGAAAAAGGGATATTGACAATGCGCTGGAGGGATTTCTTGGCTTCCTTTGACTTTTCTGTCTCTGCGGAGCTTGTTTATCTGTCTAGTGAAGAGTAGAAGGTGAAGTATTAATCTGCTAGGTTTTCCACCCTGCTCTTTCAGCTTCCACAAGCCTATTCACCGCCTCTCTCTATCAATAGGCATAAAATATAGTTAAATAAAGAGAAATGTTCTAATTATTACTATACTATAAAATAAAATTATTACTAACACCTATAAAATAAACTTTTGCTCTTTGACAGCTGTGTATCAATGAGCCTTTGAGTCTCGTCAGCACAAAGCTTTGCACATCCATTTCTCCATCTTTACAATTAAAGCCCTGAAGCTGCTACAATGAGAAATAATTGGACATTAAATTAAATGTTCAACAGGTACAGTATGAACCTGCTAATGCAATGCAACATTATAACTCATCATCAGTCATGATGCAGAATCAGAGTGTCAGAAATGCCTCGGCAGGGGTTTGTGCTCCCGGAGCACCTCTAGTTTTTAAAGACTTGCTAGTGATTTTTGAGTAGTGAATTTGCTTGACATTTAATCACATTTACATGAGAACTTTTAAAGCAGTAGCCTCCAAGTTGGGCGGGTATTCCCTGACAGAGACACTGGAGATACATGTTTGCTATTAAAGGGACTGTGAGGAGACTGCGACATTAAGACTCTGCTACCCATGAACACGCGTGGCGACTGTCATAATGCTGCGTTCCAGTAATCTTGGAACTGGGAGTGACATCATCTCCGACGTATCGACATTCCAGTTAAAATTGTAAAAAACATGCCGATCTACCAGGCTATTGTTAGCTGTTGTTAGCATGCCCTGTGATGTTGTATGAAGAATGTGATTATCACTATGGCAGCATTTTTGTAAATATAAGTCTAACAATACGATGTATACAGCTGATCTAGAGCGACACACCCCAGTCAGAAGTGCAAATAAATGGATTATTACAGGAGCTAAATAACTGTTCACACTGGGGGCATCCATCTTCCATTGTCAGCTCGGGGGTGGTGAGGTTTCACCGAGTTCCCAGTGGGAAATTCTGACTTCGGGGGCTGTACCAGTTGCAGTTTCCTACTCGGAACTCAGAAATTCCTACTTCTGACTGCAACTGGAACGCACCACAAGCCAAAGCGTGTGTTTGCTGTGTTGCTATAATAAATGCAGCTCGGACCTTCCTCAGAACTCTGCATTGCTTCACAACTTCTTTTTTCAACAACTTACAGAATGCAAAGCGACGAGGTAATGTATCTCTTTCTAGTTATGTAGCGGTAGTTTTTGATGAGTGACAACAAGCAATTCTTGGAAAACTTAGTATCGTAGTTTTTTAGCCAACTATATATCACTACTTACAGCCCGGTGCTCTAAGACGTGTCTGAATAATATACATTTGCTCTAGTTTTAATTGTCTTGTTCCTGAAGTTGAGTATCCTGGCCAGTCCAGCCCTGTCCGACCCGACCGCGAAGCTAAGGAATAGCATTTATAGATAACCTATTTTGATGCTATAAAACTCATCTTAAAGTGTGTATTTCCATCAGGCATATATCTAAAAGACTTTTTTGCAATTACTTAGAAACTCCTCACAGTCCCTTTAAACGTGTTTTCCATGTAAACCTCTGTTCGGAATTCCTGTTTCCATGTAAACACAAATGAGAAAACTTTAATCTGAATTATTTAATTCTGAATAATTAATTCAGAATTAAAAACATCATGTAACTGTGGCCATTCTCAAGAATTTTAAGATCAGCTCTGATTAGGGGTGTCCCGATACAACTATTTCACCTCCGATACGATACCGATATTGCAGCCTTGAGTATTGGCCGATACCGATATCAATCCGATACGATATCAGCAGGAATCATACAGACTTTTATTACCTATTTTGTAGTATGGACTGTACGAAAAGGCTTGATCAGGTCAGATTACTCAAACAGAGAACAGTAGGCAGCAATAGTAGGTATGAGAAAAACTGACCCATTTGTTATTAACCAGTAGGTTAAATACATTTTAACCTTAAACATAAGAATATAGTACAATTAAAACAACATGAATAAAAAATATTAGAAGACCCTGAAAAGTGACCTCAATAAATCAAACAAAAACATATTTCACCAATTGCAAAATAACCACTGTGTTGAACTTAAACATAAGCATATTCTACAACTGAATAAAATAAAAAATAGATATATTAGAATGGACTGTTTGTATCGGAGTGCTGATATCGGAGATTTAGGATGCAGGTCGATATTTGTTTTTTTGACCGATATCCGATGTCAATATCGGATCGGGACATCCCTAGCTCTGATACAGTTCATGTCTGTTAAAAGTCCCATACAGCACAGAACTTTGAGTGCAAAGATTCTTTTGTTGAAAAAAAAAAGAGTTCAGTTAAAGAAGTGTGGCATAAACTCTCAGGGCTTAAATCTTCTTGAGCGAGTCCTGTGCAGCGCTGGAGTGAAACTGTTTCCATCTGGTCAAAGAGCTTCAGAATCAGAGCCAAACTGCTGCTGTGGGTCATGCTGCTGTTGTTGTTTCACTGTGATAACTGCAGGATCATGTTCAGCTGTTGACCACAAAGAGTCTCCTGCTGGCAGGTTGGGGGCAATTTGATACAAAGTGGGTTCAAACTGCGGCACAGCTCAAGCTAATCTCCCAAAAGCAGACTCCTGCAGCTCGTGCCTCTCTCTGTGTGGGATGTAGTTGGCTTTCTTCTCTTCCCAGAGTTTCTTATCTGTGTAGATTCCAAGGGAGCTCGCTTTACAGCAGCATTGTTGCAAATGACAGGGTCCTCCCTCGCCCCAGCCTGAGGAAAGTTAAGGCCACGCAGGCTGTGAAGTTGAAGCGTCTCTTTGTGGCGTTATCTGCTCCGGGCTTTCATCAGAGAGGCTGCTGCTCAGTGATGAGCTGTGGGAACAAAGCTGAGGCTGTCAGGAAAAAGCCTGTTACACACTTTGAACATTACACAGACAGAAAGCGCTGCTGGAAGACTATATTCAAAGTGATATCAGCTGTTTTGTGGACAACCAATGGCTGCCAAACTGGCTGTGAAAGAGCATCTGGGGAGAGGAAGAGAGTCAAGTTCTCTAATGGTTTAAAATCACCATGAAGGTGCCTTTGAGCAAGGCAGTACTGCTGTTAGAGACAAAGCTCATAGGCCAAACAGGAAAATAGAGCTTTTCCATGCTGCCTCAGATGAATTTTATGGAAACAAAAGCTTTTTTCTTACACAACAGAGAGAGAGATAAGACATGGAACAATGAAGTATTGAACAGCTATATACAACATCCAAAGATCAGTTATTGTGTGTCAATTGTGGGATGTTTAGTTTTTAATACAAACATGTTTCATTCAGCATTTCCTTGTGCTTTTTTTCTGCTCATTTGTGCCTGTGAGTCAGCACGCAGGGGTGAAAAATGAGTGGCTCTGTGATCAAGTTTGGGCAAGATGTCGCACTACAGCTAGAAGAGGAGTGGGAACAATATATTCCCTTACTTACAGTATGAGGGCGCTCTTTAAATCTGTGTGTCGGTTCTTGTAAAGACTGGTTAGCATTTGAAGATCAATGATGTAAGAGCACGTCTATCCGATAATCAGTCTCTGGAATCCTGGGGTGTTATTTTTAAACCACTGGTGCCCAAATATTCAGCAGCTTGTGCAGGGGGATAGAAACTTCAAGCTCCTCAGCACTGTGCATCAGTTTAGTCAAAAATATTGTACCTTTTCTGTGTGCTTTTGGAGAACAGCAAATAAACCAACAAACTTTGTCTAAAGTGCCATTAGTTGTAGTGATGAATTATCTTATCAGTGTGATATCGGTACTAGCAGATATGTCTCACTTATCTGTCATACTGGCAAAATACACAAATGTGCCATATTGCTTCACTTCATCCCTGTATGTGTGCATTTAGAAAGCAGGGTGTTCGTTAAGTCAGGAGTAAATTTTTGTTTTTAATCTGTTCCTCACGCAAACAAACCTTCTGTTCCTGACAAGGCATCGTCGGCAGTTCCTTTGTAGCCCACGTCTACAGCATGGATGTGCTGTCTGCATCTATATTAGTGCTACGAAGTACTGTATCGAAAAATCACCGTGACACTCTGAGCACTTGTTTTCCTAATTTAGATTGAACAGCTTTGCAGAGACAGATGAAGGGTTGAATTGCCTCCCACTAAAAATAGACTTGCCGTGTATTTTCAGCGAACCAGGACGGAGCTGCACTGCTGGCGTGGGCTCCAGATGGAGCTACTGATTGGCAAGACTGATGCTTTCTTGTTGAGTGTGTGGCACGCAGAGAATACTGCTCAGGTGGACTGTGTGGAATGTCAGGGTCAGAATTACCGTCATATTATGCTGTTGAGTTGAGAGTTGATGTTGCATGTCCCCGCCATGCTTGAATCTCATTGGTCAAAGACAAAGTGACATTGGAAAGTAGGGCTGGGACGATTCACTTTTCTCCCGATACGATTTATTGCGATTTTTTTAGGTGCCAATACGATTTAACTTGCGATTCTACGATATTGCCGATTTTTGCAATCTTTAGTTAGCTTTTTTAAAACCAGTGAAAAAGATGAACAATGATGATGCCTACAGACTATATCAGGAAAAATACACATCACATGTTAGTCTGTTTTTAAGATTTATTCAGCAATATACTTTAACCAGCTGGTTATGCTCCCTCTCTTCAAAAGCCTGAATTGCATATAAAAAGTGGCTTATTATCCCTTCAGGCAACAGAGTTTTTTCAAGAAATATTCAGTTTTGCTATCAAGATTGAAAAAGGCTATAGTTTCAAAGTGATTAGTTTTCCCAGCCATCGTCATCACTGTAATTTACGGGCCGACCATGAACGCCTCTGCTGCCTGCACTGTTTACCCCCGGCTTCTCCCTCGTTTGACCAGAGCTCCGCGGTCTCATTCTCCGCTAACACCGTCACTTTTCGCGGTGTTTTGAGCTTCCCTGCATCCCAGACTATGTACACTCTTCTCGGTATGTACTGCTCCGGGACTGTAATGGCGCACGGAGCCGCTCCCGCTGCGCGCACTCGCTGCCAGTTTCTTCCTCACTGGACGACTGACCGTCATCCTCAGAGAGTAAATATTCCTCAGATTCAGAGTCAGACAGTACTTGACAAAGTACTCTCGGCATCGTGAGTTCTCTATCACTCTGTATCTCTCTCTCTCTGCTCCGCTCCACAGCCTCTGCAGCCACACTCGCGTCCCTCGGTCCGGTGTGTGTGTTTTAAAATAAATATACGCCAAAACTTTGAATAGAAACCTGTCACCTGTCCACTATCTGCTGGTGAAAAGTAGTAAATCTACTCAGCACTATTTTAACAGCTATGGCCTGTTTTATCCAGCAATGTCGCTTGCCTCAGTTTGGCGACTTTAGCGCCTATAGAGTGTGAGTGTGTGTGTGTGTGTGTGTGTGTGTGTGTGTGTGTGTGTGTGTGTGTGTGTGTGTGTGAAGAGTCATTTGCAGACATATCGATTTTAAAATCGGCAGACAAAAAATCGCGATACTTAGGTGTATCGATTTTTTCTCCCACTCCTATTGGAAAGTGAGGTGGTGTCTCTAAAGTTTGTACAATTACCAACTGGGAGCGCTGTGAGCCTCACAGAGAAATGACTGATGCTAAGACTTTTTTGTGTCAAACTCTAAATTAAGGGAGAAAATGAGCCCCATATAAATAATGCTAGTGGAGACTGGGCTTCATTTCTTTAACCCCAACTAAGCAATAATTATGTCAAGTTGTTTTGGCTTCATAAGAATTGTAATGTGAGATGAAGCCACCAGATTCAAATCAAAAACCTTGTTGGTTTTTTCCTTGCTTAATCGGTCCTGGACCTTCATTTTTAAACATGGCAGCTAATTAAGCACACAGGAGGACTTTCCTGTTTCAATTCTGCATGACTCACATTTCCATAGAAGAAAAAAAGCTGAATTGTGCAATGTCCCTTTGTCCCACAAAGTCAAATAAACGGTCGTTCTTCTTCTGCCTAAATGTGTCTTTGTCAAAGTCACTCCCACACACAGAGGCACATGCTGCTCTCATCACAGCTGATCCTGAAGGGCTCGCACCACGTCCTCTACAGTTTGGTCATCTGTCACATCGTCAGAGCGAGCGCCGGCTAGCTGCTGACCTCAACTCTGTTCACAGACTGAATCTATCAATGCAGCCATTGATTTATGATCGATGACCTGCTTCAGCTCGTGCTTAAATCCAGCTGACCTCATTATGCAGAGAGGATGGACCACAAGTGGACTGTTTATCATGCATAATTAAACCGAGCCCTTTAACTGTAAACAGACTCAGAGATTAAACTGAAATGTTGAGAAAGAGTCACACTGTAACTGCTCCTGCCAAGAATATGAGCCATTTGGCAGAGGACGTGAAGTGATTCATTTATTTTTCTGCTTTTTGCAGAGCTAATCGTTAAGGTGGACCTTTTGTTGAAATGAATCGAATGAAATCACCAAATGAATCACCATCACATAACATGAAAATATTCAGAGTTCAGCTGTTCTTGGTATCATATTTACATTTTAAATATTTTTTTATAGGGATGCACACCATTATTGGACCAATATCAGTATCAGCTGATATAAAATCTTTTCTGATATTTACAGCTGATATTTTGACCATACAAACTGGCAATAAATGTCCCAAAAATTGCCTTTTATACCAGCAAAATATTCAATGTACCACCTCGTGTATAAGTCAAAAGTAGGGGTGTGCGATATGACGATATTAAATCGTTAAGGATTATAGCATGAGGATGATCTCATAAAGCAGAAAGATTGTCAGATCATCTGTGTGGGCGCAGGGACTTTGATGCACACCCCACAAGCCAATCGTAGCACATTTAGCGCAGTGCATGGTGGGATCTCCTGTTTGGTTATTTAGATGTCTGAACAAAAATCTGTTTTAAAGCAGCTGTATTATTCACTCAGATTATAGACATTGCAGTTAGATAACATTTGTTCTAAATTGTTGCACTTTAAAAGATAATGTTGATATTGTTGTTCATTACCTTTTATGTTTACATTTATTGCACATTTTTATAACAACTGCACTATTTAAGTTAAAACCTGTTCAGAAATTTCTTTGGCTTTAATTGTCTTTTTTTTTTCTTTTAGGGTTTTACATGTTTCCTATGTTAAACATAGGGAAAAACATGATCAAACATGCAAATTAGTCTAGAAAAATCAAAGTAAAATAGAATCGTGATAAAATCGTGATCATGACTTTATTTTTAAAAAATCGTGATATGATATATTTGCCATATCGCCCACCCCAGGCAAAAGTGTCATTTATTAAAGAATAAAAGCTTGTTTTTCTTACATTTTAGTGAAGTAGAGATTTGTCCTCTTGACAGTAAACATCAGTATCCATATTGGCGATGATGGTTTTGGAAATGTTGATATATCAGATACCAGCAAAAATCCATTATTGTGCATCCGTAATTTATTTTTAATTTGTGTTTTTATTTTTTTTACTTTATTTACCATTATTTCCAAAAATTTCAGGACTTTGTATGTACTCGTTTGTTTCTGCTTTTTTTTTTTTAATTTCCTGTTATTTTTCTGAAATCAGTTACACCATATGTCCCACATCGATTTCACAAAATGATGTGAAAGATTAAAAAACAGCCTTTATTTAAGGATATTGTTGTAAATGTAAGTTGAAAATAATTTGATGGTCCTGCATGGCCTCCATGCCCCCCCCAGCTCCATTCTGTTAACAAACAAAACTTGTGGATAAATGTAAGCCTCGTCAGGTGCTCTTTAAGCTGCTCTGTTGTTGTCAGGCTGACATGTGGCCTCAGGGCTGAGCTTCATACTCGGACAGGGTGGGGATTGGGGGTCAGATTGAGGGGGGGGGCACCTGCACATGGAGCCTGAGGGTGAGGAGGGGGCCCGGGGTCAGAGAGAGAGCAAAACAAAAAGGCAGGATGGAGGGGGTGTCCGATCAGCTGGTCTGGAGCAGAGAGTGAGTGACGGTGTGTTTGTGTCATAATATCTAACATTAAACTGACGTCGAGGTCTAAGGTTACGTAACACAGTCTGACAAACATCTGAAGGTGCAGCCACAGAAATCTGATGAACACTGAGCTGACTTTTTAACAGTTTAAGAAATGTGGGAGGACCAGGAACACCGACAGTTTGATCAGATATTTTATTTTTTAATCCCCGCTCACAACCATGAGACCCCACTCAGACTCAAGTGGTGACTTTACAACATTATAAGCACATTACGGTTATGCTCTGACACTGTCCCACTGTTTTGGCACTAGTAGTTCTCAGCAGGTCTGTCAGAAGAATATTATAATATAATAAGATAAAAATAAAAATGTCAAGAGGATTTATAATAATAATAATGATGCAATTTAGGGATGCACAATATTATCCTTATATTAGTATTGGCAGACATTATCCAAAGAAGTCCAACATCGGTTAAACATCGGCTAATATCGAAATTTTTTTGCAGATATTTACAGTCGATATGTTGGCCATAAATATTAGGTATGTATTGACAGTAACATCTACATATGTTCTGTAATACTTCACCTTATCATCATTGATAGATACATTAAAAAAAAACAAAAGTTCGATGTTGTTTTTCTTGTTTTTTATCAATTAGTTACATAAATTGACTGTGATGTTGAAAGCAACTAGTCAGATTTTATGAAATAATGACTTTATGCCCTTTTTAATATATCAGTATTATGGATAATGAATCCATAATTATCGCCATATCGGATATAAAATATTGTGCATCTCATTAATGACAATAACAATGATGATAATGGTAATTATAAAAGAGCAAGAGGACGCAAAAAACAGGAGTTAGTCTGCTGACAAATAGTCCAAAGAGAAAAAGTAAACAAGTGTAGGTGATGTGAAGGAAAACACTGAAATTCCATTTTTAAACTGGGCCACAGTGACAGAATAAAGTTTAAAATACAGCAAAGTGATGGTTTGCTGATGGTTTGGTGATGGTAAGCAATCAGGCACTTCTTACTTATACTTCAGCGAAACGTAGAGTGTCCTTCCAGACTCTCTCTCATCCTCTTTCACAAGGCTATTCATGGTGGCTCTCTCATCAATAAAGGAATAAAACACCCAGAAATGTACTTAAATAAACAGTAAGATGAGTCCCAGAGTCCCAGAAACGATTTTGTCTAATTACGTATGTCTTCAGGTATCAACAATGTCAAACACGTCACTCCTTTTTTTCAATGCCATGCTGAACACATGGATGCTACTATGAAGCGCTGGGTTTTCCAACCACTAAATGTTGTGTAATTACGCCACAGTTTACATTTCTACTCCCAGTATGCCACAAATACCATTTTGACGTCTCTGTTGTCATTTCTGATGATTTACTAAATCTTTGATTTGCAGGGCAGAAGAGAGTGGAAGGAGTTGATGAGGAAATGGATAAATAGAAGACTAATGCTCTTGATTCATGAAGGCAGTCTCATAAAACTGTGTTGGATTTTTGTTTGTTGATCCTCTAAGGTGAATTGTCTTGATTCACCTTAGTTTTTTTTTTCAGCATGCCAGTGTCAAACTTTGCTGATTGGACTTGTTTTTTTTTTCTGCCAGGACATTAACCCTTTAAAGGGACTGTGAGGAGAATCTATTATTGGCAACGTAAAAGACTCTGCGACCCATGAGCCCGTGCGGCGACTGTCGTAATGCTGCGTTCTAGTAACCGTGGAACTGGGAGTGACATCATCTCAAAGTTATCAGCATTCCAGTTACAAAGTCGGAAAACATGCTGATCTACCAGGCTATTGTTAGCTGTTGTTAGCATGCCTGCGTTGTTGTTCACAAATATCACATGAAGAATGTGATTATCACTATGGCAGCATTTTTGTAAATATAAGTCTAACAATACGATGTATACAGCTGATCTAGAGCGACACACCCCAGTTAGAAGTGCAAATAAATGGATTATTACAGGAGCTAAATAACTGTTCACACTGGGGGCATCCATCTTCAATTGTCAACTCAGGGGTGGCGATGATTCACCCAGTTCCCCGGAGGATATTCAGACTTTGGGGGATGTTCCAGTTGCAGTTTCCTACTCGGAGCTCAAAATTCCTACTTCTGACTACAACTGGAACGCAGCATGAGATGTGACCCAGAGCGTGTTTATATTATGGAGCTAAAGATGCAGTTCGGACCTTCCTCAGAACTCTGCATTGCTTTACAACTTATTTTTTCAACAACTTACAGGATGCAAAGCGAAGAGGTAATGTATCTCTTTCTAGTTACGTAGCGGTAGTTTTTTATGTGTGACAACAAGCAAATTTGGGAAAATTTAGTGGGCCTATCGTAGTTTTGTAGCCGGCTATATATGGCTACTTACAGCCCGGTGCACTATGACGTGTCCGAATAATATAAATTTGCTCTAGTTTTAATAGTCTTTATCCTGAAGTTGAGTATCCAGGCCAGTCCAGCTATGTACGACCCGACCGGAAGGCTAAGGAAAAGCATTTATAGATAACCTATTTTGATGCTATAAAACTCATCAATAAGTGTGTATTTCCATCAGGCATATATCTAAAAGTGAGACTTTTTTGTAATTATTTAGAAACTCCTTACAGTCCCTTTAACTACCAGCTCAACTGTGTGGAAGAGGTCATCAATAAATTCAGGGATATTTAATGTTTTAAAAAACAGAATAAATCACATCATTGTTTGATTCGGTTAACACTTCAGGGAACAAAGAAAACTACAAACAAGCCATAAGCAAGAAATTTTCTTTGTTTGGGTTTTAAAGGTTTTAAAAGCTAACCGTTGATTAGGTGATGACATAAAAATGCAAATAAAAAAAGTGGGACAAAGTAAATAAGAAAAGGCAGAATTGTTTGTAAATAAGACAGAAAAAATAAGTCGTAATATTCATAAAAGGTGACGTGAAGTATTAAAATATTAATGTTAATTATTATAACTTTTATATCTTTAAATCCTTCTTATAGAAAATATCAGTTCTTTTTGTTTATTTGCAGTTATTTCTGTATCCTAAATCACTGACAGAAGCAAACAATTACATGTTGTTTTTTTCATCAAATTAAATAATTTCTGCATTTATTGACCTCTGCTAAACAGTTGAGCTGGGAGCTAAAGGATTAAGATGAGCTCATGAAATATTCATAAAATTAACAGCAAGCAGCATTAGGGATGGGAATCTCGAGGTCCCTCACGATACGATACGATACACGATACATGGTCCACGATAACGATGTTATCACGATAACAGCGATTTTGCGACAATCGATATATTGCCAAAAAATAATGTAACGATACATCACAATATATGTCAGACAGTTTAGCAAAATTTGACACATGCTGTATGTAAACTTGGACACATTTTGTGCTTATATTGGTAAAGCTCAAATTTCATGTAAACAGACATAGTTTGATAACTTTTTTTAAACAAACATTCAATATGTCAAGATTGAACTGTTTTCTGTTTTTTGTTAACATAAGAACAAATGAATTTCCTTTTTCAAAAATGGTTCATCGACGAGCGCTTACTAGTGCCTTTTCTGTGAAATATTTTCGGCTCGGTATTTCATACCTTGGTTCAAGAGTTTGTGACATCTGGTGGAAAGCTTCATTTTCGACCACACTATATGGGCGGGGATCCTTGCAGATGAATTTAACGATGGACTTTGTTATGTTGACAGCCCTCGGAGGGGAGAAAGGGAGCTTTGCATTAAACAAGGCATTCACGGCTGCTTGTTTACCTCTAGCATTAGCTTCAGCCGCTCTCACAGCCAGGAGGTCCGGGTGGTGGCGTTGCATCTGGCTCTGCATGTTCGTGGTATTTCCTGTGTACTTTACTTTCGTACATCATTTCTTGCATATTGCATAGTCTTTGTTGAGTTTGTCAGTCTCTTCTATGCTGTAGAAGCTGAAGTGTGGCCACACTTTCCATTTGTACGTGGCTGGGGCATCCTTCAGTATATATCCCCCTGTGCCGATGTCCGACATTTCCGCTCTGCAAACTTTTTCTTCTTCGGCTGGTAGTTCCCGTTCAAGTTTCACTCTTACAAGTGTGGAGCGCCCCCTTCCAGAGTCACCAAGTAGTGGTGCCGGAAGATAAACAGGGATACATACAGCATGTAGAGCGCCGTATTATATTAATTAAAATATCGATATTTGGCTCCCGCTTATTGATAATCATATTACAGGAGATAGGACGACGATAATCGCCATATCAATTTTTTGTCCCACCCCTAAGCAGCATAACAATGGTTCAATCATGTAACTAACTAAGTGACTGGTGCAAACTTCATGATCATCAGCTGCAGCTTCATACTCCATTTATTCTCTCCAGAATGCTCCTCTCAGCGTCTTCATTTATTCTGACATGTCCAAAAACAGGTAAAGGTTTAAAATGACAATGCAGTGTCAGAGTCTGACACGCTGTCATCTTTGTACGCTGTGTTTTACCTCCTGAGATCCCCCTCAAACCTCTGTGAATGTTGGGAGAGTCTTACTTTGAGTACATTTGTGAAAAAGGCTTTAAAGCTTCTTCCTAACATCATAATTCCCTCTCAAGTCTTTGGCTTTGTGACCCTGCATGACTGCTCAGACATCTGCTCAAACCCCTCGGTGCTGCTGCAGCTCTGCAAAGATGTCACGCATCCTGCTGATGCCTATTAAGGCAATCAATCTTTACAACTTTTCCTGAGTTATCCATTTTTTAATGTTTGATGCAAAGACACAGAAATGTCCCTGTATTCAGATCCACAATTTTAACAATGTGGTCATCTCTGTTTTTTATTTATTTATTCAGAGGAAGGAGAATCGCTCTTTTTGCTGCTGTCTCCTTAGAGGAATGCTGTTCTCAAGTTCTCTCTCATGATGAAATTCTGGAGCCTCGGTGTGTAATATATGACAATAATGCAGAGAAAAGTGCCCCAGGATAACCTCTGCGTTAGCCAGCACTTATTAGATAAAACTTTGTAGAATTTTGAGGCCTTTAGATGATAAGAAAGTTTGAGATTAAAGCCATCAGCTCTCAAAACTTTGTTTTGAGAGACTTTGTTTGAGCTGGGGTACAAAGTCGTGCACGAGGACGCTCAGTTCCTGTGCACAGTTCCTGGGCCCCTACAGTTGCTGCACTAATTGGGCAATAAAAGCGTATTGTACCTGATTAAATTAGTGTTATTTTGGAGTTTGACACCATGACCCCCCTCAGGCAGCTGTGGTCTCCATACCCCCTGTAAACAGGAAGTTTAAAGCTTTTAATTCAGTAAGTCTGGGTGGTTTCCATTTTGGCCAAAGCAACATTGAATTGTCTGTTAGCAGTTCCTCTGTTCAGGGTAACCATGAATGTGACCAAACATCAACCACTGTGGTACTTTTACAAAGAAGAAGCTTTAGAGCCAGAGGGTTTCAGGCACATTCAGATGCAAAGAATAGGGCTGGGTCAAAAAAATCTATTTAATGGATTTGAATCAATTTCCCTTTAACTGGTTCATAATCGATCTTTTAACGTGGGTAGTTTTTTCTTCATCAGACAGTCCAAGAATTAGCCTGTGGTATCAACTCTGCTAGTCTCGCGTTTAGCGCTGCTTTCCACTGAACAAGATCTCATGAGATGTTACTGCAAGCAGTAAAAAAAACATGGGGGAAGCGAGTAGCACTATAGGGGCACCACCGGAGAGTTTAAAGTGGACGAAAGAAAGAAAAGAAAGAAAAGATGAAAGAAAAGACAAGTTGGACAAAAACCAAGTAAGTTGCAGAATATGCATTAATGTATATCATTAATATGTGATTAATGTAAATGCTTTGGGTTTAGTTCTTAATGTAAAAACAGTTTTAATTACGTACCAGGTCAAAAAGTCATTTACAGCATTATTTTTACTGAGATAACCCAGACTGAACAAATTTTGAAATCATGAATCGAATGGATTTAAGACCTCTCAACATCGAATTGAATCGATCCAGAAAATCTGAATCGATATCCAGCCCCAGCAAAGAAGTGTTGTTCAAGATGCTTTAAGATTTGTAAAAGATTTAAAAGATCTGGACTCAGTTGGAAAAAAAACGTGTGCATGTGTAAAGCAGCAGTAGATGCTGTGATCCTCCTTGTTAATAGACCTGGAGTAGACATGGTATTGCTGCTTGTTGTTTGGAGGTTTAAGAGCAGACTGCTGCTGTCCTGAGGAGATTAAGAGCAGGACTGATGGACAGCTAGCTGAGGTCGAGCTTTCTGCTCCGAGTGGCCATCTGCTGACTTCAGGTTTGGTGTTCAGTCAGTTTAAGTGGACTTACCAAAGGCTCTGTGTTTTTGCTTAGCTGCAGCACACTGACGCATCACTGGAGATAGATGGAGTGGTTACACACAGGGGTGATGAGCCTGTAGGCTGCTGTGGACCAAATATCACTTTCTGTGATGATTTTGAGCTGAAATATGACACACGATGGATAGATAGTTTTACCATTAAACAATATCAAACGATTGTCAAAATAGTTCTAAACATTCATAGTAATGCCTGTTTGATACCATGACAATGAAAGCAGAGGTCCTTATTACCAAATATTGTTCTTAACTTTATAATTAATATCCTGCTGTCTGAAGAAGCACTTGTCCTTTGGTCTGTATATTTTGGTTGTCAAAATGCTCTATACTCTAAAATACTGACACTGTTATTGAACACTGTTAAAAGATAAATCAATGAAATGATCTTAAGTCATTTTTTTATTTATTATTTATTTTTAATTACTTTCTGAATTACATAAATTCAAATGGTAGCCCGACACTTGTTCCAGGTTCACTCACTTATCCACAAGTTACAGATGTTTTTGTAAAAGTTTGACAGTCTCTGGGATGGGGATGTAACATTACCAATAAAGGATAAACAAATAAAAAAAATTTTTTTATGTATTTTTGGGGCATTTTGTGCCTTTGCTGATAGTAGAGAGACAGTGGATAGTAGGAGTGGGAGAAAAAATTGATACACCTGAGTATCGCGATATTTTGTCTGCCGATTTTAAAATCTATATTTTTATTCAAAAATCGATATTCCCACCCCCCTACAGACACACACGCACACACACTATAGGTGCTAGAGTCGCCAATTTGAGGCAAGCGACATTGCTGGATAAAACAGGCCATAGCTGTTAAAATAGTGCTGAGTAGATTTACTACTTTTCACCAGCAGATAGTGGACAGGTGACAGGTTTCTATTCAAAGTTTTGGCGTATATTTATTTTGAAACACACACACCGGACCGAGGGACGCGAGTGTGGCTGTAGAGGCTGTGGAGCGGAGCAGAGAGAGAGACACAGAGTGATAGAGACTCAGTAAGAGTACTCACGATGCCGAGAGTACTTTGTCAAGTACTGTCTGACTCTGAATCTGAGGAATATTTACTCTCTGAGGATGACGGTCAGTCGTCCAGTGAGAACCAAACTGGCAGCGAGCGTGCACAGCGGGAGTGGGTCCGCGCGCCATTACAGTCCCGGAGCAGTACATACTGAGAGCTTTTCCTCTGCATGGCTGTCGACTACCGAAGAGGGTACATGGTCTGGGATGCAGGGAAACTCAAAACACCGCGAAAAGTGACGGTGTTAGCGGAGAATGAGACCGCAGAGCTCTGGTCAAACGAGGGAGAAGCCGGGGGTAAACAGTGCAGGCAGCAGAGGCGTTCATGCTCGGCCCGTAAATTACAGCGATGACGATGGCTGGGAAAACTAACCACTTTGAAACTGTGGCCTTTTTAAATCTTGATAGCAAAATTGGATATTTCTTGAAAAAACTCTGTTGCCTGAAGGGATAATAAGCCACTTTTATATGCAATCCAGGCTTTTGAAGAGAGGGAGCATAACCAGCTGGTTAATATATATTGCTGAATAAGTCCAAAATACAGACTCACATGTGATGTGTATTTTTCCTGATATAGTCTGTAGGCATCATCATTGTTCATCTTTTTCACTGGTTTTAAAAAGCTAACTAAAGATTGCAAAAATCGGCAATATCGTAGAATCGCAATTTAAATCGTATCGTCACCTAAAAAATCGCAATAAATCGAATCGGGAGAAAAGTGAATCGTCCCAGCCCTAGTGGATAGGCTTGTTAAAGGGGGTGAGAGAGTAGGGAAGGACACTCTGCAAACTGGTCACAGGCGGGATTCAAACCTGAACCTGCAGAAACAAGTACATGGGGTGCCTGGTTGCTAACCACTCTGCCAAACCAGCACCTCAAACTTTCTGAAGGTTAGTATATACCCTGTCCTATTTTAAATACCGTTAAAACTATGTTTGATAACCTCACTTTGTCAGTAACTCACAGTGATGATGCTCATTGCCTGGAAAAGCAGATCTATGTGTCTGCTCCTCGGCAACGCAGCAGTGGTCCCTCAGATGCAGGTGTACATACGCAGTTTGTTACCCCCCCCCACTGAGAAACCAGAGACGGAGAGGGTCGAACTCTGACCCATGCAGATTGTTCTTAGACTCAAATGATTGATTTTCAACTAAATAAAACTTTGTTAAATATTTGCAGTGTGTGTATGAGTACTTTTTGAACATTTTGAGCACATTGCAATGACTAGAAAAGCACTCGGAGAGCGCAGACCGCCGCCAAGCAGCACAGTCCCCTATCTCCCAATGATAAAGAATCCTTTGAACAATTCCTGGATCCAGACGGTTCTCCAGATCAACACCACTTCTTCCCTTTCCCATGCTGAACATTTCCTGAAAATTTCATGAAAATCCATCCATAACTTTTTGAGTAATTTTGTTCACAGACAGACAAACAGACAGACAAACAAACTCTCCCGAAAACATAACCTCCTTGGTGGAGGTAATAACCATGATAAATTTTGGCCACAGTAGCTTACCACAGTATTTTTTGGAAATTAAAAATGGACCAACTCCTGCACAAATAGTTTGGCAATTCCTGGAAAAGCAGGAGTCTGTACTTTCTGATACCGCTGATCATTCAAATAATGGAGTTTGTTACATTATTTAGCAGATAAAATAACAAGGTAACTCTATATACTATATTATTTAAACATCAGATGATGTAAATCTTCAGTGACATGAACCTAAGCCATCATTCTACCAATGATGGCTTCTTTCATGGACACTAAAACCACCAACATCCCAACAACAGTTGACTCACACAGAGGCCATGGTTCATGCAGTCTTTGTGTTTCCATCACATTTGAAGTTCAAGCTACAGTCATTGGTCAGTAATGATAGTGCAGAATAAAAGGCGTGGTATTTAAATCAATGATATGAACCAGACAGAGATGAACAAAACTGTTTAACACTGAATCTGGTTTAAACATTTATGGGTGTATCTTTAAACCTTGAGTTGATTCTCATTGTCTTGTTCTAACCCTCGGAGTCTTTTTGGAGTGACAGCTTGTAAAGTCCTAAAGTCTCCCCTCTCATATACTCTTGAAGTTGTGGCAGACCTCAGTGGGCGTCGCTGTCGTCCCTCCCTGAATGGAGACCATTAGAGACAGAGCTTCTCCTCAGCCTTTCATTTTGACAATGCCTTTTGTTGTTTCACATGCTTTCTTTCATGTCGACCCGATGCCACGCCCTCCGCCCTGACATGCTGAGTACGAGCCCTTGAGCTGATTCTCAACACACAGATGGACAAACAGACAAACACAAAGACAGAAGATCATATTTAAACATCTATTGTGTTTGCTTTTTGATCCAGACATAATAAATCCATGACTCAGGCCTTTGCTGGTCTGCTGCTCTTCTTTTAACACACAGCTGTGATTGGGACCTGCTGTCTGATCTACTTCAATACCTCAAACCTTTGAGTGTTCAGAAAAGCACATTTGATAGTATTTCAGTGATTAGTAATATCAAAAAGCACTGTTAGGAATGACAGGCCAGATTATGATTCATCTGCTTTTCACTGGTCTTCTTTTTCTGTTTGCGAAATTCCTTTGCCTGTTGAAATAAAGTGTGGGTTTAAGCTGTGACTGGACTGCCTGACGGGCTTGAATGCATCATGACTGGAGTCACAGCCACAGAGCACTGATGAACTTGAATGAAACCATTCTATGTTTTTGTCTTAAACTCAACTAAAAGTAAAAGTGAACTGAGAGATGATGACTTGGTTCACCAATCACCACGCCAACCAGAGCTGTCCTAGCCGAGATCCAGCAGAATGAAGCGTCTGTGGGCTTCTTTCGCCTCTTTGACTTTCCTTATGGGAACCAGTAGGCCTGTCACGATAACAAACTTTTGCTGGATGATAATTATCCAAAAAATGATTGCTGATAAATGGTTTTATTGTCAATATTATTTTGAAACATCATTTTTTCATTAATGTAATTATGATATATGTCATAATAAAGTGAGTACAGCGTATCAATAGCAATACATTTTAATTTCTTAAGAGTATTTAACTGTAATTGGAAGGTCAAGAGCTTTTAAATAAAATAAATTAAACAAACAATATAATAAAATTAATAAACAAAAAAAAGAAAAGAAACCCCATGAAAATGAAATGGGCTCCCTTTGGGAAAAATTAGATGTAAATCAAAATAATACTAATCAAAAACAATAAAAAACAGACCATGTCTCTGTGAAGAAAAAACAAAACTCAAATAAAAACCCAAACAACAATAAAATAATAAATAAAATGGAATTTATACAGTTCAGGAATTGTTTGTGACATGTACGTTCCCCCAGTCAGTTCGTACTGTCTGTCAAATGTTTGTTACATTTGCCAAAATGCTGGCTTTTCAACCGTATTGAAGGGCTGTATTTCTATTGCAATGTAGCGAACAACACCGTCTGTGAGCGCACCATTTTACGCTTTTATTTTTATTTACTTTGCTGACCAAACACCTCAGCAAGCGCTGACTGCCAGGACGAAGGTTCTTCTGCACCTCCCCTTCTTTGTCGCCACTACTTCAAGCAAATGGGACATGTCTGCTCGTTGGTGTTCATGAGCTCACACCTTGTTCATTCTGTTTAAAACCAAAATATTCCCACACTAGGGCTGGGACTTTAAACTTAGAAACCGAAGCTTTCTTGCCACCATTCATATTAGTGTTTGTTTTCTTGTTACTCCTCATGACACCCGCTTCTGCTCTCTCTGTATGTATGCACGAGCGGCCCTACCTCCCCCCCCAAACATTGATTGACTGACAGATGCTCACTCTGCTAAATCCACTGTATAACCAATGTTCCCAGGCGTTGAGAAAGATGGACGGAGTGAACCATCGTGTCATCCAGCCTGTTTGATAGAAAGAGAGGAGGAAAACAAACATGCATGCACATGTCAATTTATCGAGGCCGGCAAACTTACCGAGGACGTTTTTATTTATCGTGCAGTTAAAGCTGTGGTCTACGATTTGAAACCGCAGCCTGCCCCCCCTTCCCTCACCTCTCTCCTCCGTGTTCCAAGATCCCGCCCCCAGCTCGTGGCGCCTCATATAAGCCGCCTCGGACTGAGCTACGAGTGACTAGCATTATATTTCAGCAGCAAACTCAATCAAAAACAGCTCAGCTCAACTGAAAGTATCAAACACGACAGACATCCCCCTTGTAACACACAGCGGTAGCCATTTCAATTGGACCGGCGGCAATGCGGGTCTGGCGCCGCCAGAGCGGAGCCGATTGTGGGGGAGGATTTATCTTTCTCGGCCTGTCCTCCCAGCTCAGCTTACAATGCTAACGATTAGCGGCTAACAGGCTAACCCACTCTGCGACAAGCCATGAGCCAGGCCAGGCACAGACTAACCAGAATTATTCAGCAGACATCTCCCACTGTAGTAAACAAAGCCATTACCTGATCAACCAGGGGCGAAACGGCCGATGCTGAAGGTCTGACGGCCGGCTGAGGCCATTCGTTAGCCGTTAGCCCGCTAACAGGCCTCGACCCGCGGGCAGAGCTCCATTGGGCCACGCGGGAGAGGGAGGCGGCTTCCCGGTTTTGGCGCTAGGCTTCTCCGGCTCCATGATAGTTCAGTAGCTAATGCTGCTAGCTGCTCACCGGAGGTAGAGGGGAGGAGGCGGGACCATGACGCACTACGTATGACGCTGCGTAGTGAGGGAGACAGGGGATTGGATGGACTCACGGACCAACTCACGGACCAATTGAACCTTACAGGCTTCTAGGCTTGATTGGTCAGCTAGTATGCAGCTTTTCAGCGGATATACTGAATGGATTTTTTTCGTCCTTTATGGTCTTTATACTGTGTAGATAGGACCATAGGACCATAACAGCCTTATAAACGGTGTTACTAAAATGTACAAAGCTTCCAAATCGTAGACCATAGCTTTCAATGATTTATTGATTATCATGACAGGCCTAGAAACCAGTCACTTGTTTCTCAGGTCTGGCTCCTCTCTTTGATTCACACTTCAGGTCAGGATTAGCTTGTGTTATTTGTTCACCTTCTTTAGACCTGGAGGCACAGGTACCTCCACAGTAAAGCAGAACAGTGCTCACAGTTTACCATTTTTTGAAGCTTGACGATACCAGCCAGTATCATAAGATTCAAATCAGATAAACTTCATGACCTCAGGTGAGGTTTAGATCATGGACTGACCCCCTAAAGAAGTGCTTTTGTACTGATGATTGGTTTTCAGTTCACCTTCTGAACAAGATCTCCAAAATACAAGAACTCCTTTGCTATGAGTGATCCAAACAGTGCTTCAGGAGATATTTAGATACAAAATCTAGCGGCGGGCATCCGTATAATGGTCGCGCCGCTCCTAAAACTGCATTAATCGTCCAAAAACTCATTAGTTTCACCAATATTTTATCATGGTCTGCTCGCGCTACTCGTCCATTACAGTCTGTGTCACCCAGACATGTTTTGTGACTGTACTGACCTCTGAACTGAAGAAGAAGAAGGTTTGCCTCCGCGCATGCACAGTACGGCTCATTGTTTCAGGGTCGACCGCCGGCTACACAACGACTTTCTTCTTCCAGTTTTGTGCAAAATAGACGAATATCTATCGGATGAAGATGTTGTGGACGAGAACTTTGAATATGATGGGTGTCCTTACAGTTTCGAGCCAGAGTATACAGATGAGGAGCTCATCGAAAGGAGGACGCGTACTACGCATGCGCGGAGGCAAACATTCTTCTTCTTCAGTTCAGAGGTCAGCACAGTCACAAAACATGGGTGGAGAGACACCGGACTGTAGTGGAGGAGTAGCGTGAGCGGACCATGATGAAATATTGGTGAAATTAATGAGTTTTTGGACGATTAATGCAGTTTTAGGAGCGGCGCTATACATGCCCTGTGTGCTACCATTATATGGATGTCCGCTGCTCGATTTTGGATCTAAATATCTCCCGAAGCACTGTTTGGATCAGGAAAGCCTTCTGGGTGAGTATATTGTTCTACTTCATTCTATAAACAATGTGAAAGCTGTAGAAATCGAACTTAACCTTTAACCCCTCAGTTCAGAGTCTTTTCTAGCATGAATATGCTAGAAAAGACCAGAGACTCAGTCTTGGAGGCAGTAAATCTCAACTTAACTAATTCATCACTCTTCTTTAATAAATAACACTTTAGATTCAGAAACATAGACATTAGGTGATGATGAGGTTAACAATCATGGGACATTGTACATTTTGCCAGTATTACAGCTGCGTTTGAGTTTTTCATGGCATGTTTGTATGGTCCAAATATTGCCTGTAAATATCAGCAAAGATTTTCATATCTGTGAATACATCTATTTGTCCAGTAATACTGTGTGTGGTTAGTAATTATTACTGTGACGCTGCTTGTTTCATCTCCACAGTGAAGTGTCCTGAAATCCTCCCTCAAGCCTCCTCAGCAGTTAATTATTTCTATAAACTGGGTTCCCATTCATAACTCGTTTAATAATTCGGTAAAATATTTTTTTTATTCTGAATTTTACAGTCATGACTGTCTTTGACTTTCTGTCTATGATCAATAATTTAAGTCTTTTGTACAATGAGATTAATTTTCAAAGTTTCTTTTCTGAGATTGAAGCGCTGTCATTCACTGTCATTCATAGTCATTCTGTCTTTTACATCTCTGTGCTGGTACGTTTCCCTTCAGCCTCGTTTGATTACTCAGTCTTGGTAATAATCTTCCCTCCTCCATGAGGCCAATTTTGATGTGACTGATGTGGAGGAGTGATGAATCTCCTTAAAAGTTTTTCAGCTTCATTAATGGATCATCCTTAAGAGCTCAGAATGTGTCTCTGCATCCTTACTGCTCAATTTTAGATCAGTAAATCAAAACACAGACTGTATTATGTTTTGGCATCATAAATTTCATGTGAGCCAAACAAACAATTTAACTTGCTGGCTGCCGCTTCAAATATTTCCATTTGTGATTGAAGTATTTTTATACAACTTAGTAATAAATCACTTTGTCTCCAAGTGGTCAGGAAGTTTGAGCCGTTGTTTATCCGTGTCCCCTGAATCAGGAGAGCCATCTGTGCCTCCCTCAGATTAGTCTGATAGATTTAGGAGCATTTAAGACAAGGTGTGTTCTTATACCGGTGCTGAAGGGGGTTTGTCCTCATCATTGTCTCCAGTGTTTCCCTCTTGTTTTCTCCAAAAACAGCAGAACACTGGACTTATTTTCATCTTTAATCTGATTTTGGTTTTTCCTCTGCACCAGCAGCAGGAGGTCACTGTTGTTAGCCCATTAGCTAGCAGGCTGACTGGGCTAATCAGTCCTGAACTTTATTGGCCAGACAGTTGGGAAACATCCAAGTAGGGTGTGAACAGCTACTCTACACACACACACACTCATTAATCCTGAGCCTGGTCCTCCTGACAGATGGGCTGGCCTGTCACGGACTGTTAAGGAATTTACCAGAGGAATTAAGAATTGTTTGTGTGAGTGTAAGTATGTGTAGGGTTGTGTGTGTGCCAGTAGGGTTGCTGTGTGTGTGTGTGTGTGTGTGTCAGTAGGGCTGCATTGTGTGTGTGTAGAGCAGTGTGTGCGTGTGTGCTCACAGTAAGTGTCATGTAGTGGAGCATAACTCGCCTCTTTCTGTCTCGCTGCTGGCAGCTCACGGCTGAGTCTGGATCCTGTCCTCACTTGTTCTTGAAAATCACATCTGTTGGTGCAAAGGTAGCACTAATATTGAATTTATTCAAATAATTAGACTGGTTTAGTTCAGGTTTAGATTATTAGTGGGATTTGTACAGGACAAAATCATTGTTGTAAGATAATTCATGATGATGGTAATTACCTCCGCCAAGGAGGTTATGTTTTTTGCCAGGGTCTGTCTGTGTTTTCGTTTGTTTGTTTGTTTGTCCGTTAGCAAGATTACACAAAAACTACTGGATGGATTTACATGAAAATATTATCAGAGGTCTAGTTTGATCCAAGGAAGAAGCCATTACATTTTGGTGCCTATCGGATCAGAACTGATGTCAGAAAAAAAAAGAAAACAGTAGTTAATAACTGCAAATCACATCCATTAATGGCATTATGGCAATTTTAGTTTATTTGCAAATTGACGTCAGTGTCACTACATTTCCCAGCTTCCCTTGCAATGCCAGCGGAGTTCTCCACACTGCTCCGTCTGTTCCCAGCATTGTCCCACCCACAGCACCATCTGGTTAGCTACATGCTCTGGTTACACGGCATGCCCAACAGCCAATCAGCAATGGAAGCTGTGCATGCAGTTCTGCTCACAGACACAGCGGAGAGGAGGAAGTTTTGCTAATGGAGAAAGGTCGGCGCTGTTCCTGGAGACTTGGTTTCTAAGATAATTAAGGCAGCAGACTCGCTCATAAGAAGAAAAGATAATCCCCCCAAAAATATCTGTAGCATCAAACTGTGAGCCGGAGTTTTGGTTAAACAATAAAAATAGCTAAATATTTGTTGAAGTGGACTTTCACTTTTGCTGCCATAGTTTCAGACAGGCTTCAATGTTATGATATCAAAATAACTGTGGGATAGTGACACTTCTTTAAATTTTGTACTAAATGTAGAGATGATTCAGATTATGCAACCAATAATCCATGATTACAGCCGTAGCTCCAGGCTGCACATAGTTATGTCTGGTTCTCCCCTTATTGAATGTTTCTCTTTTGTTCCCAAAAAAACAAGCTGTCACTCGTGCAGGTCCTTGAATGCATCGTTGAGAGTGGGAGGCATGGTGTCACAGCTCTCTGCTCTGCTGGTACATGCCCTGAAACTCTGCCCCAGTGTTTGGATAGAACCAAACCAAACACATAAACTTGGAGTTCATGGAGTTGTTTGTCTCGTAGACTGTAGGACAATTTGACAGACTGACAAAGACACTCTCGAAGTGTCTCTGTGTTTACATGAATGTTCAGCCCTACTCTGCGTGGATGTTCCCAGAAGGGATCAGTGCTGTCGGAGTATGTGCTCATGGTAATGAGAATCAGCGGGAGGGTTTGACGTGGTTTGATCCTCTACGTTATCATGCTTTTTTATTTTTTATCCGCCCTCTTATTACATTCAGATTCAGCCCTCGATTCTTCCCGCCTCTCAAAAACAAATCTATGTGGATATCTCCAGGCTTTGCAGCCGTTGGTAAGCTGTAGAATAAGATGTTATCGCTGTAATGAGAAGTGAACACATCAGTGCCTCTGTGTTGGGAAACTCCTACATGGGAAGAATTAAAAGTTTCCTCACAGGTTTTTATGTTCAGCCTAACTTTAAAGAAATTTGTTTTCCTTCCAGTTGTTCCTTTGCAGACTGCAGCAGGGTGTGCGCATGGTTTCAACATATGATTGAATTGATCAGCTGCAAAACAAAATATGATAGAGCCAAGTCTCCACTGTTTTCCCCTGAACAGATTCTTTGTCACATGAATGTCTGTCTGTGGCTCTGCATCACACTAGTGACAAATAGCACATGTTGCTTGGTACTCTGCCTTAGCTGTTCTTGTTGTTGGTCCGAGGTGATCGTGCAACCTTTATCAGAGAAATCCTGCACATGCGCTGCGTGTCCACGTTTTTTCTTAAAACAGTGATTCCTTTTTACACGGAGATTGAAGACAAAACTTTTCACTGTGAACCCCGGTTTCTGAAGGCTCTCCAGGCACCGTTCTCATTAGGCCTGCACAATATATCGTTTGAACATCACCATCGCGATGTGCGCATGCGCAATAGTCACATCGCAGGATGTGCAATAATAATATAATATAATACACTCTGGAAACAGGCGACCTGCAGAAGGAAGCAACAGAGGATTTAGTCCCCAAAAGAAAGTCAACATCCGAAATTTGGAAGTATTTTGGCTATGAAAAAGATGATACAGAAAAAAAAACAGTGCCAACAGTGCCTTGCCGAGGTTGCCTCAACACGAGGTAATACGTCGAACCTGTTCGACCATTTGAAACGCCATCACAAGCTCCTGTATGACTAGTGCAAACCAAGGACCCCAGGTGAAACTTCATCTACTCAAAAAACAATTACAGAAGCCTATGCCAGCATAACACCCTATGATAGGAAGGCCAAACAGCTCTGACAAATCACAGATGCAATAACTTTTCCCCTGGCGAAAGACATGGTGCCATTGAACACCGTCGCCAAAGAGGGGTTTAAAAAAATGATCCGCACGCTCGACAAGCAGTATGATATACAATCACACACGTTTTTCTCATCTATTTTGTACAGAGACATTGCGTCCTTGATCCCTTTAATGTACAGCAATCCTCATAGCTCACAGACGAACCCCCTTAGCCTGGATTAAACGGTATTATATGAATACAATAGTGTCATTGTGAGTCAACCGAATTCATCCCAAACAGAGCTTTTCAAGTCATCGGGTGAAAATTCTTCTATTTTTAACATCGCAATATATATCGCAATATATCGCAAACCCCCCAAAAATCGCAATGTCAGTTTTTTCCAATATCGTTCAGCCCTAATTTTCACATAAATAGAAGGCGAAGATGCAATAAAAACTCTCTGTTTTTTGTTGTCATTAGAGAGCACATAAACAATAACAATATTCATAGTCCTGTAAAATGTGGTGCAATAGGAGATGCTCATCGTGGAAGTGCTGCAGAACAATTTGCTGTCATGGATATATGGACCAACATCTCTGAGGGATGTTTCAGCTCTTTCAATCTGTGACACCAAGAATTAAGGAGCTCTGAAGGGGGGAGAGGGTCCAACCTACTTCTGCTTCTCACTGATCTTCTGGAACACTATTGTTTATTCTCTGTGCTTTACAAGCCAAGTTCTCAAGAGGGGCACATAAACTATGCCAGGCTGAAAACAGATGATAGTCTGGTCAGGCCAAATTCCTGTACCCTCCAGTGATGGCCACAGAGTTGTTTTTTTAATCGTTGAAGTCTAACCCACAGTCCAGAACACAAAAGAGATTTAATTAATCACACAACAGAGATAAATCAGCTTTAATCAACAGAAGACAGCAACAGGAGAAATATGTCTCATACTGGTCAGTTTAATGCAGGGTCAAGAGTTTGATCAGATGTTTGTGTCTCGTGCTAACTTTTAATAAAATAGTTTTAGTCAACCGCTCGCCCACATTACCACGCTGGCGTATCGACCCTGTCCTCATAGCCTCAGTGAGAATCATAATGACTTTCCATCCATGTGCGAGCTGGTGACCTAATGCTGGTGTGAGAGGCGAGCCCAATAATCACGATGTTAACCGACCAGCTTGAGGGGTCACAGAGCAAGAAGGCCTGTGGGAGATTGATTTTATTGTTTGTTTTTCTGACCTCCACGATTGGCTCCAGTGTTGTTATGTTAAAGTGACACCAGTGAAAAGTTGTGGGACACCCTCAGGACTGTGTGGATGGTCGCTGACCTCTGTTGGAGTTGATTTCAGTATGTGGATTGTAAGCTGAAAAAGTGTTGGAGAGGAGGTGTTACTGCAGAGCTGAGGAAGTCTTGGCTGTGTGAGCAGAAGTTTTTCCACTTCAGGCAGGTGAACTTGGAGTGAACTGTGTGTCACATTTCCTCTCATTACGCTCGGCCCTCCTCTGTAATAGTGGAGGTTTGGGGACGGGGATTGGTTTCTGTCACTGCTCGTTCGTCTGGCTACATGACACAAAGAGAATAAGAAGGGTACAGAGAATATCTCATTAGACTAATAAGGACAGGAAGGGGCACCGCATCTGTGTAGTAATTTAAGGACAGTCCTGGGTCTCATATTTCATATTTAAATGGAGTATTTTAATTTTTATCTTGGACTGAATGCATATTTAATGCAGACAGAAGCACCTCATTCTGTCCATTTATTCATCCAAAGCACCTGTCCATCTGCATGATAACACAGGTGCCCTTGTGATAGTTTCCTCTTTAAAGGACTTTGCATAGCCGAGCATCACAGGACATGCATGGGGCCAAACACAGATGGAGTTTCTGTGTCCACCAGAGACAGCGACGCCAGAATTGTTGTATTTCCTCAGTACAGTGATAACGTAGATACCTCTATTGATCAGGACGTTTGTCTGATGAACTGTCTTTATAAAACTGTGATAGGTAGATGGGTATCAATGCTCGTGGTTTCCTTTCTGATTAGCTGTGGTTAGGTTTGCCAAATACAGAGAATTTTCAAATAAATAACGTTTCATGGGAAATAAGAAGTTACGTGTACAACAGAATAAAAACTAGGCATGTAATGCAGGGTTTTAAATTTAGTTAGGAAAACAGCATATTTTAGTTTAAAGGTGCTGTGAGGGGACTCTATTACCGGCGACATAAAGACTCTGCTACCCATGAGCATGTGCGGCGACTGTCGTAATGCTGCGTTCCAGTAACCTCGGAAATGGGAGTGACATCATCTCCGACTTATTGGCGTTTCAGTTGAAGTCGGAAAAAAACATGCCGATCTACCAGGCTATTGTTAGCTGTTGTTAGCACGCCCTGTGTTGTTGTATGAAGAATGTGATTATCATTATGGCAGCATTTTTGTAAATATAAGTCTAACAATACTATGTATACAGCTGATCTAGAGTGACACACCCCGGTCAGAAGTGCAAATAAATTGATTATTACAGGAGCTAAATAACTGTTCACACTGGGGGCATCCATCTTCCATTGTCAACTTGGGGGTGGCGAGGTTTCACCGAGTTACAAGTAGGAAATTCAGACTTTGGGGGTCGTTCCAGCTGCAGTTTCATACTCAGAACTTGGAAATTCCTACTTCTGACTACAACTGGAACGCACCAAAAGACGTGACTGAAGCCAAAGCGTGTGCTTGTTGTGGTAAATGCAGGGACCTTCCTCAGAACTCTGCATTGCTTTACAACTTCTTTTTTCAACAACTTACAGGATGCAAAGTGACGAGGTAATGTATCTCTTTCTAGTTACGTAGCGGTAGTTTTTGATGTGTGACAACAAGCAATTTTTGGAAAGCTTATTATCGTAGTTGTAGCCGGCTGTCACAGTCTCAGTCTCTGCCTCAGACTGCCACCTCCCTGCAGCAGTCTAATCAGCTGAGCTCAACTCACCTGTGCTCTCAGCCTCAATCACCAGTCTGCCTCCACTGCTGCAGCGTAATTAGTCCAGACTCACCTCACCTGTGTTCCTGCTCACACCTGCACCACGTCTGCTGCAATCAAGCCACCTACAAAAGCCCCAGCTCCACACTCAGTCAGTGTCAGACTGTCTTCGCACTCATGCTGAGAACTCCAGACTTGTTTCCCGGATTGATCACCCGTTGCCGACAAGTTTCGTCCCAGACTTTGCCTCATACGCCTGACCCTCGGCTTGACTTCAAGGTATCGACTAGCTTCTGTCCTGCATTCACCCGCCTGTCTGAATCCCCGGCTATTGATCCTGTTCCTGTCTCCTGTTGCCGAGTCCTGCCTGTCCTACGCTGTGTTCTCCGCCTGGTAACTGATCCTGTTCCTGTCTCCTGTTGCCGAGTCCTGCCTGTCCTACGCTGTGTTCTCCGCCTGGTAACTGATCTCGAGCTGTCTCCTGACGCCGAATCCAGCCTGTCCTACGCTGTGCTATCCGTCTGGTATCTGATCCCTGCCTGTCCTCGACTACGTGAGTTGGCCTGAATCACTTCTCTGAGTGTTCCTGAACGCCTCTGCTCGTCTGAAAGTGAGTCAAGCTTCCACCGCCTTCTCCTTTAAAGACTGTATGAGCTTCTGCCTGTACATCCCCTCTGTGGCTCAGTTGGTAGAGCCACAGAGGGGTAGAGCCGTCTACAAAGCCGGCTGTTGTGGGTTCGATCCCCACTCAAGCCACAGCCTTTCTTCTGCTGAACTGTGTGAACCTCTGTTTTGGCTCATCTTCTGTGTGGCGCAGTTGAGAAGGCGCTCGTCTTTAAAGCCAGCTGTCGCGGGTTCAACCCCTGGTCAAGCCACAGCTTGAGCTTCTGCCTGTACACCCCCTGTGTGGCTTAGTCGGTAGAGCGCCCGTCTACAAAGCCGGCTGTCGCGGGTTCAATCCCCGCTCAAGCCACAGCCTTTCTTCTGTAAAACTGTGTGAACCTCTGTTTTGGCTCATCTTCTGTGTGGCGCAGTTGAGAAGGCGCTCGTCTTTAAAGCCAGCTGTCGTGGGTTCGACCCCCACTCAAGCTGCAGCTTCCTCCTGAAAAGACTGTGAGTCTCTGTCTGTACATCTCCCGTTTGGCTCAGTCAAGAGAGTGCCCGTCTACAGAGCCAGCTGTCGTGGGTTCGTCCCCCGCTCAAGCTGCAGCTTCCTCCTGAAAAGACTGTGAGTCTCTGTCTGTACATCTCCCGTTTGGCTCAGTCGAGAGAGTGCCCGTCTACAGAGCCAGCTGTCGCGGGTTCGTCCCCCGCTCAAGCTGCAGCTTCCTCCTGAAAAGACTGTGAGTCTCTGTCTGTACATCTCCCGTTTGGCTCAGTCGAGAGAGTGCCCGTCTACAGAGCCAGCTGTCGCGGGTTCGACCCCCGCTCAAGCCGCAGCTTCCTCCTGAAAAGACTGTGTGAGTCTCTGTCTGTACATCTCCCGTTTGGCTCAGTCGAGAGAGTGCCCGTCTACAGAGCCTGCCATTGGGGGTTCGACCCCCGCTCAAGCCACAGCTTCTTGCCTGAGAGAACTCTCACCAGCCGTTCCTGAGTGTGCGGGTTTAAACCCCGCTTTGAACTGTGCTTGTATTGCTGTCAATAAAAGACTGTTCATTGTTCACATCCAACTGCTTGCTTCTGGGTCCTAACACCAATCGTGACAGCCGGCTATATATGGCCATATATAAGTAGCCATATATAGCCTGGTGCTCTAAGACGTGTCTGAATAATATAAATCTGCTCTAGTTTTAATTGTCTTGTTCCTGAAGTTGAGTATCCAGGCCAGTCCAGCCCTGTCCGACCTGACCGGAAGGCTAAGGAATAGCATTTATAGATAACATATTTTGATGCTATAAAACTCATCTTGAAGTGTGTATTTCCATCAGGCATATATCTAAAAGTGAGACTTTTTTGTAATTACTTAGAAACTCCTCACAGTCTCTTTAATCTTGACTAAAAACAACCAGATTTCATGCAGTTATACTTGAGAAGATCTCTGCTGGTCATCAATCACATGCTCTCTGCTTACTACAGGAGTCTGAGGCCATGCCCCCTGCATGTGCACAGATAATTTTTAGAACCTTGGACTACTGAAGGCACATGGGTGACATAGTATGAAGCTGAGATCAATTGTTCAGTAAAATAATCCAAACTTGACCAAGGTTTACTACAAAATTAATCTGATGACATCTAAAAGGTTTTATTTGTATAATTTCTAAAGGATGTACCAAAACAAAATAATTATATTTATAGAAAACAACATATCATCCAAGGCACTGTAATTTAAAATCCTTTATTGTGTCAGGGACATGTCAACGCATTTCGACTCATCAGAGTCTTCATCAGGACATGATTAGCAACACGAAACAGGTGCTTACATTAAGTGTCATGTGATTTTGTCCCGGGACGCCATCACATGACATCAGACATCAAGAGAAGACATATTAAGATAAAACATATAAGGAAAAAACACAAGAGGCCTTGTGTTTGGTTAAATATATAAATATACATATATATAAATATTAGGGGTGCAACGATACAGAAAATTCACGGTTTGGTTCAATTCGATACGTTTCTGTCACGGTTTGATACATTTTCGATACAAAATGACAAATTTCAATGCCTTTTTTACTTGTTGTTTACTAAAATAACCAACATTTGTTTTAACTCAGAGTAGATATTTTTTAATTGAGCTAAATGTACCTCTTGCAGCTAAACCAGGCACATTCTTCAGTGCATACTTAGATCCATAAAAAACAAAAACATCACTTAGACTTTACTTCCTTCATTGTCATTACGCAAATTACACAGCAGGGCACTTGAAATGAAATTTCATTTCATTGGCTTCCTGGATTGTAACAACACACAGTGATATTGTTAATGAATAAGTGTATACAAATATAAACATTATTAGGGCCAGAATAAATAGTATAAAAATAAAAAATAAATATGAATACAAGGGCTATGCAAGAAACATCGATTAACACTGTCAGTTAAAAGTGACCTATAACTACTACAAATATTTATGTGGAATGAAGTGTATTGCACTGTTAGAGATTAAAAAAACAGTCATTATATACCATGTAAAATAAGACCAAGTAAAAATTAACCGAATCTAATGGAGAAGTCACCCATCTTATATGGTGCATTCTTAGCAGCAGAGTAAATATTACAAAGAACAAGTGTATCAAGTGTCGTTATCCTCAGCAGAAAAGGGTCTCATGTGAACAGCAGTAAAAGTAGCTATGGCCTGCTCCATTTCCTTTGACCTCTTTGAATCATGTGCTAAAGGCTGTCTAAATGACCCAGGTTAAGTCTGTAGCATGTGTGCTGCTTGTTGTTTCTCTGTTTCCACTTGTTTTAACCCCGTAATGATGGAGGTGTTTGTTGTTTTCCCCCGACGTAGCTTAGCATCGTATTGCACTTCCAACATTCTGTTGTGTTTTGTCCAGGACACGCTCACCATCAGGGTCATACTTAATACGGAAGCCAAAGTAGTCCCAAACGGAGAGACAGCAAGCATGATCTGTGGCAGCGGCAGCTCGTAGTGGCATTGCTGGCCATGCACCAGATCTGAATGATAGCGGAGGGTCTTCAGTTTCAGCTGAAGGTAATGCATTCTCCATGTAGCAGCGCTGTAGCGTCCCGTAGCCTCTTCTGTCTCAGTAGCTTAGCCGAATCAGAGCTGTCTCTACAGCTCTGAGCTGAATGAAAGGGGAGGTGCTGCGCGCGCAGCTCAGCGGATCTGAGCTCGACAATGCAGCCCGGAGTAATCGAACGCAGATTCACTGAACTTTCAGCACATAGCGCCTCGTCAGAAATTGATCAAATAAATAAATAAATACATAATAGCGTATCGTTCGGTTCAAAGGTGTATTGAACCGTGGCCACTGTATCGAACGGTTCAATACAGATACATGTATTGTTGCATCCCTAATAAATATCCCCCAATTTACAGTTAATACCCACAAACTCTCATAAAAACTAGTGATGCATGGTATTGGATTTTTGGAGATACACATTATGTTATTGTTTTAAAACTTACTTTGGCTGATACCTACTGTATTGATAGGGACACAAAAATGACTGTTCACAATATTAATCCAGTGTCTCTCCTGTCAACAGCCGATCAAATGACTATAATGCAGACGTAAACATTTTGTAATGATATCGTTACTCATATCTTGTGTGTGACTTCAAGAAATTAAATTTATATATTTTTGAAAACTTCAAATATATCTGCATGCAAGTTAAAGTTGTTTTTTGCCCATCCATCCATAGTGAAAGGGGCAAAGAGTTGAGAGTTTGATATTTTATTTTTTAAGGTTGCTCACATTCTGTGCTTTACACCCCGGCAGCAGTGCTCGCCTACTACATCGTCTGATAAGCCTGTAATGGAAGTGAATATGACTGATGGAACGATTATCCAGGCACCTGCTGGATATGCTTTAAAAAGGTACTGCTGAGGCGCAGATGGCCTAGTGGTTAAGGTCACATCCCATGAGGTTTGCCCTTGAGCAGATAGCCCAGGTTTGCATCCCACCTGACTCCTGTCCTGTCAGTCCCCCTGTCTTGCCCTTTTTCCTACTCAATCTACTGTGCTCTTTCCTCTCTTAAAGGCATAAAAAGCCCAAAACAATAACTTAAAAAAAATGTTCTGCCAATTTCCAAGCACTTTGTGTGGACTCTTACCCAGGTGGACTAGCAAAATACACCAAATGGTGCTTCTGTCAGATTGGTGTACCGGCCTATTATAGAATAAATTAGCGGCTCCTGTCCTGTGCACTTTATACTTTAACCTTTTTATGGATAGAATATTGTTCCTGTCAGCCCTGTAACCATACCTCCCCACTCCCATTAGACATCATTTGGAAAGCCTGTCAGCCCAGAGTTTATTATCAGAGCCTCCTGTCGCCTCCCTACAACCTGGTAGTGGAAGCGTTTCCAAAGGGGAGGGGAAAAGAGCTCCTTGTTGTGCAAAGTCCGTAAAAACAAGTTGTTGACTAGATCAGGATGACTTTTTTATCCTCTTGTTGGTTTACATTACCTACTATGAACTACATAAACTGACCAGCCACTCCACACTGCTACTAAGACAGAACGGTAAAAACTACCTGCAACATAAAACTTCCATGTTGACTTTTGGATTATTGGCTATAAACTGCCTATTTAGGTGATTCACTCTGTAAACTGGCTCAGAGCTTCATGTTTTCAGGATGAACAGATGGTAGTAAAGCAGGAGCTGTGGGGTCAGCTCTGTTGAGTAAACATGATTTGAATGGTATGTAAAGTGTTTTGTCCCCGCAGTGCTCAGCTCAGACATGTTATGTAACATGAAGCCTGCAGGTGTGTTTAATCTCCTGTTGTTTAGGAGCAAACATACAAATGTAGCAATGCTCCAACAAACACTTACACTCTGGACCATGTGTTCCTGCATCGTGGCTCACTGTCAGAGAATATTCAATGAGTCTGACCTAGATGCCGGCGGCACCACGGGAAATTACTCTCTGCATTTTTAACAATGGAGCAAATTTATTGGATAATGCAGCCTGCAGCTGTTTTTCATGTGAGCTTATTTTTCTAGACCCACTTCTAGCTTTTATCCTTACAGTAAAGATGGAGCGATGGAGCAATGGATGAAGAATTGATGAAGATGAAGTGTGTCACTTTGTAGATGTGGTGTTGGTGTGCGTCCCTGAGGGTGGTGTGCTCTGTTTCTGCTGTCCCGTCTTCCCTCTGCAGCGTTAGGAAACTCCGTCAGTGAGCTCCAGCTGCATCAGCACTACTCTCTGTTTACTCATGCAGACAGGGGGCTGTCATTATACCAAGATTTCAAAAATTCAGAGATATTGTGACATAATTTGATGCTTCAGCAACAAAGTTGGAAGCCCAAGGCCCCCAGTATTGATGATTTCTTCTTCTTAATTTGCAACAAACATCGACAAACTGTTAATTCATGGAACTGGTCAAGCTGCCGAAAGAACAAGGCTAAAGCCAGACTTAGCTACTCAGAAATCAATACTTCTCAAATGGCCTCAGACTAGAGCCCAGAGTCTCATCTGAGGCCATGGTTCTCTGCTGAGAAATGTTGTACCGCTCCCTCAGAGTTTGTGTCTTGGGTCCAGCGAGTGATAAACAGATCATGAGCTTGACAGGTGTGTTGCTTCAGCATCAGCACTTCTGTGGGTGCTGTGCAGCTTGGCATGAGCTGAGAGGCAAAACTTTTGATTTACTGATCGATCTTTGTTCCAGCCCTCCCTGTGGTCACCAGCTCTGGGTTCTGACAGAAAGAAAGACTGAGATCACAGATACATGTGGCTAAAATGAGTTTACCCCGCAGCCTCAGGTGAAAGGTGTGCAGCTCAGAGCTGCTGCAGCTGAAGTGGTTCAGCATCTGATCATGAGTCCTCTTGGTCACCTCGCTCTGGAGTTAGGACATCTCTCAGGTGGATTATTATCTGTTCATGCAGGCTCAAGTAAAAATCAAATAAAACCAATTATTTTTAAGTTCTAGAGGAACAATATTGAAGACCATTTTGTCACAGGATTTCTTCATCAGCAGGTGAAAGATGTGATGCTACTCTGCAGGATGGGGTGTGGCTTATGCCCTTGTGAGCAGCAGTTGAGCTCTGTCCCTTCAGTTTGACCCAGGGCTGGATGATATGAACAAAAACTGATATTGTGATATTTTTAGATTAATAATGGCATTTAGTATGCTATATACTGTATGTACAGTTTATAACAATATTTTTCCTGATGAATACAACTTTTAAAACAAGTAATGGTAACTGATAAGATTTTGTTGATACCAGTGCTAATAACAGTTCTGCTTATTGACCCAATTCTTTAACAATAACCTTATACATTTCTGCAGATTTTCTGTGTGGGCAAAAGTTGGCCAACACAGGCTTTTAGTGGCAACGTTGTCAAACACATGACACTCCGGACATTCAATGCCATGCTGCATAGATAGTGCTTCTGCAAGAGGTTGATGTTTCCAATTACACACTAAAAACAGTTGGGTTAAAAAAAAAACAATTTTAACCCAACTGCTGGTTCAGAAAAGGACAAGCCCCTTTTTGAGTTATTTTAACCCAACAGGTTGAGTTCTTTTTTTTTGACCCAATTTTTGGGTTGTATTATTTAACACAAAAGTTGGGTTATGCTAACTACAATGTCAGGTTGTTCCTAACCCAACTATTGGGTTGTGCAATTCAGCACTCCCAGTAGTTTGACACGGAGGCAGTTAGGACCCAGAAGCGGCACAGATTTTGCAGTTCACAACAACCAGCTTTATTGAACAGACACAGGAACAGAGAGCGGGGTCGAACCCGCAATCCTTGGAACACGAGGTAGTGATGTAGTCCGATCAGCCACGTAGGAGCCACACACTCATACCGCAACTCAGAGTCTTCAAGGTGAAGCAGGTTAGGACTGACTTTGTCTTTCAGAGCAGGAAACCGTTCTGATTGCCAGAGATCAGGCTGCCACCACTGATTCGGGCTCATATACAGGTACTCGGCGTCACACACAGGCAGAGGGGTTAGATACCGGAGAAGAGATGGCCACCACAGATCAAGATTCACAAACTGGTACTCGGCATCAGGAACAGAAGGCAAGTTCGGCAGCCGGGGATCAGGCAGGACAGAAATGGGTCGGTACCTTGTAGTCGAGCTGAAGATCAGGTGATAAAGGCGGAAACAGAAACAGAACAGGCCGGCAACGGGTGATCAGTCCGCATAGCAGGTCGAGATGAGTCGATGTGACGCGGAGTGGGTGTGGAGCTGGTTGTGACATAGTTAGGTTAAATAATAGCCCTATAACCCAGAAAATGGGCTACTCTTTATAAAAATAACCCAGCAATTTAACTCAACACTAGCAACACATAAATTGGGTTCCCAAAATAACTCAACATTTTTTAGTGTATATTGAAAGTTGTGCAGTGAATGTTTTTTTTTTTTGAGGACTGGGCCAGAATTTTGACCACACCTGCCCACTTTCTACCACGGTTATTGACTTTGTCTTTTCCGTACACTGTTTCTGATGTCTTTAAGTTGTAAGGCATGCAGAGCAAAGTGGAAATAAAAGATAAGGGAATTGTTTGGCCAAAACACTAATGAAATCGATTCCTTGAGGGAGTTGTTATAGATTTTCATCTGGAGTGGTTTTCAGTTCTCAGCCCTACTTAAAACACAGGTTAATGGAGCTCAAGACGAGGATTGTTTTGCTGTAAAAGTCTGCAAAGTCTGGGGTCAATAGTCTCAGCTCACCAGGTGGAAATGATTCATCATGCTCCAACTTGTTTGCCTCCTGTTTTCTCAGCAAAACATGATTCTGCTTCTTTCTGAGATCCTGAACTCAAAGATTTTATCATCCAGCCTAATTTTGTGCCACAACACCATGTGCACTATACTGCTTGTCTCCCAGGCCTTGATTGATGTCTATATTTCATTTCTATGTAGTCACAGCTGTTTTGGTCATAAAAGTGAATAAAACTTGCATGGCTTCAGCACAATGTAACCTCCATATTTCAGATCAAAAACAAAATTAAACAGTAGGGCTAAACAACTGTAGGAGAAGATCTAATTGGGATTTTTCTGGCACATAAATTGATTTCACGATTTTTTTCAACTCACATTTGAGTGCAGTGTTCAGTTTGCTAACAGTATAGACAACAGTAAGGAAATCAATGATCAAAAGCACAGGGAAACTCCAACTTCTACTCCTAAACTGAGGTTTTGTGTTTTTGTCCTGCTTACCAGCATTTCTGTAAATGCAAATTGCCTACAAATCTGTAAAATATAGTATGTGTAAAATAGTTGACACAACAGATCCTGAGTATATATAAAGTATATATAAAAATAATGTATTTAAAAGTTCATATGACTCATTAACTTTTAAAGGCCTTTAAGGCATGATTTCTTGCAAGAATAATTTGCACATAATGATAATAATAATAAGAATAATAAGAATAATAATTGTATTTTTTAGGGCTGTCACTTTAGTGCATTAATTAGATTAATTAATTACAACGCAAATTAATGCGTTAAAAAAAATTTATCGCAAGACTAAATATAGTGCATCAGCATTTTAATGCTGTCCAGTTGAAGGACCCGTACATGGCAGTGGCACGTCACTGCACACATGCGTCGCTAGTCAAACCAAACAAAGCTGAGGTGACAACAGGAACGGCCTATTTGAGTCTCCGCTTTATTTTATTTTTGAATAAATTTATCTATATTTGTACTACATTCTTTAATAATGCACCAGGCCTAATTGTTTTGCTGGATGTGCTCGACCTTTTTCTTATTTTGAATCTGATATATGAAACACTCTTAAAGTGTAATTTGAGTTGCCTGATTGAGCTTAGAATTTTCTGGACAAGTTGCCCTGAATTTGGTTTTATTTAGTCACCAATAAAAATGTGGATTTACAATCTTCTCTTTTTAGTGTATTCATTTGATTAATCATCCACTACAATTTTGTAATATCCTAGAATTCAAATTCTTTATGTGGGGACTTTAAGCAGACATGAGATTAAAATGTGATTAATTAGATTAATTAATTACAAATCCTGTAATTAATTCGATTAATTTTTTTAATCGCCTGACAGCACTAATATTTTTTAGTTTTTAAAGCCAGTCGATGCAGGTTCACATGTCAGAGGTGTTATGTTGCCGAACAAAAAATCTGTTTTATTTTTCGGACTGTGTTTGATTTTTCTGAAGTTTCATAAGTCTGAACAGTGAAAGCAGTGGACTCAGCAGGTACCGCACAGTCAGTTCAAACATTCAACATGGTGGCCTGGCCCGTGGGCTGTTTGCATTGCAGCAGCCCGTTTTATCTGACCTAAGTCTTAAAAATGTTCATGATGATGGATGTAAAGATAATGTCTGGATGAAGATGGTGTTGGAGCTTCAGTATGATCATGATGTATGTTGTGATCAGCTGGTCAACAATCAGCTGAGGGCGGTGTAAGCTTAAAAAAATTATATCTGTGCCATTTTTAACAGATTCACTTCCAGTTTTACAGGATAATATGGGGGCCATGTCCCTATCAGCAAAGTAGATTCCATCTGTGTCTGATCCAGATTGATGTAACAAAAAAAATACTTTATAATGGGAAAGCCCATCGAAGACATTCAATAATTCAGGTGAAATTAAAATATTGAGAGACGTTTGCAAACTTTGTGTTCGTACAGAAAAACCTCCATGTTTGTGCTGAGTTTGGTCTGGATCCTGGCTCTGTTCTGGATCTGCTGATCCAGATTTGATTGTTTCACAGGGGTTGTGGGAAAGCCACTGCAGGTACTGAGCCGCTTGGTGCAGGTTTTTGCTCTCTGAGGGCTTTTCTAATTAGTTCTGGTTTTACTGAAATGAGCCCCAAGTCATTTCAGAAATAACCAGAATTGCCTCTGGAATATTCTCAAAAGAGTCTAAAGGCCTTAAAAGTGCTGCATCGGTGACAAGTGTGTGCAGCTTATACTTTGTGCAGGAAACGCAAAGACTCAGCAAGCACCCTGCTCTGGCTACAGACATTAGAAAAGTGGTGCTTTTAGTTTCCTGTTGAACAGGACACAGGGCAGCATGATGCGCTTTGGGTCATGTGACTGACAATAGATATCTCCTGCGACATCACAGGTTGTAATTAGGATATTTAAACAAGAAATCATGCAGTCCTAATGGAAAGTGCATAAACATGTGTACTTAGAAAATAAATACAAGTACTCCTGTTCATCCAGAGGTGAAACCAAAGTTAAAGCCTTATTTGTGTGCAGCTCACTCTCCTATTTTTAAAATCTGCTGCTGATGTTGCTGCAGGTTGTTTTGTCTCTGCAGGGCCGTCACTCATCCTGCAGCATTAACATTCATATGAAGCTGTGTGTCTGTGAGTGAAAGGGATTACTGCTGATAACACCTGAAGATCAGGTGTCTCTCTATAACCTGCCTGAAAGTTTAGTGAAGTCTAATTTCATCTCCAGGCTCACTGAGATCAGACCAAACATTATTTTCATCAGAGGTGTCACATAACATAGATCAAGACTTTGAATAAAGCTTTTAAAAAGTGATAAAGTGTGACCTTTGAATACGTCTCCATAGGCAGCAGCTGTGGATCACTGCACACATCAGCACTCATCCATCCTTCTCTCCAGACTTTCCCTCCTGCTGCAGCTCTATTTCAGTTCCAGCTTCACTTTAGAGAAGCAGCCTGTAGATGTCTGAGCTCTGAATGAGGCTGGGCTCAAAAAAAAAATTGATTCACAAAGTATCGCAATTTTTTGTCTGCCGATTTTTAAAACAATTTTTTTGTTAAAAAATCCCCCCCCCCCCCAAAAAAAAAGTCTTTAGGCGCTAAAGTCGCAAAATTGTGGCAAGCAACGTTGCTGAATAAAACAGGCCATAGCTGTTAAAATAGTGCTGAATAGTGTTACTACTTTTCCCCGGCAGATAGTGGACAGGTGACAAGTTTTTTATTCAAAGTTTTGGCGTATATTTATTTTAAAACACACACCAGACCGAGAGAGTGTGGCTGTAGAGGCTGTAGAGCAGAGCAGAGAGAGGGGAAAAGAGAGACACGCACAGAGTTATAGAGTGAGTAAGAGTACTCACAATGCTGAGAGTACTTTCTTAAGTACTCGCTGACTCTGATTCTGAGGAATATTTAGTCTCTGAGGATGACGGTCAGTCGTCCAGTGGTGACCAAACTGTTGGTGCGTGCGCGCACAGCGGGAGCGGGTCCGCGTGCCATTACAGTCCCCAGGCAGCACATACCGAGGCCGATGCTTTGGCTCTCCATGGCCGGTGAGTGCCGAGGAAGGGACGTGGTCTGGGATGCAGGGAAGCTCAAAACACCGTGAAAAGTGACGGTGTTAGCCGTTAGAAGCCGGGAGTAAAAAGCACAGTGAAGGCAGCAGAGGCGTTCATGCTCGGCTCGTAAATTAAAGTGATGATGATGGGTGGGAAAACTAACCACTTTGAAACTATAGCCTTTTTAAATCTTGATAGCAAAATTAAATATTTTCTTGAAAAAACTCTGGTTAATAAGCCACTTTTATATGTAATCCAGGCTTTTGAAGAGAGAGAATAACCAGCTGGTCAAAATATATTGCTGAGTAATTCCTAAAAACAGACTCACATGTGATGTGTATTTTTCCTGATATAGTCTGGAGGCATCATCATTGTTAGTCTTTTTCACTGGTGTTAAAAAAGCTAACTAAAGATTGCAAAAATCAGCAATATCATAGACTTTGCAATTCAAATCGAATCGGCACCTAAAAAAATCGCAATAAATCGAACTGGGAGAAAAGTGAATCGTCCCAGCCCTAACAGGTAGTGCTTGTGTCTCATTCCTCTTTGTGTGGAGTTTGGGTGTACTCCATGTGCATATCAGGTACTGTGGTTTCCCAAACTTGCAGTGCAGCCGGATGATCCATTGTGTGTATTCAGGCAGATCTGTGTTGCAGAGCTTTGAGACGACTTAACTCGATCTGCTGATGATGCACTGATCTGTCTGTGTCCTTAAGGAGAAAGAGGAGGGAGCTACGAGCCTGTGCCCAGTGGCTGCTCGTTCAGAGAGGAAGAGCAACATGAACTAAACTGACGGAAACGTGAAAGCTGAGATGATCTGAAAAAAAATCTGATCCCTGATCAATTAGAAAAATGTTCATTTGGCCCCAGTCTGATCATTTTCCTAAAACATCCTTCCAGTCTTAGTCTGTTCATGTATAACATACCTCGTACATCCTGAAGTGTGCACAGTGTTTCAGGTCAGCAGTCTGCTCCCAAAAACCCAAAACATGCCTGTTGGGTCAGCTGGTGATGATATATTGTGTATGAATGATTATCTGTCTCTTAAAGTAAATTCATCTTTAATGCAAGAAAAGAGATTTGTAACAGTATTTTTTACATACGTACATTTCTTCAATGCAAAGCATCCGCTTGTATGTCAGATAAATGATTGGGACAATAGTGAATAAATCACTTTCACCTGAATCATGAGAATCAGGATTCAGGCTTAAATATACTGTAAATCCAACTCTTGCAGTGCAGGCATCACCGGCCTCATGAAGAAAGGAGACCTTAGAAATATTGGGCCATTTTTTCTGTCCAGAAAGTTTCAGGTGAACAGGCTAAATGGCATCATTAGCAGAAGATCAAACAATGATTATTAAATGTAGAAAATTATGCAAATGTAGAAATTTTAAAACGCAATCTAAAACCTCACCTATTCAGCCTGGCTTTTATGTAGAATTTTGTTATTTTAATGACTAATATAATTATTTATTTCTGAGTAGCAGTTCTTATTATTTTTAGTTTAATATTTACTTGTCTGATATTTTATTCCATTTTTACTATTTGCTTGTATATTTTCATACAGTTCTTATCTTTTTACATTTAATTATTTTAGGTTTAATTTTAATCTTTTAACATACTTTTATTTCTTTTATTTCCTTTAAATATATTTATTAGTGTCTTATTTAGATGTCTCTTAGTTTTATTCTTTACTCTCTTAGCTGTTAATTAGTTTTATTGCTTTGCTTTTTCTGGTATTTGTTGTTATAAATTTGATCATTTTAATTGAGCTTCTGTGGTTTGCATTAGTCTCAAAATCCTCTTGACATCCTACCAACTATTCATTACAATTACAGTGGCATTCTACTTAGTAGATGGACCTCTGCTGAGTGTTTATTTGCTAAGTGGTTAAATGAAAATTACTGTCATCATTTATGTGTTTGTTAACATATATGCACATATGTGTGTATGTATGTATATATGGATGTATGTGTATGTACACATATGTGTGTATGTGTATTTATGTCTATGTATGTATATACATCCTTTGTCAATCTTTTGTCTTGATGTAAAGCACTTTGAGCTGCAATTGACTTGTATGAATTGTGCTATATAAATAAACTTTGATTGATTGATTGAAGATACATTGAATTTATTTCTAATCAGTGAAGTCAGTGAACATGATTGATTGTAAGCTTTACGTTTGCCGAACTGCAGTTGAAGTGATAAACCTGCTTTTAAAGTTAAGAGTAAAGACGTGTTATTATCACACCTACAGAATTCTAGAATCTGAATTTTTTAAAATATTTTTTGTTTGGAGCAAGTTTCTGCAGCAAATTTGTGCCTCCTCGTCTTCCTCCTGAGCTGAATGATAACTCCACTGGCAGAGTCTGAACATCTCGTTTTAATCACTTTGTTTTACAGTCTTCCCACCAGCACAGAAACATAAATACACACTGTTGAAGGGCTTTAGCCAGGATAACACAGCAGCTGAGTCTGCTGACTTTAATTCTATGTTTACTTTAAGATTCAGGCACCTTTCTGGATCATTTCTCTCTCCTCTAAATCATGTTTTTTTGTAATGTAAACTCATGTTTGTCATAAACAGCTTCAGTGTCCCCTGCAGAAACAAACACTGTCATAATGTCGTGTTGGGTCCTTATTAGGAGCTGTGTGGGCCGGTGGGATTGCGGCCAGGTCTGATCCTCAGTGGTTTGGTGTTTAACGCTCGTTGGTGTTTAACGCTGGTGTTTATGCTCCCAGTGATCATCGTCTCTGATGGATGTGCTCCGAGCTCAAGTGTTTCTCTTGATGAGGTTCCTAACTGACCACAGAGCATTTATCAGCACAGACACATGCTGACCCTAAATTACCCCTCTGCCTGGCTCCTCTGTGTTTTGGTGTCGCCCCGGGGTCTTGGTGGCGGCTCTGTTTGTGCGGCGTTCACCTCCTCCTCCTCTTCTTCCTCGCCGTTACCATGCGGGGGCTCGTCCTCTCCCACAGCTGCTGAATCAAGCGTCCTGTTCTGTTTTTGTTAATGAGACGCCACTGTGGGAGGAAGTGGGTTTTAAATCCCTGCAGCAAAAACTTCTCAGAGGAATATTTCCAGGCTTCAGTTACAGGGAGGCTGTGTTTCCTTGTTTAGTGAGGAAACAGGAATGAAAGGCTTCAACACTGAACAGAGGACAATCTTAACCTTAGGAGTAGTCCTTAAGATGTTTCTGTTTCCACATCGTAGAGGAATGAAGTGATGTTTTATTTTTGGACACATTGACTTTCCTTTCCCACACGAGCTGGAGCAGAGGCATCAGGACCTGTCCTGGAGTGATCTCTTCCAACTCTGCATGAATGTCCATTTTTTCAATGAACTTTTGGTGCATGTTTGGACTTCATTGACGGAGTAGAGGCAGCGGCTACTTGGGCTGAACAATGTTATTGTTTTCTGATCTAAATCGCTATTTCAGAAAACACAATCAGGTGATCACCAAACCTGTAATTTTTTGCAGTGTTCTTGACTGTCCCAGGATCTGTTGTGTCAGCTATTTGGTTCTGACAATGTTGTCACATGTCAGCGTTCATGCCCAAAACCATTAAAGGTAGACAGACCAGTTTGGCATGGCTGGCTTTTTCCCTTATTAAAATTTTTGAATTTTGTTTTTCATTATAATTACTTATTAAAAGATGCTGTGAGGAGTTTCTAAGTAATTACAAAAAAGTCTCACTTTTAGATATATGCCTGATCCAAATACACACTTTAAGATGAGTTTATTGCATCAAAATAGATTATCGATAAATGCTATTCCTTAGCTTCCTTAGCTTAGCCAGACAGTTAAAACTAGAGCAAATTTATATTATTCAGACACGTCTTAGAGCACCGGGCTGTAAGTAGCCATATATAGCCGGCTACAAAACTACGATACTAAGTTTTCCAAAAATTGCTTGTTGTCACACATCAAAAACTACCGCTACGTAACTAGAAAGAGATATATTACCTCGTCGCTTTGCATCCTGTAAGTTGTTGAAAAATGAAGTTGTAAAGCAATGCAGAGTTCTGAGGAAGGTCCGAGCTGCATTCATTAGCATCACAACAAACACACGCTTTGGCTTGGGTCACATCTTTACGACAGTCGCTGTGCGTGCTCATGGGTAGCAGAGTCTTTATGTTGACAGAAATAGATTCTCCTCATAGCACCTTTAACATTGTTTTTCTTTTTAACTTTACACAACTGGGGATTTTTTGCACTACATGTTTAGAAGTTAAGACAGTCAAAAATGACTCTTTTAGTTCTTCAGTTGCACAAACTTCCATTGGTCATGGAATTTAAAGAGTGCATATGCAAGTTTCTTGTTAATAAATCCATCAGGAAGCAGTTCTTACCTTAAGTTTTCATCCTTGCTTTAGAGTAATTTTAATGCCCGATGGTATGATGTAGTTTTCTGTCATGTTTGCCAATGTTACTGCACACATAGTGAATATTGCACTGAACCTTGATTTGAAGAAGATCTTGAATCAAATTGAAATTGCAACATTAGCCAGAAAAATCACAATTAGGTCTTTTCCTAAAACCATTCAGCCCTAGTGGATACACATGGAAAAGTGAAAGGGGAACAGGGAAAGACACACAGCCAGCGAGTCTCATGTGGGACTTGAATTTTGGCCTCCGGCACAAGGCAAGAGGCTTTACCCACCCCACCAAACCACCCCCCAAAAATGCCCATTCTGACTCCAGGATAATATGATCAGACTTTTTGGACTGAGTGAAAAAAAGGACATTATATGTAACATTTAACAAAAGTTTCATTGCATGGCCTGCAGACCAATCAATCAAAATGAAAATGTGAGGCACTTTTCATCATAAGCACAAAGTGCTTCACATGAAATGAAAATAGATGAAGTAAAGTAAGTAAATGAAAAGTAGAAAAGTACAATGAAAATACAAGACTCTACAAACCCTTGTGTCCCACATTCAGCACACACACACAAAAACATCAAGAGGAGTCTTTAACAGAAAACAGAGGAGGTTATTTGATGTAAAAAGAGCTCCATGGCTGGCTATGAAGGAGAATCACTCCATTTGTGACATGCTGCTATTTAGATTATCTTTAATTGGAATCAGAAAAGGAAAATTACAAATTTGGCATAAGAGCAAAGTGACGACCTTGTCCATCAAAATGACATACAGCAAAAAAGGTGCAACTGCAAGTGTGTTTATTTGCCTCAGACTCCACGGCTTCAAATTTCATTTTATACCCAGTCTGCTCTCCCAAACTCTCCTCGGTGACAGCTGGTACCACACGCAAAGTCTTCATTTAAAGGGGGCGGTCCATACCAATGCGCCTATGATCAATTGTGCACACAGTCAATTTTTTAGTTTGTGCACACGATTAAGCACTTGTTATTTTGGATCTTAGTAGATCCAACTCCAAATGTATAATAAATCTGCTTGAGTAGGATAATAACAAAAATTGATTAGTAGGGAATAAAATTAAAAAGAACAATAAATCTGAACTGAAATGGTGTTAAAAACAGATTAAGAGTGTTGAAAAAGATAAAATGATAAAAAATACAATCTGCTAAAAGCCGGAATAAAAAGGATATTTCAGCTGTCTCCTCTCCGCTGTTGTTACCTCCTGTACTCTTTTGTTATCGTTTGGTCTGACTGCCTCTTTTACAGGACCTAGGGCTGGGCAATATATCAATTTAATCAATCAACTCAAATTATGCCCTGCAGAAAATTTAGAAGTTAAATACTGAGATTTATTTTCTTGACTCAGTCCAATAATGAGCTGTTGCAGTGTTTGAAAATAAAAAAAATTAAAATGCACAGTTTTCATGATGTTTGCCCTGTCAGATTTTGGACAAGCACATATTTAGGCCTTTATTTGTTTTTTTAAATAAAATTAGATATTGATCAGAGAATTTCACATTAATATACTGTAAAGTAGCTTTCAGTGTTTATGTCAACATACCTGCCTTAGTTTGAACTACGTATTCAACATTTAATGACACACGCTGTGACTTCAAGAGGGAAACTCTGGGTTTTGGATTATGTTTTGATAACATGAAGGCAGAACTTGATTCATGTCACTTCTGTGTCACTTGGATTTTTTTTCCATCCCTAGATTGACCTGAAACCCAGATGAATCTAAATGTAAGCGTTTTCAGTCAAAGTGCTTGAAATGTATTTATTCTTCCTGCTCCTCCAGGGTTTTTCCATTCATGGATGTTGATCAAAGATGTTTTAAAATGTGTTTCACAGCTTAAGTGTCAGAAGCCCCTGCCAGCTGTATTCAGTTTAAATAAGAACCTGCCAACAAGCACATTTATTGCCTCTTTTTTAATTTACATTTTCAGCTTCCTCTCCTCTGTTCTCGGTCTCTGAGCTGCTTGTGTGCTCGTCTGATCTTGCGGCGAGTGTTTGTTAAAGTCCTCTGCGTGTTTTCTTGTTGACTCACCTTTACTCGCTCTTTAAATAACTGAAAGGGTTCATCTCCTCCTCTTCTCTATAATTCTCCCCTCTTTTAAATTCTCCTGCGTGAAGTTCACTTCAAAGCTCAGAGACTCTTTTATTCTGTTTACGATGCTCCAGTGGGTCTGAAAAGGTGCAGAGGTTCAGGAGTTTGTGTTTGCATCTGATTCAGTGATAAAAACACAGCATGAGGTGCCGAGTGCTGGGAAATATGATGTTTTTTTAAGATGAATCAGTTTACTTCACAAAGGAAAAGCAAAGGCAATATTGTCAATATAAATAAAGACAATGTTTTCACAACCAAAGATCTGATGTTCAGTAACAAGCTGTTTACAACAAGAGCCATTTACGCTCTTATCCATCCATTATCTATGCTGCCCATACTGGAGCCTATCCCGTGCTGGAGTCCTCTCTGTGGACAATCACAGGGCCACATAGAGAGACAGACAAATGTTCATGCTCACACACGAACGTAAGGACAATTTAAGTCGCCAGTTGACCTATTGAGCATGTTTTTGGTTTGTGGGAGGAAGCCAGAGAGGATCAGGATTGCAAGGAGAGAGCATACCACTCCACATGGAAAGGCACTGACTGACACGGGATCGAACCAGCAACCTTCTTGCTCTGAGGCACGTGCACTAACTGCTGTGATGCCCGTTGACAGTGTTACGACCGAAGCACATTCTCCTTCTTTCAAACAGAGAAAATATTGTGGTGTTTTGGGATAAAAGGAAAAAGTGAACAGCATGGCTCTCCAGCCTAATGTTTGTCGATTCAGGGTTTTTCCTCATGGAGGTGCATATTTCTGAAAATAGAGCTTTTCCCTAAGAGTTCTGTCCTTCTGTCCACACCTAAACAGAGTTTACAGACTTTGATAAAAATCCAGCCAAAGTGAAGATTTTAAAAACGCTGTTTTTGGTGTCGCTGTGTGGACAGGGAAAATAGCACTTTGAGACAAAAATGTCACGCTCCTCTCCAATCTCTTCGAGGCTCTTGTCCCACTCTGCATGCAGGACGAGCAGATCCTGTTGAGCACTGAACCATCAGAGTAGCTGCATCACAGAAACACTCATCTGCCCTTGACAGTCTGTGGAACAAAACTCGTCCCTTTACTGCAGCCCCGTTCATGCTGATGTTTCAGATCGTAATGTTTACACTGCTGTGAGTGTGTTGTATTTTCAGAGGGAGTATCAGAGGTGTGATACTGTAGAGAGTGGGACATGAGCAGGAGACTGCAGTGCTGTGAGTGTGTGTGTCTATGTACGGGGAGCACGGTGAATTGACATAGATGTTTCGCCTCATGGAGTAATGGCCGGTCGGTCGGTTTCCTCTGCCTGAACCTTCTCCATCTGCTGGTTCACTGGAAACAGGAGAGGAGTCTCCTGTGATTAATTCTGCCCCTTTGTGAGCTTTCACACCAACACAAATCAACCGGACTTTCCCAAAAAGTGAACCAGAGTGCTTTTGGACGGGACAACACTTGTTAGGTGTCAAAGCAACCCTCAACTGTGAAAGGAAAGATTGGGGATTGACGTGTGCAAAAGAGCCACAAGTGCATGGTGCATCTACTCTGAGAAGAAGATCCTCTGCACATAGTTGTGTGCGATATGACGATATTAAATCGTTAAGGATTATAACATGGGGGTGATCTCATCAACAGAAAGATCGTCAGATCGCCTGTGTGGGATCTCCTGTTTGGTTATGTAGCATGAAGCCACGGCAGAGAGAGAAAAGGAGATTAAAGCTTGAAGATGTTGAACAAAAGTCTGTACTAAAGCAGCTGTATTATTCACTCAGATTATAGACATTGCAGTTAGATAACATTTGTTCTAAATTGTTGCACTTTAAGAGATAACCAGTTACTTAAGTTTGCATTTATATTTAACCCTTTTCAATAAGCTATTTGGTGTGTTTAGTTTTTATGTTACAAAAGTGCACTTTATTGTTGTTCATTACCTTTTATGTTTACATTTGTTGCACATTTTTATAGAAACTGCACTATTTAAATTAAAACCTGATCAGAAAGTTTCTTTGGCTTAAATTGTCTTTTTTTTTCTTTTAGGGTTTTACATGTTTTATGTTTTATACGTTAAACATAGGGAAAAAATGGTCAAACATGCATGCCATATCGCCCACCCCTATCTGCACATGTACCCTACCTTTTTATTTTTCTGCCCCATAAAAAATCTGTATATTTTTATCTGTATATCATCTTTTTAACATTTATTTTTATTTATTCATTTATGACTTATTTTTATTTGTGTCTTTTTGAATTTCATTTATTCATATATACATACATATATGTTATTAGTATTGATATTTAGTGCTGTTATTTTTATTCAGCATTTTCATTTATTGATGTATGAATCAATTTTTTTTTGTGATTGATCTTGGATGGATATCTAATAGATTTTTAAGTTTTGGTTCTCTCTACATCTTGTAATTGACATAGTTATTATAGACTGTATTTAGTTATTTGTACCAGCATCATTTTTTTACAATATTCTTCCTTGTTTTCGTCTGGTATTCTTCTGTTTCTTTGCTTCTTTGTTCATCATTTGCTTGGCGTTTATTTTATTAGATGATGGTCACACATAAGTGTTACAAACACTGATGAAACTTGTTTGTTTTGTTGCTGCTGCATAAACTTAAATAAAAGTCCAAGACTGTCATTGTGATTGCTGATGCTCTTGTCATTTGGGCAGTTTAGCTAATATCAGATATTTGGTCCATTTTCCCAGCCCTACTTGTTTTCTTGACTTTGTTTCTTAAAACAGTTCAGAGGTTTTACTGTAACGGCTCGTCTGCTTGGTGCAATAATTTGTGTTTCCTCACAGTGGAGCTTTCAGCGGGGAGCAGAGGCTGTAATTTCTCTGTGTCTGCAAGGAAACAAATGCTGCAGATTTACAACACATCTGTTTGCTGCAGGGACACACACACACACACTCACACACACACTCACTCAGGGATTCAACATGCTGGTGATTTAATTGATTGCCAGGAGGAGCCCCCGACTACTTTTGTGCAGGCAGGGAGATGGAGGGGTTGGGAGAAAAGGGAGCTGACAGCTCCACAGACACACACAGGGCTCGTGGGTTAGCGTGGTGGGTGTGCTATGTGAGGAATGCCGGCTCATGTTGTAACTAGAACTCCTGAAAGGCTCTGTTCTTTCCACGCCGCTGGGACACTTTAGACCCCGATTTGGCAGGAAGCCCGACGCCCAGCCCCTCTGTCTATCTGTCTCATCATCAATGTGACTTTCTGTGCCTGCAGGCTCCTGATTTTATACTCCAGACCTACTGTAGCTCTGCATGTTGACACCACAGGGCAGCCTCAGCAGACTCAGAGCATTAGCACGGCTTCAGTGTCCCGCTTCTGACTTTGTTCAAGTGTTGAGCGGAAAGACTCACATGCAAGCTAGGGATGCAGCAACTCTTCTATTTCAGCATTCATGGATTACCGTATAATCTGGTGTATGAGAAACTTTGAAAAGCAAATTCTTATCCAAAACTTTGACTTTGAAAAAAACTAAGGGGACGAGTGGTTTTGATTATGGATGCATGTGGAAAGACCACAGTCACAAGTTGGTTAAAGTTTTTAATTAACAGTTTGGCCACAAAATCCTGATTAAATTTCTGTCTAAAGTGTAATAGCTGCTCGCCTCTAGTCTCCACATTATCTTCATTTAATGGCTGCTGTCTGCTGGGGGCCTTGCTGCTCACATGACCTCTAACCCGGATGTAAACAATGGACTTTAATATTTAGATAAGCAGTATTTTGGTCTAAAACCTTTAGACTAGCTGAAGCTGTAACCATTCGACTGGAGCAGCAGGAACTACATCAGTAATCATTACCGTTTCCTATTAAGATTAACGTTATACCGTGTTTGATCACCACACTGCCTCAGTAATGCACAGTGATGCTGCTCTTTGACTGGAAAAGCTTGAACTATGTATCTGTCTTCGATTAAGTAGCCTTACGTGAGGCGCACTTGTGCAGTTTGCATTGTTTGGCCTCTAAGTCTGAGAACGAAAGTTTTAGAGACTCTACAGCGGAGACTTTTCCTCTCAAAACGGACTCTAAAGTCTGGTTGAATTTTGGATTTTACAAGGATACCGAGGGGAAACTGATAGAAGACAGTCTCCCTGTCTAAACATGAAGCTACGGCAAAAGAAAAAGACGTGCGTGGTTAAAACTGTTGTATCTCCTGAAGTAAATGAACTGACCGAGCCATAGAGGTAGAGAGAGAGAAGATTCAGTGAACCATGCCTGAGTGAACAACAGGTGGTTTATCAGTATTTTCTGTCTAAATAATGTGTAATTCTTGTAATTAACAGCATTAGGATCATTCTGGAGTGTGTTCTTGCCGTTCTTTTGCCGCATATTCGCCGTATTTTGAAATAGATCGTCTTTTTCCGTCAAAGTTTGTGTTTTATGGATTTTAATCGATCGTAATTTGTAAATATTAAAGGAGATGTCGAGGAGATCTGCCATTCAAAGGGCTTATCATTTACAATTTTTTATGAAGAGAATCCTGTTTAAATTTCATATGTTTTTTTCTTTTCTTGAAATTACACACAGTTTAAGCATTTATTACATAATAATGACAAATACTTGCTAGACTTGTTAACTTTTATTTCTCATGAAAGAAGGGTAAAAAAAATGTACTCAAAGGGCATTTCTTGACACATTTATTGACAAAAAAGACAAAAGAACTGTTATGATTATAATATTAAAGGGGTTATATGATTTCATTACTTTTGAACATTTTGAGAACACTGTAACAATACCCCGATAATAATGATAACCATGATAATTTTGGTCACAATAATCCAATCCTGCGCAAGAGCACAATGCATCACAAAACATCATGATAAATGCATTTTTATCATTGAAAACAGTCAGATGAATGTTTTTATTTAACAGTCACCAAACTGCACGCAAAGATGGTTAGAAAATCAGTTAAATGGTTTAAAGCTTGAAGTACTAATCCAGGTCTGCAGTACCATCACGTTTATATGAATTTTCCAAAGATGATCAAGTTGTGATCAATTAAATACTTACTCTTAGCTGTGAGCTTGGCTGGAGTTTTTCCCACAGAAATTAGTTTCTCTTGTTCAAACATTTTCCAGTTTCCTCTCTTATGAGCTGAAAAATCAAATGAATAACCCAAAGGGAAAAAAAAGAATATTTAATCAGGGCTCCAGCGGGCTCACATTTATTTGATATGAATGAACAAGCTGTTCCATATTCTCTCATTGTTGATATGACAAACTCACTGTGGTACTTCAACACAGACTTTTTAATGTCAGCTTCTTTGATTATATAATCCATTGTGCCCTCACAGTTTTATTCATACATGCCTTCTGCATTTCATGAAAACATTGGGCCTCATTTTCATAGTTTGTGCAAGGTTATGGATGAGTTTAAATTCAGGGAAATAAGAAGAAATTATCCAAGAGACACAGACCCTTTTTAATGAGCAGAAATTATACAAATATAAGCTAGTTTAAAGGTGCTTTGAGGATAATCTATTACCGGTGACATTAAGACTGCTACCCATGAGCACGCGCTGCGACTGTCGTAATGCTGCGTTCCAGTAACCTCGGAACGGGGAGTGACATCATCTCCGACTTATCGGCATTCCAATTGAAGTCAGAAAAAAACATGCCGATCAACCAGGCTATTGTTAGCTGTTGTTAGCATGCCCTGCGTTGTTGTATGAAGAATGTGATTATCACTATGGCAGCATTTTTGTAAATATAAGTCTAACAATACTATGTATACAGCTGATCTAGAGCGACACACCCCAGTCAGAAGTGCAAATAAATGGATTATTACAGGAGCTAAATAACTGTTCACACTGGGGGCATCCATCTTCCATTGTCAACTTAGGGGTGGCGAGGTTTCGACAAGTTCCCAGTAGGAAATTCCGACTTCGGGGGACGTTCCAGTTGGAGTTTCCTACTCGGAACTCGGAAATTCCTACTTCTGACTACAACTGGAACGCACCAAAGACGTGACCCAAGCCAAAGCGTGTGTTTGTTGTGATGCTAATAAATGCAGCTTGGACCTTCCTCAGAACTCTGCATTGCTTTACAACTTCTTTTTTCAACAACTTACAGGATGCAAAGTGACGAGGTAATGTATCTCTTTCTAGTTACGTAGCGGTAGCTTTTGATGTGTGACAGCAAGCAATTTTTGGAAACTTAGTATCGTAGTTTTGTAGCCGGCTATATATGGCTACTTACAGCCCGATGCTCAAAGACGTGTCCGAATAATATAAATTTGCTCTAGTTTTAATTGTCTTGTTCCTGAAGTTGAGTAGCCAGACCAGTCCAGCCCTGTCCTACCCAACTGCGAAGCTAAGGAATAGCATTTATAGATAACATATTTTGATGCTATAAAACTCATCTTAAAGTGTGAATTTGGATCAGGCATATATCTAAAAGTGAGACTTTTTTGTAATTACTTAGAAACTCCTCACAGTCCCTTTAAAGCCAATCGATTAAATTGGTAGGTATATAAATAAGTATATTTATGAAGGAGAGAAAAAACCCAGAGTCAGAAGTCTTTCAAAAATAGAGAAGATCAAAATAAACATAATCTGGAAAAAGTTGAAAACATTTGCAACCTACAGATCTTTCCTTTTTTATCTTTCTTTAAATACCTAGGAGGTATTCAAATGATGAGTCAGTTTGTAAAAAAGGTTTAAAAATGTAATTTCTGCTCTGATATTCTAAATGCAGGCACCAGGTTTTTTGGCAGCAACGGCCTGAAGTAAAGATTTCTTTAGGTCTGACAAACTTATTTCATATTTGAAGTTCAGAGATCAGTGGTCCGAATCATTTGTTGCTGTCTGTCACAGCATGTCCTAATCCCTGCTTTCTAACAGACGACTATCCCTAAAGAAAGGCTCCAGAGAAGTGGGACAGTACAGGCTGATTATTTGGGTACCATTCCCAACATTTGATGCTGGAAATGGAGGGGGGTGGGGATTCCAACTTCAAAATCTGTCATTCAGCTCAAAAATCCGGTTGGAATCACCTTGAACTCACAATGTTTACCAGAGGGATCTTTGCAAGTAAAATGAAGTTCTGACTGTTTTTGAAGAGGCATGATTCAATACTGATGTAAATTTGGATGGAGGAGCTTGTTAAAGAGATCTTGTTTTACATTAGCTGTATGTGTTCACAGATTCTTTTACTGTGAAATGGCATATCTAGTCCAAGTCCAGGAGGCCCAAAGTAAGCTGACACTTGAACTTTGTATGCAGTGGAAACCCTTTTCATCAGCTTTGACTGTGCCATTCTTCTTGAATGACTTTTAGCTCTGGAATTACCTGAAGCCTTTTTGTTTGCAAAGTTTTGTTCAGTGAGTAAACTGTCTGGGGGGAGAAGTCAAATGGCTAAATGTCCACTGAGAAGGAGCACCTGGGATAAACACAGATGAAGAACCATCTTTGTAATATCCAGGGAGATAGATTTATATCAGTTTGTGTTGCAGTGACCGCTCCTAAAACTGTTATTGCACTAAGACCTAAAAATCTGAAGCCCCAGTCACACATTCCTGTTTCTCATGGTGATTGTGCACGATGGTCATCATCCTGATGAAATGTGCTTTGGTCGTGGTACATGTGCTACTTGATCTGGATCAGCGATGTATAGTCGTGGGCGAATGCTCGGGAACGGGGAAGAGTCCCAACTAGGGCTGAACAATTAATTGCAAATTAGATTAAATCGCAATACGGCTTGTTGCAATTTTCAAATCTCAGAAGGCTCAATATTTTTAGCCCAAAATGTGTTGAACATTTTGGCATTGTGATGTAGTTTTTTGCAATTTCATGCCTATTTTCTTTTTTACCTCTATTCATACACTTTTTTCCCACTTTTGGACCATTTTTACCTTTTTTAACCCAGTTTTTACAGCTTTATGCCTATTTTGCCCCCATTCATCTTTTTTTTTGCCACTGTCAGAACCATTTTTGGAATTTTACATGTTTTTTCGAAGTTTAATTTCAAATTTAATTCCCAATTTTGCTGCTTTTATCAATTTTCCTAAGCCACTTTTGGATTTTTTTGGCCAATTTTTCCCCATGTTTTTTGCAATTTCATACCTATTTTGCCCATATTTATTTACCTTTTTCCGCTGTCATACCATTTTTATCCAGTTTTTACAAATTGATACCTATTTTGCTTCTGTTCTTTGCTTCTCCACTTTTTCTCAAATCTTTCATCCTTAGATTAATTTAACGTCATATTGGTTTAACTATAAAAAGATCTACTGCTTATGTTTGTTTAAGAATACATACAATGAGAAACATTAAAACAATTACAGAGTAAATCGCAATTTTGGGGAAAAAAATTGCAATTAGATTATTTTCTCAAATCGTTCAGCCCTAATCCAGACTGTCTTGAACTGTTTAAAACTGTCGTGGAAAATCGCCGCTCTCAGTGTAGGGGGATGGAAGCCTAATGCAATCTAAGGTGAACGGTATTAGCGTGGCATGTACGGAGCTCAGTCGGGCTGATCGTGGCTCAACCCTAAAAGCTTTCTGAGGACGACTGACAAGGATGTATCCGTTTGTGCCTTGACTGTGTCCCGTTCAAGGCGATGCAAGTGACTGGGCTCAATCAGGTGCTTACGCGACTTAAACTGGGCTTGAATGGGGCTGATGTCGTGTCAGCGGGATGGAAACTCACAGAATTCTTGTTGTACCATTGTATCAACCTGATTGAAGCAGGACCATCGCCCCCAAAGTGCTGTAGAAGTGTTACTGATGGTGTATGTCTGGGGTGTATGCGAGGGAGAGACGGTCATTTCTCCCCGTATCATGCCAATCACACCAGCCTTGCCAATCGTGTACAGTCTTGTACAATCACCATGGGAAACAGGAATGTGTGACTGAGTTTTCAACACAGGGGCTTTGTTGAGAAAAAGTTTGACGCTCCAAAAAATCTTACTTTAGAATCTAGTGGAGACAATGGTTTATCTGCGTAGATTTAACCTTATAGATGGTTAATTACAAAGCTTACGGTGGCACCATGAATTGTTACCTGGACATCTTCCCTGAGGGACTAAGTTCTGCTTTAGTGATGATCATAGGTATTAGTGCCAGGACCATTTAACAGAAAACTTTGGGGGAACTCTGATATACTTTATATCTTGGAAATAAAACATATCTCAAAATGTATTGGAAACTCACTCGCTCATATCACAACATTTGCCAAAGTTTATTGAAAAACTTGCAACAGAATCAGGCTGTTTATAACTCAGAGACGTCTTGAAAAAGTGAAGATAGCCTCTTTTGGAATTTTTCAGGAGATGTAGACCTGAAATAAAACCCAAAGTGGACATCAGATGTCCCTCCCCTTCTTGATTTTGATTGGTCATATTTAAATTCAGAGGTGATCTGGTGAGCACCGTGTCCTGAAATCAATCAATCAATCTTTATTTGTATAGCGCCAATTCATAACAAGTGTTATCTCAAGACACTTTACAATAGAGCATAAAGCTCTTCATTTTATGGATACACATATATGCATAGATACATATATACATATAAAGATACACATATACATACAAATATATACAGCCAACAGCCAACATGAATCCATATAGCCAATCATGAATCCCTCCATCATGGCTCAAGAAAAAACCTTCTGTTAAGCAGCAGGAAATCTTGAATGTGGATCCCAGTCTCATGATGAACAGCAAATCCACAAGATGCTGTGTTGGTGTGAGGGTGAAGGAAGGGAGGTAAGAGGAGACAAGTGGACTAAAGTAAGAACTAAAGTTAGAGACAGATCCATGAACCATAGACCTGTGGTCTGATTTATTAGAGGTTAGCCTCTTGAGATGCTACATCTGGTTTTCAGGAGGGTTCTCATGTCTGAATGGTTGTGGTGATCATTTTATAGGAGTATAATCAATGATATTCTTTCTGAAAATAAGAATTTATGGTAGTGACGAACTCATGGGTGCCCAGACCACAAGTGCATCCCAACCACATTTGTCTCCGTTAAGTATAAATGTATTAAAGGCCTCTTGAGATGTGACATCCCATATTCAGAGGGACCTCATGCCTATGTTGTGCTGAATATACAGTAGATACTATAGATGTATCAATCATGGATAGGGAGATCATGCTAATATCTACATTAACAGCTATAATGATAATGGGAATTAAATTTTCCTAATGAAATGACCAAATATGTGTCATGTCTGTAATTGTAGTTTTTGAGGCTTTGTGACTCCACAGCAGCAGGAAGTCTCCACCAAGGATCCCAGACCACTTACAAGACCAGAGCCAGAGACAAAAGTGTGATTTAATTTGTTGGATCTCTGTTCCTCGTTTCTGTTTCTTTTGCACATGCACATTCTGAATATTTGCACACCTCAGTGGGCGAGGACAGAGCAGCAGATTGACCTCTGATGAATGCTCCTGAATTCTGACTGTTCCTGTGTGGGTCTGTGGGACAGTGGGGCTCTCACAGTGGCCCTCTGCTGTGGGACGACAGAGGAAATTTATCTGAGAGAGGAGCAGCTTTCAGCCTCTGCAGGCTGCAGACGGAGAGGATGAGATGGAGCTGACTGCAGGATACGTGAAGTTAGATATGATGTGGATTCAGGCTTTCAGGGATGAGTGGAGGATTAGGACGGGGGGTCAGATTTGATCGGATCATGTAGAGGAAGCTGATAAAGTTCACTTCTTCAGACTTTGGACAAATTTGCAGCCTCTTCTGAGGACTTAAGAGAGAACAGCTCTGTTATTGCAAGTGTTTGGAGTGTTTTAGTGCAAGTTTAGACAGATCGAGTGTTATCTCAGTGATCTTTACTTTGCAAATGTTATTAAGAGAGAAAAGTGATGTTATGTGTAGTGGCAGCTGAGCTCAGATAGAAAAGTGAAGTATGTTTTTGCTGAAGATGGGACAAGTATCAGTTTGTCTGCCTCACGGTGAGTAAAACCAGCTTGTTGAATCCTGCTCTGAGGTCATTTTTGTATGTCAGACTGAAAACAGGTTTGTTTTTAGTGTTTTCTCTCTCTGCTGTGATTATAAAGCAGAGTGAATAGTTCATTTCTGTGTGGTTTATGAATCATTGGACTGTTATGAAGGTGCCAGGAGCGCTGAGAGAGTGACGGGTGAGGCAGAGCGGAGGTGAGGAAAGCTCCCCCCTCCTTTCTTCTGTCAGCTTGTTTGAGGGAAGGAGTGATGACGGGACATGAAGGAAAACACGGTCAAAGCACATGTAGGGTCCTGAAGGGATGGAGGGCTTTCTGGAGAACGCTGTGATGTGAAGAGACATATTTCAGCGAGTAGGGCCAAAAGATCCAGAAATCACGTGTTGGGATTTTATCTTTGATAATTGTTCATGCATTGTACTCTTGTATGATATATAAGGGATCAAATTGTAATTTCAGATGTGTGTTTCACTTCCTGCAACCAAGTTTTTTATATGCATGTGATTGATTTTTCAGAAAATGATCAGAAAAACTGCATTAAATTATTGTGACTAGGGCTGGACGTGCCACCAACATGGAGGAGTCAAGCAGCAATCTATCAGAGGACCTAGTAGCCAAGAAAAATAACGTCTCAATTGTACGGGCACATTTTGGATTCTGTGCATAGGACATAGAGCAGAAAGAAGTTAAGCGTAAATACTGCAGGAAGAGAAGGGATAGGAATCGAAAACCAATTCCAGTTGAGAATTGTTAACAGCTCCATCAAAGAATTGATATCATTAATCTTTTTGCTTATCAGTTCCCTTATCAATTCCTTCCACTGACAGGGTTCAGAAGTGTCAGAATGGTAGCTTAATTTTAATTACACCTACTGCACAACCTTAAGTGAGTGGAAACAACAGCAACTTGCAGAAGCAGTTGTCTATCCTGTGATGTATGTTTGGCATTGTTGCCACTGAAAATGAGACCATTTGCCCACATGCAAAATTTGCTGGAACCGTTAAGGGAATTGTTAAAGAATTGGATTGATTAGCAGGATTGTTAACAGCATTGGTATTGATAAAATCTTATCAATTCCAATCCCTAAGGTAGACCATGTCAATGACCATCGGTATCACCACTAATTTGTTCAAGCATAGCATAAAATAATTGTTCATTAATTGTAATTATGGTAGGAGCTTCAATTAATTGTAATATTGAGATTAGGTAATATCGTCCAGCCCTAATTGTGACTGATTTTTTTCATAACCTAGTAGACCTTTAGTTACGCAAAAATCTTTGCAATGTCTTACTGCAGAAAAACAAAATGTGTCTCCAGATTGGGGCATGATTTTTTAATTTTTGGGTAGTTAAATACATTTAACTTTCTTGCATTTATTTCTTTTTATGTTTATCGAAAGTTTTTAGTATAAGGAAAGTGTGAAGCTTGAGAATGTTGCAGCACACTTTTGCAGTTATAGCTTGAGCTAATTTGCAATGCCCATCCCTAGTTTGACCTTTAAAGACACAAAAACAACAATAAATACTGTATGAAAACAATAAATAACAAACTGAACATTAAAGACAGAAAAATAGGATAATACTTACAGGGCAGCAATACACAAACACAGTACATTACTTTTGACCTGAAAAAAACTATCACTTTAAAAGAGTTTTATTGCTGCCCTGCTCCCAGGAGCTGGTTTTGTATCATTTAGTTCTGTGTGATCGTTATAATTAAGCAAACGAGTACACACAGAATATTTCAGTATTACTACTGCCATAGTTGTAGGTAGAGGTTGGAGTGTATCAGCAAGTTACAATTTGATACAACTCAGATTCTAGGGGCTTACGATTGGTTCAAGATCATTTTTTAAATTCACTAAATGTTCCCTGTTTGTTAAAAAGATGTTTATTGCAACATCTGCTTCTACCCTCTGTGACAGAAGTATGTGGTTCATGCCCGGTTACTTACCACTCCACCAATCCAGCACCCCAAGAAAAACAACATTTAACTCTTGAAAACTGAACTTCTTGCTTTATAAACATACCCATACACTGATGATGAGGTGCATTTGTGTATTTTGCAGGTTTTACTGCTGATAAGATCTGTTGGATGTGAATATCAGCAAAAATTCAGATATTTGCCGGTACCAATATCATACTGAAAATATCATGAAACACTAATCAGAATGTTATAACATGTACTCGTTCTCTAAATTGTAAAACAAATCACTTTACTTACATTTTGGACATTTCTCAACGCTTTAAAATCTTTGTTTTATAAATGATTATTGGCCATTAGAAGGACATTGTCATGGTACGAGTAAAGTGTCAAAGTTGCACAAATATTTAAGCAAAAATTGGGAAAATGAGGAGAACCGTCTTTCTTTTATTAGTTTTGTGCCAGCTTTTCCAAGTTTTGCCAGTGTACTTGTGCAGTTTAAACAGTGTGTAGGAGTTTGCCTTGCTTTTGGTTATAAAGTTTTGGTTGGAAAATTCAGCTGCTGTGAAGGTGCAAGAAACTGCAGAAACACCAGAGCTCACAGTAGATCTGAAATGTGCTCCCCGGCTCAGGAAACAGCTTTAGCTGTGAAAAGTTAGTGTAATTTTAGACTTCTCTCTACAGAGGAAGGGAGTTTTCTGGATTTAGAGTCATGATTGACAGCGCTAAAGTCTGTCCCAAAGCAGGAGCCCTTAACTCAATACTGTTCTTGCTGTGGAATCAAAATTAATATTTATACTCTTTAATTCCTTAGCTTGAAAAAAGTACTGAAACAACACAATCCCCAATATTTTAACGACTTGTAGAAATTAAATACACAAGAACTTGCAAAATAATGTTGAATATATCATAAGACCTGGGCAGAGTGGAGCCTGCAGTCAAACTCCTGCACACTGACATCAGCACGGAAATATTTTGGACATTAAGTGCAGTTTGGACAGTGTTCAAGAGTTAGCCTGCAGCTTCAGATAATTCAAAATCAATAACTAATCCATAATAGAGAGTTTGGACTTCTGTTCTGTTGTTTTAGTATCAAACGGGTTTAAATATCAATACATTAATACCAAAATGCTGTTTGCATTAAATGAGATGATGATTCCACAGAATGAACATGTCAGGTGGATTTCCATGTGGTCAATAAGCTCAAACTGATATTTGTTCTTGCTGTAAACCAAGCCGACCAGACATCTGTTTTACACACACAGGAGCATTAACTCTGTCGTCATAGACAGTATTGTTTCAGCACGTATCTCTTTTGAAAACATTTTGATATATGAGAGAAGGGGCACATTTTTGAGCCCTATGCTGAGGTTAAAAGAAGAAGTCACGAAAATAACCTTGTGTCTTTTTCATCCCCTCCCTCCTTTTCTCTTCCAGAGCTGCTCGGCTCTACCAAGAGACTGAATGTCAACTACCAGGACACAGACGGGTAAGACGAGCACGCCACTGTGCACGTGCATGTGTGTTTGTGTGTGTGTGTGTGTGTGTGTTCATGAAGTTGAGTCAGATGAATGTAATGTCAGAGTCACAGTCCTGACTGACAAAGGATTATAGATGAAGTCTTACCTGTGGCTGTCGGCTCTTTGTCTTCATAACGTGACTCAGTCCTCAAACACACACATGTTCTGACATATGGACTGATCTCACCTGTAAGGTATGTCTGTTTACACTGCGGCTCTTAAAGTATGGCTGTCAGGACAGCAGCTTTTTACACTTTGAAATTGTTCCTGCTCAGTCAAACAGATCATAAGAAATTACCTTTACTCAGAATAGAAAAGGAAGTATTTTTAATCTTAACACTAAAGATGCCCAACAGATAAGCCACTGATCAGTATGGGCTGATTTTTGTCTACAAAAACATGAACAACGTTGCATAAATAATGATGCATGGGCTGGAATATCTTTTCTTGGCAGAATGAAATACTCACATTATGTAACTGAATTAAAACAAATGAGCTTCTTGCCTTTAATTTATTAAAGTGTTAGTTAGTGCTGTCATTTCACAGTGTTATTCAGATGTCTTTACTGTAGTTTATGTCTTTGTTCCTTTTGTTTTTTTCAATATATTTTATCAAACACCAATAGATGCACAGTTCAATGTAAAAGACTCCAGTTTTTCAAGATTTTCTAGTAAACAAACAAACAAACAAGTTAACAACCCCAGACAAGATAGAACCGTCAACACCGGAACCCCCTTCCCACCCATCCCAAGGTCCTCACATGTCTAATTAAGCCACATACATACATACATAAAGGTACATATCTACATAACCATAGCAACATAACTGTGAATGCATATGTTCCACTGCACACAAACACTCATTCACGCACTCCTACATGGCTGCTGTTTAATTGCACGTCGACATAGATATGCATCAAAGATACAAAGATCAAAGGTGGTCTTCTTTTTAAGTGCTGTAAAGCGCCTATCAGTCTTGGCTGGTACAAATAAATGGTTGTTACATAAAGGTGTAGACTGAGGAAGAGCAAACCAACCATGTCGTCTCCTAATTTGAGTCCAGATTTTTAGAGTGTTTATAACGATAGGGTTAGATGTAAAGTTTGTAATAGAAAGGGGCAAAGTGCTGCACACCAGTGCCTGGAGAGATGTGGAACAGGAGTCTGCCTCCATTTGGCACCAACTGTGTTGAGGTGAAGTGAACCAATACAAAATCTTCTGCATGTTGGCTGCCCAGTGATAACCCAAAAGGTTAGGCAGACCTAGTCCACCCAATGACCTTTTTCTCTGAAGCAAAGTTTTGTTAGCCCTAGCCCGTTTACCAGCCCAAATCAATGTGGATATGATACTATCAATAATATTAAAAAATGCACGAGGAAGGTGGATTGGTAGGCACTGAAAGGGGTAAAGGTATCTCGGCAAGACATTCATCTTTACCGTTTGTACTCTACCTGCTAGCGATAACAGTAGACGGTTCCATTTCTGTAAGTCTCGTTTAATTGTTGATGTCAGTGCTGTAAAATTTTGATCGTTTGTAGTATGCAGAGACCGTTTGATTGTTGTACCTAGGTATTTCATGCCCATCCCAGCAACCCGAAATGTTATAAGGGTCTTTTTTGTTGAACAAATTTAACCAGTGACTAAAAAAAAACACTTAACATGAGCCATATCAGCTGATCTCAGAGACAGGTGATCTTTGACTGGCCATTGGTGTTTAGATATCAAAAGATAGTTATTAGTTAGATTTAGGGATGTAATGGTTACCGGTAAAATGTTAAACCGCGGTAAAATTTCCCACGGTAATCATTACCGTGTCTTTTTAAAATTACCGTTTTACCGTGTTTGTTCACCACTCTGTGTCAATAACGCACAGTGATGCTGCTGTTTGCCTGGAAAAGCTGGACCTATGTCTCTGTCCTCGATTAAACAGCCTGAACCGGTGTGAGCATGCGCAGTTTGCGGCTGCGTGCATGCGCAGTTTGCATTGTTTGGCCTCAGGGTCTGAGAGCGAAAGTTCAAGCCACAGTGAAGTTTTCTCAAAACGGACTCTGGAGTCTGGTTGAATTTTGCATTTTTACAAGGATGCTGAGGAGAAACTGATAGAAGACAGTCTCCCTGTCTAAACACGAAGCTGCAGCGAAAGAAAATGACGTGCGCGATTTCAACAGCAGGAACTCTTCGAGTAAATGAACTGACGGATCCGTAGGGAGAGACAGAGGGAGAGAGAGAGAGAGAGTGACAGCGAGGATTCAGTCAGCCATACCTGAGAGAATAACAGGTAACTTATCAGTAATTCTATCCAAAAATGTATAAATCTTATAAATAACAGAATTAGTATCATTCTGGACTGTGTTCCTGCCTTTGTTTTGCCGTGTATTCTCTGTTTTTTGACATAGATCGTCTTTTTTCGTCATAGTTCGTGTTTTATGGATTTCATCTGTCGTAATTTGGAAATATTTAGAGGAGAAAATACCGAGGAGATCTGCCAGGGAGAGGGGAGACCAGAGGAGAATCATGAAGGGGGTTAATTGCTTCAGGGACTATCGTCATTTAAAAAACAAAGTCCTGGACATGGTCTAATTTAAGGAGCTGTATCATGGACACTAATGCTGTAGGCAAACAAAAATGTGTGAGTGTATACAAAATAGTTTAAGTTCATTTTTTGAACATGTTCATTTAAAATTGTTTATACAGAGAATCCTGTTTAACGTTCAGATCAGTTGTTTTCTTTTTTTTGTAATCACACCGATTAATAAAAAAAACGATTTACACAATAATGATAAATACTTTCCAGGATTCTTTATTTTTATTTCTCATGAAAGAAGGATAAAAATGTACTTAAAGGGCATTTCTTGACATATTATTGATAAAAACGACAAAAAAGAACCATTATGATAATAATATTAAAGGGGTTAAGCGATTAAATTGTGTGTAAAAGTACTTTTTGAACATTTTGAGCACACTGCAACAATACCGTGATAATAATGATAACCATGATAATTTTGGTCACAATAACCGTGATACAAAATTTTCATATCGTTACATCCCTAGTTAGATTATTCTGTCATGTTATTGGAGTTTAAACTTGTAGAGAGGTTTAAACTCAACACAGAAGTGAAACGATGTTTGGATGGCAACGGGGCAACAGAAAGGTTTTATTCTGAATAAAAACATTTTAGTGTTAATTACTCTTTAATAACTGAGACCTGCCGAGTAAAAACTTAAATAAAATCAGAGGGGAGGTTTTGGGAAGCTCATATTACTTTTGATCATCATCCTCACCTAAGTCTTCTGCATTCATTCAGGTCTCTTCAGCTCTGATGACGGTTTGATAATGGTTTATATCCGACACTAATACGTAAAATCACCTTTAACCTTGGCTGCTAAACTTGCTTGTAACTCCCTCAGTTATTCTGTTATAGGATCGTGACAAATTATAACCATGATTATTTTTAATTAATTGCAAGAGTCACATTATTTCACTTTCATGAAATTATCATAAATGTTTAACTAGAGTTGCAAAATTTCAAAGCTAGAAACTTTACATGAGGTTAAGAATTTATAAGAATAAACAGGAAAAAAAAACTCATATTCACAAAACTGAAGTTTGGCCCTTAACTGGAACTTTAAATATAGTTTGGCAACATAATTTAGCAATTTAATTATGCAGGTATCTCTGCTGTTCCCAGCAGGGGCATTGAGACCGCATGCACAGATGATCTCTAAAGCATTGAGGACACATTTTTGAGACTGTGGACTCAAAGTGAAGCTGAAATTGGTTTTTCAATAAAATAATTAAAACTTGTTGCAAAGTTCTATGTGTTGAAATGTTTTTAATTGTACTATTAATTGTACTATGGATGTCTGTCTGTGATGAAACAAAATGTTTACATTAATTTGTGATACACTGCATTAAATTAACCCCAATTTACATAAAAAATCTGGAAATAAACCAGAAATTTTCTGCCCCTTTGCAAACCTGCATACAGCTGTATTATTGTTTAACCTTTAGCATGCATGTTAAATCTTACAGACATAATGAACACATACTGGTATGTTGCACAGTAACTGTTTGATCTCAATGGTCATAAATGTGTGAAGCCAAAATTGAAATTGAATGTCAGTCCATTGCCCAGCCTTATGCCTTTCTACACTGAGATTGGCTTTCTTGTTATATATTTTTCATTTTGTCACAAAGGAAGAGAATCTCTCATCTACATTTATTTACCTCCTGTCTCTGTGTTGATTCAAGTGTGAAATCATATGTTTTGATTTAATTAACAAAGTCCAGGCGAAAACCCTGATCTCAAAGTAACTCCAAGTTGACGTATGAACAGTAGAGCTGGGCATCGTTTACAAACCTCAGGATTCGATTTGATTTCGATTCTTTGGGTGGCAATTCGATTCAGTATTGATTAAGTAAGAAGTAGAAATACACAAATAATAAGAGTACCTTTTGACAATTTTTTTTACTTTTTTATTTTAATGCCAATGTGAACATATGTGGTGTGCCATCTCTTTCTCTGAGCAAACATCAGAAAATTAAAATTTGCACCGTAATAACATATTTGTGCTTATGGAGTACAAAAATAAAGACACGACAGTTAGCACTTTAATAATAAAAATCCAACCGGTTGTTTTTGTCCAATAAACGTGTCAGAGATTGTCCTCTGAATACACTGTTCACCCTTTTTTTCACGAGAAATAAAAATAAATAATTCTTGCACATATTTGTTATTATCATGTTATAAATGCTTAAAACAGTTTGTAATGACAAGAAAAGAATAAAAATGGCTGTGAAATTTCAACAGGATTCTCTTCATAAACAGTTGTAATTAAACATGTAGAAGTTTTCTGAGATGACCAAAAATAAACTTAAACTATTTTACATTAAGTCAAATATTTATGTTTTCCTACAGCACTTACTGTCCATGTTAGAGCTCGTTATATTAGACCATATCCTGGTGTTTTTTTTTACTGATGGAAGTCCCTGAAGCAGTTCCTGTCAAGCTGAAGACACAGATCTCAACATTTCTTTCTCTAGTATGTTCTAAAATGACTATTTATAAAATCCAAACGGAAGGAATGATCAAAAACACGATAAATGACAAAAAAAGGCGGTAAAACACAGAGAAGTACAACAAAAAATGAAATAAAGAACACCAGAATAATGCTAATGTTATTGTGTTTAATATTTTACATAATTTACACAGAACATACTGATAATCTGCTGTTAATTCACCATCATGTTCGCCTCTCAATCCTTTCACTAGAAACCATGTCTTCCTCTGCGACGGAGTGTGCGAGTGTGCACTGGCCAGGAGGTGAATCGACTCAGAGGATTTGCTGAATTAATATTGAATTGGGAGGAAAATAATTACAGTGGATTTATGAACTGATATCTCTGCCCACCCCTAATGAACAGCCAAAGAGGTGGAGCTGAGGCAGGTGGAGGCCTCCAAACAAACAGCTAAAACAGGCTGGATTTAAGTGAGGCCAGCCACACCCCTAATTATCCTGAATCCTCCTGAGACCAAAATGGTGATATGATGAACTACCCTGCCTGTTCAGAGTGTGCCCGGAGATCCACTCAGCCCAGAGTCATGATCTAATCCGGCTGTAAACATGTTCGTCTGTCTGTGAAGATGTTTCTGTGTCTGTGTCTGCTGGTGCCTCCGCAGGCAGACTCCAGGTGGAGGAGCTGCAGCTGTTTGGACCTTCAGTCTCTAACGCTGAGGTCACAGCTTTGTTCGTCTTTTTGGTGTATGTCTGCGTGTGTGCGTCAACTCAAGTCCACGACGTGTGTCTACATGCTGGCTCAGTGTGGGAGGTGACACATGATTGGGGTGTTGAAGTGAAACATGTCCACCCATGATGGAGCGAGCGAGTGAGTGTGGAGCAGAGCACGAGGTTACCTGTGATACCTGAGACGAGGGGAGTGCAAACAGAAGCTGTCACTGAGCAAACACAAAGAGTGATCCACCGCATGTGTGGGTGTGTGTGCACACAGAGTGTTTGGAAGTGACTCAGGAAGTGGAGATGTTCTGGTCCATTTGAGGAGAAGATGGATGGACAGATGGACATGTGGATGTTTGTGTGTGTTTGAAGGCTCACAGGTTTAACACTGACTCCTCTGCAGCGTTTAAGTTTAGTTTAGTTTAGTTTATTTGTCCCCGTAGGGAAATTAGGGTGTAATAATAATAATAATAATACATTTTATTTAAAAGCGCCTTTCTCAGCACCCAAGGACACTTTACAAAATACATAATAAAAACACAGTGCATTAAAACCACAATTAAAATAAATAATAAATAGGTGTGGCAGGGGTCACAGATATTTGGCAACAAAATCAGTAGAAGTAGTATAAGTAGTATAAGTTAGGGCTGGGCAATTAATCGAAAAATAATCGAAATCGACATTTAGACCCTCTAATCGAAGTAATTTTACTCAAAATGATTATTTGATTATTTTCCCTGTGTACATAGAGGACATCAAGCAGAAAAAAGTTTAGTGTGTATACTGCAAAAAGATGACCGTCGGTAACACCACTAATGTTTTCCAGCATAGCATAAAATAATCGTTCTTTAATTGTAATCAAGGTAAGAGATTTAATCAATTGTGTTTTGGAGATTAGGTAATATCTTCCAGCCCTAATATAAGTAGAGCTGGGCAATTTTCCCCCCTAAAAAATCTTAGATTATATAGAAAAAACTCTATTCACGATTCGATTCGATGCCCCCGCCCCATTTAAAATGAAATAACTACTCATTGTAAACTTATTTCCAAAATATACATTTATTTATACTTAAAATACACATTTAAAGTGCACCCAGGTCAAAAAATCAACACAGAAATTGACACAAAGTGCTACTACCAGCGACAACAACCTCTTTCAGACACAATTTGCAGCGAGGTGTTGTTTGGTGTTCTTCAGACGCTGCAAAACCAACCAATTCCAAATTACAGACCTTGAAGGACTTTTCTTGGGCAGGAGCCCCTCGTTCTCCTTTGACTTAGCAACTCTATTTTTAAATCTTATGGATTTTTTTGCCAAGGCCTATGTATAAGACATCCAAGCTTAAAGGTTTCTCACAGTTGAGTATTTTAAAATTGTCAAAGAATTCAGGAACCATGGAGAGGAAGACTCACCAGGTTTGGTCACAAAGAAACAGTCCACATGCTCCACCTGTGTAGTGTTCAGAAATGACTTTGGCCTCAATAGTTCATGTCTTAAAGAAGAAAGAAGTGTTTCTGATACGACTAGAAGCTAACATCTGATGCTGTTTGTCAGGAGGACTTAAGGTGCATTCACACTAACCGTGACTAGGTGACTGAGACTGCATGGCTCATGTCAGTCATCCATAAATAGCGAATGTTGACACCGTTGCGTTTCACAGCGATCATATCATACATCATATATTCGCATGTACGGGTTTAGCTGACATTATTCCAACTGTATCCTTTTCACTCACCTACCAGCAGCTCCCTCGGGCTGATAAACAGGTCGAGGAAGGACAGGAACGCAGAGAACCTCCACTTCAGTTTAAAGCTGTGGTCTACGATTTGAAACCGCAGCCTGCCCCTCCTTCCCTCACCTCTCCCCTCCGTGTTCCAAGATCCCGCCCCCAGCTCGTGACGCCTCATAAAGCCCCCTCGGACTGAGCTACGAGCGACTAGCACAATATATCAGCAGCAAACTCAATCCAAAACAGCTCAGCTCAACTGAAAGTATCAAACACGACAGACATCTCCATTATAACACACAGCAGTAGCCATTTCAACTGGACCGGCGGCAATGCGGGTCTGGCGCCGCCAGAGCGGAGCCGAGTGTGGGGGAGGATTTATCTTTCTCAGCCTGTCCTCCCCAGCTCAGCTTACAGTGCTAACGATTAGCGGCTAACAGGCTAACCCGCTCCCCTACAAGTTATTAGCCCGTACAGGCACAAACTAACCACAGTTATTCAGCAGACATCTCCCACTGTAGTAAACAAAGCCATTACCTGATCAACCAGGGGCGAAACGGCAGATGCTGAAGGTCTGATGGCCGGCTGAGGCTATTCGTTAGCTGTTAGCCCGCTAACAGGCCTCAACCCGCGGGCAGAGCTCCGTTGGGCCCCGCGGGAGAGGGAGGCGGATTCCCGGGTTCGGCGCTAGGCTTTTCCGGCTCCATGATAGTGCAGTAGCTAACGCTGCTAGCTGCTCATCGGAGGTAGAGGGGAGGAGGCGGGACCATGGGCAAGACGCTGCGTACTGCGTAGCGAGGGAGACGAGGATTGGATGGACTCATGGACTAACTCACGGACCAATTAATAGTCGCAGGTTCTTAGGTTTGATTGGTCAGCTAGTATGCAGCTTTTCAGCGGATATACTGAATGGATTTTTTTCGTTCTTTTTGGTCTTTATACTGTGTAGATAGGACCATAGGACCATAACAGCCTTATAAACGGTGTTATTAATATGTACAAAGCTTCCAAATCGTAGACCATAGCTTTAATAAGGCAAAACTAATGTGCTTACTAACTAATGTTCCCACGCGGACATGGACACACACACAACGCTGATTGGCCATCGCAGCACAGCCACATGTGATGTCGCCTATAAAAGTTCAAATATTGTAACTTTGGCGACCAAGCGATGTGACTCGATCACATGTCTAAAGCGACCTGAAGTGTGACCAAGCCGCCCAGATCATGTTTGGTGTGAACGCACCTTACGACCTGCCTCAGCTCCACCTCTGAGTGTTTAAGTTCGACCTAAAGTTTGTATGAGATGTCGTTTTAAACATTAATATCCATGGACACCAAACAGAGATCAGAGGCTCGTCTATGGGGCTCTTTCTACCTGCTACAGTTCTACGCTGCCCATCTTTCCTCACAGCCAAGCAGGAGCTGGACAAAATGTTAAACAAAATTTAGGATCAGCATCTGGACTTCAATCACCGCCAAAGTCCAGTTATTTTAAGAAATACTGTACCTCAGTTTTTTGGAGCTACTTTGGATTTTTCTGCTCCTACAGGACGTAAATATCCCAGAATTATTTAAACACACCTAAGGATGCACAGTTAGGGCTTCAGAGGAAGATTTTCCTGTAAATTTCAGGAAACTTTGCAGGGGAAGTTTAACTGGAGAATTTTGTAAGTATTCAAAATCGGAAACCTTTCATGGGATTTATGGGAGTTTCTGTGAATTAACTTGACCATGGGGGTAAGTTAAATGAACTGCATTACATCCAAACATAAATGCAAACAGTTTGTCTTGTCATAGGCAGACATCCTTGAAAAATGAATAAACATTTCAACATATTTATTTGTAGAGCTTAAAGATGCTATGAGGAGTTTCTAAGTAATTACAAAAAAGTCTCACTTTTATTTTTTTTATGCCAAATCGAAATACACGCTTTAAGATGAGTTTTATAGCATCAAAATAGGTTTTCTATAAATGTTATTCCTTAGCTTCGCGGTCGGGTCGGACAGGGCTGGACTGGCCTGGATACTCAACTTCAGGAACAAGACAATTAAAACTAGAGCAAATTTATATTATTCAGACACGTCTTAGAGCACCGGGCTGTAAGTAGAGATATAAAGCCGGCTACAAAACTACGGTACTGAGTTTTCCAAAAAGTGCTTGTTGTCAAACATCAAAAACTACCGCTACGCAACTAGAAAGAGATACATTACCTCATCGCTTTGTATCCTGTAAGTTGTTGAAAAATGAAGTTGTAAAGCAATGCAGAGTTCTGAGGAAGGTCCGAGCTGCATTCATTAGCACCACAACAAACACACACTTTGGCTTGGGTCACGTCTTTACGACAGTCGCTGCACGTGCTCCTGGGTAGCAGAGTCTTTATGTTGCCGCAAATAGATTCTCCTCATAGCACCTTTAATCAAGTATTTATTTTTTATTTAACCATCAGTTTGATCATTTTCTGCCTATGGGCTCAGAAGTGTGACTTCAGTTGTCTAGGGTTAAGAAATCATCTGTGCACATGATGGAAGAGCTCAGCGCATGTAGGGGGCGTGGCCTCAATACCCCTGCAGGAATAGCAGAGATATTGTCTAGTATAAAATCTGGGTGTTTTAGTGAAGACTATACTGAAATATGCCAAGTTTTTCCCAACTGTATTTAAAATTCCAGTTAAGGGCCAACTTTCAAGTTTGTAAATTCCAGGTTTATAACCGTGTATTCCTGTTAATTCCCACAAGTGTTTCTGACCTAATTCTTACATTTTGCAACCCTACACACACCCTTCAAATTTTTGTTTAATAGCATTTAACTTGTATGCTACACTCAGTATTTTTGCATTTAAAGTTCTAATTGTAGATTTGAGTTTGGTTCTGGTCAGTTGTTTGTAAGTATGTGTTAACTATGAGCACAAAAACAATCGTGACAAAATCAAAGTTGTGATTTTCCACAAGAAAGTGGTGGTGCAGCTTTATTGGCCAATGTCTCATCCTCAAGCTGACATCACTCGTATTTCCTACAGTGTGTGATTAAAACGTCTATAATTCTGGGCATGACTAATGTGACTGTATTGATAATAATAATAATAGTCAATCAGACATGCACAGCCTTGTTCTGTGTATGTGAGCATAAAATAACTTAATAAGAGAGTTTTTATGACTTGATTTGTGTTTTGGTTTTACAGTTTGACTCGTGTCAGATCTGACCCCCTCATGTTAGGAGGACTTGGGCATGTTTTGGCTTCAGCTCCATCCATCTTCTTATTCAGTCGGTGGAGTCTGTCCTGAAAACACACAGTGACAGCTCCACAGCGGAGTCTGGGGATGACATGTTGAAGGGTTCAGGAAGTTTCTCTCCTGATGTATCCACACTGCCTCTCCCCTCAGGAGTTAATACTGCCTCCACTGTGACTGCCTGAGGCTGAGAGGAATCAACCGAAAGCCTCCTCCTCCCAGATGAAGGGTGTTACTGCGGCTAGCTTTCTGCCTAAGATCTTTAAGAGTTCACCTTTCCCAGAGAGCCCAGTGGGCCTCATTCACCGACCGTCCTTCAGCAGAAATTTGTTGTAAATTTATCATGGCAGTTTCAAGATGATTCTGATAATCTTCTTGTAGCTAGAGCTGAAACCTCTCCTTTGTCAAAGTTGCATCTTTCAGTAAAATCTTTTGCATCAACAATTAGTTTGTTTACACTTGACTGTGGCATGTGAGAAGTGCTCTGTGCTCTCACTGTGCAGCAACAATAATGAAAGAGAAAATTACACGAGGCAGAATCAAACAAGTCGTTTGGAGGTCGTGAGACATCACAGATTTTGTCTGGTTTGGTACAGTAAGCCTGTATCTTGCATTTTCACAGCTGGATGCAGCTTTACTCGAGGGTGTAAGCTGTAGATGATAGTTAGGCTGGCTGCATAATTCAAGACATCGCAGCCATGCAGCACAGTGAGCTCAGAGCAACGATGGAGGACATCAGTTTAAGATGTTTGTGCTCGACGTGTGAACATTTATCACCAAAAGAAATCCATCTTTGTCTGAGTAAGAATACAGCTAGGCCTGTCACGATAATCAATAAATCAATTAACCGAACGATAAATAAAAACATCCTCGGTAAGTTTGCCGGCCTCGATAATCAAATCAAATCAAATCAAATTTTATTTATAGAGCACTTTTCATACATTAAGAATGCAGCACAAAGTGCTATACATGTTAAAAACAGTCCCCCCCCCCCCCCACATACACACGCACACACACGCACGCACACACATACACACGCACACACATAACATGATTTTAAAATCGTGTGGCTCGATAAACTGACACGTGCATGCGTGTTTGTTTTCCTCCTCTCTTTCTGCCAAAGAGGCTGGATGAGAAGATGGCTCACTCTGTGCAACTTTCTAAGCACCGGGGTGCATCGGTTCTATAGCGGATTTATAGCAAAGTTAACATCTGTCCCTGATGCAATCTTTGGGGGATAGAAATGCAGTCCTTCGATACGGCTGAAAAGCCAGAAATGTAACAAACGTTTGACAGACAGTACGGATTGACTGGGAGATAGCACATGTCACAAACAATTCAGGAGCTGTATAAACTCCCATTTACTTATGGTTATTATTGTTGTGTGTGTTTTATTGGAGTTTTTTTTTCTTTACAGAGACAGGTCTATTTTTTATTGTTTTTGATTAGTATAATTATTTTTATTTACATGCAGTTTTTCCTAAAAGAGAGTCCATTTCATTGTCATTGTTTTTTTTTCTCTTTTTTGTTTGTTAAATTTATTATATTGTTTAATTTATCTTGTTTAAAAGATCTTGACCTTCCAAGTACAGTTAAATACTCTCTTGCTTTTAATATGGTGTACTCACTTTGTTGTGACATATTATAATTACATTAATGAAAAAATGAAAAAAAAAATCAAAATAATATTGACAATAATATCGTTTATCGTCAATAGTTTATTGGACAATTATCGTCCAGCAAAATTTGTTATTGTGACAGGCCTTAATACAGCTGAGACGTACAGGAAAGTTCTGGATATTATATTTAGGACCTTGGATGTTCTTGAGCATCTTCTTGACCAATCATCAGACTGCACTCTGTGTAGCTCCTCCTTTTTTGGTCGGATTGGTACACTGAGGCTTTTTTCACACCTGAATAGTTTGGGAGATTTGTTCTGGCAAAAGACCCCTTCTGGCCCACTTTGGTTACACATATGAAACACCTGAAAGCGAAGGTCTCTGCTCGCCTCCAGTCGAGTTCTGGAGCTTTTGGAGTGAGAACGCAACTTACTTAGCCTTGGCACCAACAGGATGATGAGTAACTCCGCTGTCAAAATATGTGACTGGTTGATCAGAATCAACACGGATCACCTGTGGATATCCTCATGTTGTCTCGTGGACGCCTCCTGCTCGCCTGCTGCTCCTGCTGCTCTGTTCTCCTCTTTGTCCTACAAAACTTTGTCTTTATTTGATTAAGTCCAAAATATTAATCCAGTCTAAATCTGTGCTGAAATTCATGCTGAGACCAACAGCATTAAAGCTAATCACCTAAATGAGTGACACATTGCTCCAAAACAAACGTGTTTAGTGATGCATTTAAGGTCCAGCAACATTGTGATGCATTCAGGTAAAGTGAGGATTTGACATAGCTAAGAACTTAATGTGTTTTACAGAGTTGGAAAGTTGAGAAGTTGTTTTCTAGGCATTACAAAACAACTAAATTAGGTTTTAAAAATAAGCAGATTGGCTAATATTTTTTAAATGTATTGCTGTTTTTTTATCAAACTACTTGCACTGCTTTGCTGGTTGGACTGATTTAATAGTTTTAGTCAGTCTGTTAATAATTCTGTTTATTCATATGTTAAAAACAAAAGATAAATGAGCCCTATTGTGTATTTTAGATCACCTCACTGCAGGATACGTGTTGTATTACTCCTGGAGATCTTTTTGTTTTGTTTTGCTAAGAAAACCTTTCAACCATTTGTTAGAAATACATGAAACATGATGGGTAGCATTATTCAACTGACCCTAAAAGACATGTTATGATGATCGGCCAAAAAAAATCTGATTAGGTCATCCCTCATTAAAAATAATACCAGTCAACTTCAGTATCAACTAAAAGTGCTTCAGATAATGATATTTTTGGTCACTTTGCACAACTTCCCAGAAAAACCCAACATGTGAACTGTACACACCCTCTCATGAGCAACATGAACTGATTCAACTTATTTACAGATCACAGTTTCTCTGCCGACACTTCACAGGTCTTACTGTGCAGGTAGCAAACATTTGCCTAAGTCCCTCCGATCCAAGTCCCAAGCAAGTCCCAAGTTTTTTCTGTTGTGGGCAAGTCGAGTCCATCTGAATGAAATTCTTCATATGCAGAAAAAATAACTTTGGGCACACACCCTGCCGACTGATCATTGCTGTAGCAGAAGCGGGTGTGTGGTAGGAACCTATGTGTGTAGTACTGTGTCGTGTGCGGGACAATAATAGGTGACGGACAAGTGTACTGTGAATGGAGCATCAATAAAGTGAAGCTAAAAGGAAAGAGTGGCGTATATCTTCTGTCTGACTCTTCATGTAAAGCCTGAGTGCAATTTTTGACTGTTGAAACACCACCCAGGCTGAGCTGGCATGCTATGTGGTAAAACATAATTTAACACACTTCACGCTATAAAGCCAGGGTCCCAAAACCCTACAACTGCTGTACTGGGCTGCAATCCTGCTTAAAACATGTACCTGACCTGGGAAATCTGCTTTTTCAAACCAATCTAAGAGGAGTATTTAAGAAAATACTGTAGATTTATCAGTGAATGAAGCATGTTGTGTTTGTCTCAGTGAAGCACAAACTTGAGAACCTGTTTGTAACTCGTCCCTCTGATGGATACTCAGCCTCCTGAAGGACAAACACAAACATTTAATCTGCAGCTCACTCAGGGGTGTAAGGGGTTGATGGTCTGGGAGGGGAACATGCTCATCAGAAGCATAAATCCTCGTCCCAGGCTGCAGTTTGTACCAGGCTCGTTTGAACACACACACAAACTTCCCACGTCTCAGTCTGAAGGTTTGAAAAGGGCTCACCTGCTGTAAAATCATCAGTTTGATTTATTACTCGTCTCATCTCTCGTCTTGTCCCTTGACCCCCTCCCCTCTCTGTCTCACAGCTTCTCGGCCCTGCACCACGCCGCTCTGACGGGCACCACGGAGCTGCTGTCTCTGCTGCTGGAGGCCCAGGCCACCGTGGACATCAAGGATGTTAACGGTAACATCACAGCAGAGCAGAATAAACACCTCAGCCTGTGTCATGGAGCAAAACCTCAACACAAACGCTCTGAAAGTTCTCTGCTCGGGTTAAACTTCCCCAGCAGCTTTGTGACTGAGCAGAGGAACGAGTTTGACCCACATGAATAAATATGATCCACTTTGAAGTGAGTCTGCCGCAGTGTCAGCAGACTCACAGCAGGACCCTCACAGTGGAGTTTAGCTGAGAGAGAGGAGCGAGCTTCAGCTGAGACGCCTCTGAGGTCAGCTGGAGGTCCCTGACGGATGTTCAGATTTGATTTACCTTTTGCTGCCTGTAGCAGCTTGTGAAATTTGGAATTCAGAGTGTCAAACGAGTAGAGCGTGCAGGGTCTGAAACATGAAGCATGTTAAAGGGAAAGGAACTGGACCCAGAACTGAGTCAAAAATTGACTTGTAGAGTTTCCAACCATCACACTGGGAGTTCTCCAATGATATGATGGATTTACATTTTTTCATGTTTGAAGGATATTTATGGTCTTTATCAAACTCACAAGGGGAAAAAAAATTAAAGATTCAATTGATGGCCGTGGAGTGTGAATTTATCCTGAAGTGAAATGTCCTGTTTCTGCTCCTTGAAGCTTTTATTATGCCTCCCTGCCACAAAGAGCCGAGGCTGGCTACATTATATTTCAGGTTTGATAGTGAACATTAAAACACCTTTATATGATTAGATGTGCAACGGTATTCACTGAATAAAATCAGGACAATTATTTAATTCAAATCAGTTCCAAGAACTTTATGGGCATGAGTGTAAGGCATTATGCCAAAGTATTTCATTAAAAATAAACCAAATAAAAAATCTCTCTGTCAATTTGAATATGAAAAATAAAAGGGAAAGAGTGAATTATTTCGATGAGAGATTTTAGTATTGCAAAGGTAGCGGTTAAAAAAGAAAACAAAATTAATCTTTTTTTTTTTTTAATTGAAACATTTATTTAACATCACATCCCCGTGTTGGTCAAGGTCTTCCTGTGTGGAGTTTGCACATTCTCTCAGTGCATGTGTGGGCTCTCTCCGGGCACTCAAGCTCCCCCACCCCCCCCACATCAAAAACATGTTCAATAGGCTGATTAGTAACTCTTAATTGTCCTGAGGTATAACTGTGAGTGTGATTGGTTGACTCTCTATTTGAACCCCGCCTCTCGCCCAGATGAATGATGTAATATCAGCACTGTTCACGGAGTAGCATCATCAGATATGAGAACAACGTGAGCTTCAACAATGAGTAAAAGATCCAATTTGAATATTTGCACATAAACAACATTCATCTGGAAAGCTCCCCCAAAAAATTTCACAGCAATAAAACATATCACAATAACGTTTTTTTTTCTAATCTCCTTGAGCCCTAATTTATAGATTATATAACCAAAGCTGTTATAAAATATTTATAACCAATATAATAATTAATAATAAATAATTAAAACTATCTATGTTGAACTAACTATATTTTTTTCCATTACAAGTGCAATGAGCACAAGTTGTGTTCAGAGACATTTTTGATGGCCACTTACAGCAATTTAATAACTTGGATTAACTCTTTGTCAAGCCCCGCCCTCTCCAGGAAGTGAACCCGCCCTCTTAGTTTCCTAATGCGATGTGACATGACAAACTTTCCCACTGATTGACAATGACAAATAGTCATCGTTTTGACAAACTTTGTCCATCTTAAAGGGACTTGTTATCTATAAAACCCAAAACCAGTGAAGTTGGCACATTGTGTAAATCGTAAATAAAAACAAAATACAATGATTTGCAAATCCTTTTCAACTTATATTCAATTGAATACACAGCAAAGACAAGATACTTAATGTTCGAACTGGTAAACTTTATTTTCTTTTGCAAATAATCATCAACTTAGAATTTAATGGCAGCAACACATTGCAAAAAAGTTGGCACAGTGGCATTTTTACCACTGTGTTACATCACCTTTCCTTTTAACAACACTCAGTAAACGTTTGGGAACTGAGGAGACCAATTTTTGAAGCTTTTCAGGTTGAATTCTTTCCCATTCTTGCTTGATGTACAGCTTAAGTTGTTCAACAGTCCGGGGTCTCCGTTGTTGTATTTTACGCTTCATAATGCACCACATATTTTCAATGGGGGACAGGTCTGGACTACAGGCAGGCCAGTCTAGTACCCGCACTCTTTTACTACAAAGCCACACTGTTGTAACACGTGCAGAATGTGGCTTGGCATTGTCTTGCTGAAATAAGCAGGGGCGTCCATGAAAAAGACGTTGCTTGGATGGCAACATATGTTGCTCCAAAACCTGTATGTACCTTTCAGCATTAATGGTGCCTTCACAGATGTGTAAGTTACCCATGCCTTGGACACTAATACACCCCCATACCATCACAGATGCTGGCTTTTGAACTTTGCACCTATAACAGTCCGGATGGTTCTTTTCCTCTTTGGCCCGGAGGACACGACGACCACAGTTTCCAAAAACAATTTGAAATGTGGACTGGTCAGACCACAGAACACTTTTCCACTTTGCATCAGTCCATCTTAGATGAGCTCGGCCCAGCAAAGCCGGCAGCGTTTCTGGGTGTTGTTGATAAATGGCTTTGGCTTTGCATAGTAGAGTTTTAACTTGCACTTACAGATGTAGACGAACTGTAGTTACTGACAGTGGTTTTCTGAAGTGTTCCTGAGCCCATGTGGTGATATCCTTTACACAGTGATGCTGGTTTTTGATGCAGTACCGCCTGAGGGATCGAAGGTCACGGGCATTCAATGTTGGTTTTGGGCCTTGCCGCTTACATGCAGTAATTTCTCCAGATTCTCTGAACCTTTTGATGATATTACGGACCGTAGATGATGAAGTCCCTAAATTCCTTGCAATAGCTGGTTGAGAAATGTTGTTCTTAAACTGTTGGACAATTAGCTCACGCATTTGTTCACAAAGTGGTGACCCTCGCCCCATCCTTGTTTGTGAATAACTGAGCATTTCAGGGAAGCTGCTTTTATACCCAATCATGGCTCCCACCTGTTCCCAATTAGCCTGTTCACCTGTGGGATGTTCCAAATAAGTGTTTGATGAGCATTCCTTAACTCTCTCAGTCTTTTCTGCCACTTGTGGCAGCTTTTTTGAAACATGTTGCAGGAATCAAGTTCCAAATGAGCTAATATTTGCAAAAAATAAAGTTTACCAGTTTGAATGTTAAGTATCTTGTCTTTGCTGTGTATTCAATTGAATATAAGTTGAAAAGGATTTGCAAATCATTGTATTCTGTTTTTATTTACAATTTACACAACGTGCCAACTTTACTGGTTTTGGGTTTTGTATAAATTGGGACAGTAAACACACAAAATTGTGGGTGTGAGGATGACTTAATCACCTAAAATTGTTAAAAAGCCTGAAATATCACCAATGTCTCATGCTAGTGAGCTCAGTTCATGTTAGCTGTCCTCCTGCGGAGCATCAACAAAGTGCTTGTCAAACAAAAATATTATAAATACTAACATTATATTTTATAATGATTGCTGGGGTTGGTTAGCTGACAACGAGTCAACGCTCTCTGTCCATGAAGCTTTCATGCAGCATTTCTCTTTAAGTCAGGACAATCTGAACCCTCAGTGAAAAAAAGTCCTTAAAGGTCATCGTGTCAGCTGTTTGAGTAGTAACATTCAGGACAATCAAACTTGCATCTCAGCTGATTTATTATCCACTTAGCTTTTTCCTAATTAGTTTATTGTCTTAACTGCTCATTTCAGTCCAAACACTTTCACCATGATGGCCATTTGGTGAATTATGGTCCCACCGAGAGTCAATAAAACAGCAGAGGCTGGAGGGCTTCTGAACAATGCGGTGAAAATGGAGTCATAATGTGGTCTTGTTTCCACCTCGATCTCCTGACTTTTCAGACACAATATTAAAATTGTTTGTTACAGCAGCTTAAATGTGATTTGAAAACATGAAGCCCTCCTGTAAACGTCTTCAGTTGGACTCTGTTTGTGTGATTTGGGTGTTTCAGCCAGTGGAGATGTTTCTAAGTCTTTCCCCAGACGGAGTAATCCTGCCCATGTCTATAAAATCCACTTTGTCATGTTAAATCAGCAGACATTCTTAAAAACACATCTCCTGCTCCATCCTCTCGGTGTCTCACTGCTGTTTGTGTCTGCAGGCATGCGTCCTCTCCACTACGCAGCGTGGCAGGGAAAAGCCGACTCGGTGTTATTGCTGCTGAGAGCCGGAGCTGCAGTCAACTCCTCTTCCCATGATGGACAGATCCCGTTACATCTGTCTGCTCAGTACGGACACTACGAGGTGGTGAGTGCTCACACACGCACGGCTCAGGTTTCAGACTGTGAATGGAGCAAGTGTGAAGAATTTTCCCAGAGTCCTTCAGGGCTTTCACTCTGACATCTACTTCAGCACGACAACAGAGAGGCTTGAGAGTTTGCTGAAGTCTCCGGTGAAGCTACTCTCCTCCAAACAAACAAGAACAGACAAACTGATGCTCTCACAGCCGAAAAATAACTCCTGAACATCTTTTACAGGGTTTCAGAGTTTATCCAGTACAGATCTGACTTTCTGTTATTTTAAAGGGATAGTTCAGTTTTTTTGAAGTGGGGTTGTATGAGCTCCATATGACCACTAAGCACATTAGATGCAGTAGAAAGTTCTCTTCTCTCCCTCAGTAAGCCACAGTCTGTAAGAGTCTGTGACAAAGAAAAGACGCTAACAGGAAAGTACTGTACCAAATACAAAGGGTACTTTCTCTGCCTACAAGAACTCAAATCAAAAAATAAGCTTTTGGAAATATAAAGTTTATGTGGACCTAAGGTAACTAGTTTCGTGTATCCCTCCACTAAATCACTCCCCCCCGGTATTACTCGTCAAATATACTTTCCTGCTCTTCTTAATTCTGGAGTTTTGTGGACATTCTTCAATTTCACGATGGTAAACTGGAAAAATGTCCCAAACCTGAAAGACCTAATGACTGTTTCTCCTCAAAGTAAGTAATAATGATTAGGAGTGGGAGAAAAAATTGATTCACATAAGTATCGTGATTTTTTATCTGCCGATTTTTAAATTGATTTTTTTGTGCAAAAATTGCCCCCCCCCCAAACTCTTTAGGTGCTAAAGTCGCAAAATTGCAGCAAGCGATATTGCTGAATAAAACAGGCCATAGCTGTTAAAATAGTGCTGAATAGTGTTGCTACTTTTCACCAGCAGATAGTGGACAGGTGACAGGTTTCTATTCAAAGTTTTGGCGTATATTTATTTTAAAACACACACACCGGACCGAGGGACGCGAGTGTGGCTGTAGAGTGGAGCAGAGAGAGAGACACACACAGAGTGATAGAGAGTGAGTGAGAGTACTCACGATGCTGAGAGTACTTTGTCAAGTACTGGCTGACTCTAAATCTGAGGAATATTTACTCTCTGAGGATGGATGACAGTCAGTCGTCCAGTGAGGATGAAACTGGAGGCGCATGTGCACGCAGTGGGAGCGGGTCCACAGGCCATTACAGTCTCAGGGGATTACAGGGGATGTGGTCTGGGGTGCAGAGAAGCTCAAAACACTGCGAAAAGTGACGGTGTTAGCGGGAATGAGAAAGACCGCAGAGCTCTGGTCAGATGAGGGAGAAGCCAGGGGTAAAAAGCACAGTGAAGGCAGCAGAGGCGTTCATGCTCGGCCCGTAAATTACAGTGATGATGATGATGGGTGGGAGAACTAACCACTTTAAAACTATAGCCTTTTTAAATCTTGACAGCAAAATTGAATATTTTCTAGAAAAAACTCCGGTGCCTAAAGGGTTAATAAGCCACTTTTATATGCAGTCCAGGCTTTTGAAAAGAGAGAGTATAAACAGCTTGATAAAATGTATTGCTGAATAAATCCTAAAAACAGACTCACATGTGATGTGTATTTTTCCTGATATAGTCTGGAGGCATCATCATTGTTAGTCTTTTTCGCTGGTGTTAAAAAAGCTAATTAAAGATTGCAAAAATCGGCAATATCGTAGAATCGTAATTTAAATCGAATCGGCACCTAAAAACTTGCAATAAATCAAATCGGAAAAAAGTGAATCGTCCCAGCCCTAATAATGATATGTCAAGAAACAGATAATCAGAGTAGAGGAGGCTGTTTATCTTAACAGTACAGACTACTTGTGTATTTTCCTCTCTCTCACACACACATGCACACACATGCAACTATTACTGTGTATTAACCTCTAATATATATATAGATGTGTAGATCTTAACACAACCTGACAGGAAACAGGTAACGAGAGATGCATTCACTATACTATGTAACTGCATGCCCTCGTTACGCAGAGGAATACAGTGAAAGCTGAGTTCTCCATGATGCACATCTGTTTCTGCATCAAGGGAAAAATCACAAAAACCCATCTCAGAAATATTTGTCATATAATGTGCTTTCAATTAGTCTACAACCTGCGTCTGAAGCCCCTAGCTAACTACGGCGGAGTGGTTTAGCGGAGGGACACACGACGTGAGTTGGCTTTGGTCCGGATAAACTTTATATTTCCGAAATCTTAATGCACTTAAAAACACTCATATGTAGCGTACTCTTAAACTGTGGAATTACTTTTTCATTTGAGTTCTTGTAGGCAGATAAAATAACCTTTGTATTTGGTAAGGTACTTTCCTGTTAGCATCTTTTCTTCGTCACCAACTCGTACAGTCTGTGTCTTACAGAGGAAGAGTAGAGAACTTTCTACTGTATCTAATGTGCTTAGTGGTCATATGGAGCTCATACAACCCCACTTCAAAAATACTGAACTATCCCTTTAAGCTTCAGAGAAGACCTTGGTCTGAGTCACATTTAGGGTTCAGTGATGAATTAAACTCAAGCAAACAGAATTTCTGCTAGAAATTCAGAATCATTTTGCAGCTTACAACATGGCCTGTATCAGACCACAGTTTTGGGTTTTCGACTATCAGAAGTTCTTACAGTGCAAAAATGTGTTTTCTATAATGAAGGCCATAACAGCTTCACTGGAATTGTTTTAATAGATGGACAGATGGATACTTTACTGACCCTGTGAGGAATTCAAGCATCCAGAAGCAGTTTACATGCTGCAGTCAACATGACAGAAAAAACAAGATAGAGAGAATTTTAGATTAGAAACTTGTTCTTGAATTAGGGCAATACCCTACAAAGACAGATTTACTGGCTAACAAAACAATAACATTAAATAGAGTGAAGTAAAATTAAACTGCCAAAATAGTTTAAGGACTAGACATATTTAATTTAGAAGTGTATACTTTCCTTGAAATTTTGAGTATTTTGCTTGATTTGGTGAAAATTTGTAATAATACATGTATGGGTTTGCTGTGAAGGTGGCAGTTAAGGGTTTATTTTAGAAACAATACATCAATAAGAAGGCTGAAAACTGTGATCTGCCTCTTAATCATTATTATTATTTTACAGATAAGAAAAGTCTTAAATAAGAGTCTATAAGTCTTTAGGTCTCTGGACCAGAAGATGTAGATTGTTCCAGTATTTGTTGTCCTTTTCCTTCCCATTGCTGATTTTTTCTCAGTTTTAAATAATTTTGTCTATTGCATAAGCTGCCTTTATGCCTAAGTCACACATTCCTGTTTCTCATGGCGATTGTGCACAACTGTATACGATTGATGAGGCTGGTGTGATCGCTATGATACGGGATGAAATGACTGTCTCACCCCTGGACACACTCCATAAATACACCGTCAGTGGCCCTTCTACAGCGCTTCAGCTGCGTTCGTCTCTCTCCAGTTAGGTTAATACAGTGATATGATGAGGATTGCATGAATTTCCATCCCGCCGACACGACGTCAGCCCCACTCGAGCTCAGTTCGCGTCATGCAATCCCCGACTGAGCCCCGTCGCTTGCGCCGTCTTGAATGGGACACAGTCAGGACACAACCAGATAGGTCCTTGTCAGTCGTCCTCATAAAGCTGTCAGGATTGAGCCACGATCAGCCCGACTGAGTTCTGTACATGCCACGCTGATACCGTTCTCTTTAGGGCTGCATTAGGCTTCCATCCCGCTATACTGAGAGTGTCGATTCTCCACGACAGTTTTGAACAGTTCAAAACTGTCGGGACCCTTCCACGTTCCCCGCCGTTTATCAGCGATTAAACAAGGCTGATCCAGACCAAGTAGCGCATGCACCACGACCAAAGTACGTTTTATCAGGATTGTGACAATCGTGCACAATCGCTGTGAGAAACGGGAGTGTGTGACTGGGGCATTAGGAAACAAAATAAAGTAAAAGTCGAAGTTTGAGCTCCAACGAAGGTCAAAGACCCCAAGTCCCCAGCAGAGTTCACATTTCACTGAAACTCTCTCCTCTGAGACTCAGTCTGTATTCTTCACCAACAAAACCAGTAACACCATTAAAGCCATGACACTGGTCTGTCTCAGGTAGCAGATGCACACATTCCTCACAGGTTGTCTTAATGGACACACACACACACCTCACTCTGTCATCTAACCCATGGAGAGCCTGACCTCCTCACTTCAACACCACCAAACATAAAAGTGACAACACCCACACAGAGGTATCAGGTGATCCTCGGCTCAGTTCAGCACAAAACACCTCACACAGTGTCCATTAAACATGAGCTGTCCCTTTCTCTTTCAGTCGGAGATGCTGCTGCAGCATCAGTCCAACCCCTGTTTGATGAACAAGGCCAAGAAGACTCCGCTGGATCTGGCCTGTGAGTTTGGGAGGCTGAAGGTATGACATTGAATAAACGTGTTTGTTTTTCATGATTGTTTTTAGCCAGTAAACTTCCACATTCATCATTTGAGACTTGAAAACAAGATTCATCAGTTTGTTACATCAAACTTATCAGCTTTGGGTCCAAAAGCCTGAAGATGAGCAAACCAGAACTGAACCTGAGTCACAGAAAGGCACTGAAACACACACAAACTATATTTACATCTTTGAATCCGTGAGGGTAGAAATTCAGCAAATCCTCACTGAACAACAAAAGAACGTTTTCAAAAGATGAATTAAAGCAGCTTCTCCAACTGCCTCCTCATCTGCACATCAACAACAGAACATACCCACATATATGAAAGGTTTTAATCAGTGCCAAAACAAGAATACACAGCACATTGTGAAGCCAAATACACTTTCTTAGCTGGCAGTATCAGCGTGTAAACTTAGCTCTGTAGTAATGTCAAAATGTCCGGCTGCAGCCAATGAGGAACCAAACTGTTAACATTGAACTGAATTAAAGACAGAAAACTCTGTCATGCTCAGTAACTTAATATTTTTCTTTCATTCATTAAACCAAATTGGAGTTAAAGCTTTGTAATGCAAGTAGATAATAAAGTTAATGCACTTAAAAGCTCAAACTCTGTCTGCATAGCATATCAAAAGGTAAACAGGAGCGTTAAAGTTAGCTTGATGTGTAAAATTGGGAAAAATCTCACTTGTCCATCTGAGAAAGAGCCCATAGAAAGTGTTTGGGAATGGGCGGAACAGTTTCAAAAGCATATTAAGCAGGTGATTGGACAGTTGTTCTGTCAATCACATTTATTACAAACCAGTTAAATAATGTAATAGGTGGGCACTACTGCCGTGGTGTTAATGACCCAACATACGCCGCTTCACAAAACAAACTCTCTCAACAAAATATCCTGTCTCTAAAGAGTTTGTTTTGTTTTTGTCTGATTTGGGCCAAGCCCAATCATAATTGTAGTTTGACAAGAGAAATCCGAATGATTACAGACAACGAATCAGGCGGATCCATCTGCACTGCAAGGTTAGATACCACATGAGGGGTTGGAAAATGTTTTCAGCTTTGTCAATTAGCGCAATTTTTAGTGACCTAAATATCAAACTCTTACACTCCTGTGATGGTTGCTTACTGACACACTGATGCACACATTTGTAAAAAAGTCTAATTGCCAAGCAGAGGTTCAATCGTCCAGTGCTGTTGAAGGACTGATGAGTTTCACTGCTCTTTCATTGAAAGAATAAATCTCCATACGGTGATTAGATTCATTCATGCAACCGCCTAATCTGGTAATTTGCTGTGAAAACATTTCTGCTGTTCGGGGAGGTTGATATCAAACATGAGCTGTGGCTCAGTGCAGTGACCCTGCTTAATGAAGCTTGTACAGTGAAAGGAAAGTAGAGTTTAGGGAGCATAAGAACGCTGTAACATTTGAAGATTTACAGCTCAACATACTTTACGGATAAATCCTGTAATTCAGAATCAGACACACATGTCAGGTCTAAGTGTTAAGTTTAGATGTTGAATTAAAGCTCTGAGTGTTTCTGAACATTTAAGAGTGACAGGATGCTGCAGTTTCTTCAGACAGAAGCTGAGTGTACTGATCTGACCTCGTTTTGTTTAATCAGTATATGAAGTTTAACATCCATATATCCTCGCCCAACACTTCTTAGCTTTGCATATATATTTAAGTCTCCTGCTAAAGCTGTAATTCTCGCTCTGATTCTGCCACTCTCCTGTCCGCATCTCTCGCTCTTCACCATCATTTCTCCTCGCCTGATTTCTCCTTAGGTGGCTCAGTTGCTGTTGAGCAGTAACATGGTGGCAGCGCTGCTGGAGGGGGAGGGAGGAGACGACAACAGGGACGCTCCATCCATCACGCCGCTCCACCTGGCAGCCAGGAACGGACACAAAGACATCATCAAGTAAGTGCAGAGGTGCTGAAATGTTCTGAATTAGAGCTCTGTCAGGATGGTTCCTTCATATACAGCCTTCAGCGGCTTCAGATTCAGACAACTTTATTATACAAGGAAGGAAACTCCGTCTGACTGTCCACTATGGCTACGGTTACATGATGATTTTTAATTTATTCAGAATTAAATAATACAGAATTAAAGTTTTTTCCTTTGTGTTAACATGGAAATAATAATTCTGAATGAAGGTTTACATGGAAAACATGTTTATTTGCCTTTATTCAAGGCCTGACTGGTTAGAAGTTAAGGTTAAGAATGGTTCTGATTGGACAGGGGCGGAGGACGTGACGTAATGACGTATTTACCTATTTAAGTCTACCAGTAGAAAAAGTCCAGGTCAGCGTCTCCAGCGTCTCCGTCAGGGAAACCTCGTTCAACTTGGACACTACAGCTTAAAAAAAGTTCATATTTAATGCTTCCATCCATCCACACTTTCATTACTTCCAAATCTTCTAAGGCTCCAATTAAATAAACTCGTGGCCTCATAACGACATTACAAGGGAACGAGCAGGAATTAATTTAAAGCGGAATAAATGAATACATGAACAAGGAATTTTTTTTTTTTTTTTCGGATTTAAAATCTGAATAACCAGCCACTTACTTCAGAATTAAGTTTATTCGGAATTATCATTTTCATTCGGAATTAGGTGTTTAAATGGTCATTTTAAATCCTTTTAAAGAGGATTCAAGATTATTTGGAATTAAAGAGGATTTTTGTTTCATTCAGAATTAAAGGGGATTTAAAGTTCTCATGTAAACATGATAAATGTGTTTTAATACTGCTGTCTCAGGAAGCTCTCATGGAAGGACCACAGTGGACATCTTTGCGTGTTTGGTCGATGGTATTTGTGATCAGGGAGCTAATGGAATAAACAGTGATATTGATATGCAAAGACATGATGGAGCTCACGGATGAAGGTTTATTGTATGGGTTAGCGTTGGCTGGGTTAGCATCCCATGTGTAGGGCCTGTTGCTCTTGAGGGAGCGGCCTGGATTTGAATCTGGCCTGTGGCTCTTATTCAGCGTATCATTTCACTCTCCCTGATGTCTGAGTCTTCTCACTGTCCGGTCTCTACAATAACGACTAAAATTCACCAAAAAAATTAAGTCTAATGAAACTCAGCTCCCCTGCTGTTTCCTGTTGTCACTCCAAACACCTCCTTACTTGTACTTCCTATGTTTCTTCTGGTGAGCAGTTGTTAGCACGGGGCCATGCAATAACAAAAGTATAGCCACACAACACCTGATTTATGATGCAACAACTTCAACAGACTAACCAAAGAATCAACACAACCTGCTCACACGGCAGGAGAACATCCTCTTGTAAACTACAGCCCATATTCAGCAATCAAAGCACATGAACGTCATCCCTTCCTTGGCACGCTCATATCCCAGCCTCTTGGATCATCCTCCCAGAAGGTGTACCGCAGATGGAGGTGCTGTCCCTAATCTGACCTCTAATTGGCTAAAAAACATCTGTCCCTTTCTGTAGACCGAATACAAAGCCAGGAGTGAGTGCAGCAGTCTTAAAGTGTCATAGACGACTCAGATAACGTGATCCTGTCGGATTATTATGTTTTTTGGAGCCAGTGACCCACAAATAAACTCAAACCTCAATTTAATAGTAATGTCTACCATTGCTTCAGACCTTTATCCCCGAAGCTCCAGATGTTGCCTACCCTCTGTCTCTACAAGAGTCACGGGTAATATGTAGGGGTTATGATACTTATTTAAAATAAAATAAAGCTAAAACATTTTATTCTGCCAATATTTCAGCAGAGCACTGGCAGAAACACAACTTGATTTCTGACTTTTTTTACCTCACGAAAAAATACAGCTATCACAGAAATGACATTAAGCAAGTCTTCACTTAACTGGATTGTGAGAAAGTGCAGAGGGAGCAAATAAGCAGATTTTGAGCCACTCGTCAGTGTTTAACTTACAAGCCCTCAGAAAAAATGAACCACTGGAGAGTTTTTTGTGATGTTTTAACAGGAAATAAAATGTGTTCATCAGAACTTTTGACCAATCCTTATTAGTTACCTCCGCCAAGGAGGTTATTTATTGCTGGTGTCTGTTTTTTTTTTGTTTGTTTGTTTGTTTGTTTCTCTATTAGCAGCATAAATCAAAACATTATTGGCGGATTTTGATGAAATTTTTAGAAAGTCTCCGGATTGGGACAAGGAACAAACAGTTACATTGTTGAAGTGATCCAGATCACTGTCTGGATCCAGGAATTTTTTAAAGGATTCTTTAACATTGCGAGATAGAACCAATTTTGGCATTTGTGCATATTTGTATGTTTTCATGGTTAAGGAATCTAAATGTTTAGATGAAATAAGGGTAGGACTAACATTTATAGTAAAAATTACAATATGGGTGAGGACTATGGTGTTGTCTTGGCCATAGTCTTGGAATGATTTGGTGCTAAATCATAAATATTGACTCTAAATATGTGCAGAAATGTTCATACCGGCTGGAGCCAATAATCACCTTTTTTAATGATTGATACTGATATTGTTCTGGTAATTATGCATTCTTACCAACCGCTGTTGCTGCTTCTTCTGCTGTGACTAAAAGGTAGTTTTCAGGTCTGAGACTCCAGTGAATCAGTTTGAAAATAATTAGGGAAATGTCTCCACAGCATTGATCAGTTAATCTACTGCAGTGACTTCTGGAGTCGTTTTTGTGCGTTTAATGTAATTCATCTGTAAAACAGACAGATATATGTGACACAGATGAAGGAGCACCACTGAGTTGATTAGTTTTACATTAATGAATATGGATCATAAGAACAGTTGAATTAACAAAGAGGAAGAAAATATTCATGCACATTCATAGAGTGGTAATCAAATGTTTAATTATGAGCCTGTAAAGTGTTAAAGGGGTAGAGGCATAACAGCTGAGGAACAGAAATAAAGTTTTAGTGTGTTTGGTGTTTGAGGCAGGAGCAGATGTCCAGGTGAGTGAGTTAGCCAGAGATACGTGGTGATTTATGCTGGTAATAAAACAAAGATGTTTTTCTAAATCACTGATAAATCGCTCAGCATGATTTATCTGAGTCTGAAGTGTGTTCCTCTTATTCCCTGCCCAGGATAAGTATCAATCTGCTGCTGCTGTAGACATCAGCGTTTAACGTACAAGCCTTCACACAAAAGAACTACTGGAGACTTTTTGTGATGTATTAACAGGAAATAAAATGTGTTCATCTGACTTGACGTCCTTTTATCAGAGTCATTGACCAATCCTTGTCGTTAACACTGTGGGCATAAAAAGTCTACAGAAGAGATTTTTTTTTAGGAAACAAAATAATAAATGTCCTCCTAACTGGAGTTTATGCAATATGCAAGAACTCTGTATATATAGATATTAAAGAAAAACAGAAATAGCATTTCTATGCTAACTGTCACAAGACAAACAACAACTGCTGTGTGACATCGCACCGCAGTTTCTTTGACTGAAACATTTTGAGCCACTGGGTTTTCCATTATAACATCCATCCATTATCTACTCCACTTATCCCTTTTTCTTTGTCATGGGGGCTGAAGACTATCGCAGCTGACTGTGGGAGAGGCAGGGTTCATCCTTAACCTTTCGCCAGCCAACCGCAGGGCCACATAGAGAGACAGACAACCATTCACACTCACACTTTTACCTAAGGGCAATTTGAAGTCACCAGTCAACCTATTGAGCATGTTTTTGGTCTGTGGGAAAAGGCTGCACTAACTCCACACAAAAAGGCCCTGGCCAACACGGGGATCGAACCACAATGTTTTTGCTGTGAGGCACTCAACTACCTGCTGCACCACCGTGCCGTCCCCATATAAATGTTCTATTTTTTTATTTTAAACATATTAAAAACAAAAATCTATACAAAACATACAAAAGAAAAACAAGAGAAAAAATAATAAGAAAGCAAATAACTAATTTTTAATATTCATCATAAGTTACAGTGTACATGCTCGAAAAGGAGTAGGAAGAAGTCAAACTTATCCCTTAATCTCTGTTACATGTTTAACTTAAGTTTCACCTATGTACTTGTGTAGGATATCTATACATTCATTCACCTATCTGTTTTCTAAACACATACAAATAACTCTCTACCTATCTGATTACTTACTCAGATCCATTTATACTTTCCTTTGCACACACACACGCACACATGTGTGCACAATGTGACTGCAGTAAACACTGCAGAGGCGGTACCTCCAAACTCACAGCCTGGACGTCCTACTATGTGTCTATTATCACTCTGATATGTCACAGACTATAATTACATATATTTAATTATATTTCATTCACAGCTGCAGGTGTTATTTTTCTCCTGTGGTAGCTCCAGTACACAATCCTATAAAAGCACAAACACTCAGAAAGCCCTCTCTCTGCTCACTGTAGTGATATTTAACACCAATGACTTCACCCTTCAGATGGCCCGGAGGAGCTCGGTGTGTTTTTATGCCGACGTTTGTGTAAATATGTGTGTTCTGAGCCAAGCAGCTCCACCCTGCCTCTCAGACACACTGTTAATGATTCCCATCCTGAATTATCACGTCTCTGCAGAAACACCCTCCTCCCTCGTCCTGCTGAACGGGATCATCAGGAGCTGAATTAAAAAAAGAAAAAAAAACTCTCCTGCTGCATTAGCACTTGAGTTTATTTGGAGTTTAGTCAGCAGAATTTGGCTGTCATCTCTCACTGAGGGATTTATGTCTCTTCAAAGACTCTCAGACTTTGAGCAGACGTCTTCTGTTACCTACTTTTTGTGTCGCTGCAGGAGATTTCTGCTCTGGGTAGAGCTGCAGTGTGAACAATTTGTCCTGAGGAGAATATGAAGAACGTGTTGTTAATGAAGGAGAAACTTGATCTTTGTGGGAAAATAACAGCATTTGTTGAAGGAAAAGGTCCGTCTGCGATAACCAGAGATGACATTTGATCCTATTGAGATGCAGGGTTGAACTTCTTGTGTTTGTGTTTTAAGATTTATTGAAGAAACTGATTTATGAGGTTCAAGTGGTCCAGCAGGAAGACCCCACCCCTTAATAACTGTAGGCTCTCAGGCAGGTTCAAGTCCAACATCAGGCTCCTTTACAGCATGTCAGTCCTGTAGACTTTAAAGATACCGGACATATTATAAAACTGGTCTGGATGGAGATTTCCGGTTGGGACACAAGCAAGATGGCAGCTTAACTAGAGAGCTCCCGACTGCACCCTTCAATTTTATTTTGAAATACCCCCCCAAAGAGCGCGAACTTCATCTTTGTATACTCAGATAAAACGGGGGTAAAGATGGACACCAGACAGAAGGGCAAGAGGGGGACTCATCAGCCAGAAATAAATGAAGATGAAAGACCACGAGATGACATGCAGACCACCGCTAGCAAACAGGCTAACATAATGCTAAGCGAAGAGAAAGCTAACCTGGACCTGATCCTTCAGGAGCTGAGGAGTTTTCGCAGGGATAACAAGCAACAGTTGGAGGACATTAAAGGGGAAATTGTAAAGACTAACGTAAGACTGGACGAGGCAGAGGAGCGAATTATGAAAGTTGAGGAGCGAGTCCAAAATACAGAGGATATTTTAGCAGAAATGCTAGAACTACATAACTCGCTGGATGCTAAAATAACCGACCAGGAGTGCCGTTCTAGACGCGAAAACATACGGATTTCTGGGGTCGCCGAGGGAGCTGAAAAGCAGTCTCAATCCGTGACTACGTTTGTGGAGCAGTTACTCCGCGAAAACCTCGACATACCTGACGGGATGCCTCTGCAGCTGGAAAGAGCACACCGTGCGCTTGGACCACAGCCACCTGAAGACGCTGCACCACGATCCATCCTGGTGAGATTCCTCAGCTTCAAAACAAAGGAGAATGTTCTCCGTCTAGCTTGGCAGAAAAAAGGCTCTTCGTGGCAAGGGAGACGAGTAAACCTGGACAATGACTACGTGCCGCGCATTCTCCAGAAAAGGAGGGCATACTCGGAAATATGAAGGATCCTTAAGGAGCGCCAGATCCCGTTCCGGACCCTGTACCCCACGCGACTTAAAGTTAACTATAACGATGAAACCCGGATCTATGGGAATGCTGAGGAAGCGTCTACAGACATGTCAAATAGAGGATACCCCATTGAGATCATCAATCCTCCAGAGACTCTGATGGACAAACTGCGGCAGCTGACATGGGAGAGGAGCAGCCAGCGAAGGGGGAAACGCGCATCCCACTCCAGACGAGAGTCTAACTTCAAGGAAAAACTACAGTCTTTCAGGCGAGCCTCACCTCCAGCAACTTAAATTAAGACTGGTAACGTTTTTCTGGTAGATGAGCCCCATCTGTTGATCCAATGTCGAGGGTTTCAAATTACAGGGGGCAGAAGGGTCGTATGAGTGCTGCTATCTTGAGTTAGGGCCCCCTCTCCTGGTTACGGTGAGGGGCTTTCCCTTCAGGCTCGAGTAGGGTCACAGCAAAGACCTCTGAAGTGGAAGTCACACATTCTGATATGTTAAGTGTTTATTTGTTCTGTAATTCTGGTTCAGTATTCTTTCTTTATGTTCACTCCCTGTCAGTTCCTCAGGGAGGAGAGGCTTTCATAGGATGTGTATGGATGCTGATTTTTGTTTACATATATGCAAGGTAAAATTTTAACGGTAGCTTCTTATAATGTCAGTGGGTTACACAGTCCAATCAAAAGGGGGAAAATTTTGTCCAAATTAAAAAAAGAAAAAAATCAAATTGTATTCCTACAGGAAACACACCTAAGTGATGGGGAGCATAAAAAGCTAAACAAAATGGGTTTCAAATACATATACTTTTCGTCTTATAAATCAGGACACCGCAGAGGTGTAGCTATATTGATATCTGGTAAAGTTAAATATGAACATATGTCAGAAATAAGGGACAAAGAAGGAAGATTTGTTTTGGTTACTGGAAGAATAAACGGATCCTTAATAACCCTCCTAAATGTCTATATCCCCCCTGGAAGTGACTGGCTATTTTACAAGAAAATATTTGAAATAATGACTACAAAAAGCCAGGGCATCTTAATCTGTGGAGGGGACTTTAATATTCGTTTGAATCCTAGATTAGACTCATCCAATAGAAAGCCAGATTCAAATGCTATTAGTAAAAAAGTGAGAGCTTTCATGAAGGAGTTGGGACTTATTGATGTTTGGAGAGAACTTTATCCATCTGGTCGGGATTTTACCTACTTCTCCCCACCTCATGCAGTTTACTCTAGAATAGATTACTTTTTGGCCTTTAGTAAAGACCTTCATAGAATATAACAATGCAATATTGGTCCAATTGCATTATCAGATCATAGCCCTATATACATGTCAATAAATTTAGACAGTAAACCAAGATCTCTACCGTGGCGTCTGAATTCAAATCTTTTAAACAACCCACAGATTAAGGAAAAAATTAGGAAGGAAATAGTGGCATATCTGGAGCTGAATGATAATGGGGAGGTGACGCCGTCTGTACTCTAGGATGCGCTCAAAGCAGTACTTCGGGGAAAAATAATAGCAATTTCATCATATGAAAAGAAACTTAGTATAGAAAGGCTTATTAATTTGGAAAATAAATTAAAGCAATTACAAAGAGACCATGTAGAGACTCTAAATAAGGAGACCAGATTAAAAATGAATAAACTAAAAAAGGAAATAGATGAAATCAATACTTTAGAAATACAGAAAATGTTGTTATTTACAAAGCAACGTTACTATGAAGCTGGGGGAAAATCTCTTAAATTACTATCTTATAGATTACGTAAACAACAAGCAGACAATTCTATACATAAAGTAAGGAATCCATACTCTGGGAAAGTTGAGACACATACAGAGAGAATCCAGCAAAGTTTTGAAGCGTTTTACAAATCGCTATACTCCCAACCAAAAGCAAATGATGATCTTCAGATTGAATCATTTTTAGCCACTCTTCATTTACCTACCATTACTAATGAACAAAATGAGAAACTATTGTCTGAAATAGAAATAGGAGAATTAAACATAGCAATTAGCAAATTGAAAACAGGAAAATCGCCGGGTGCAGATGGCTTCACCTCTGAATGGTACAGGACTATGAAAGAAACACTGGCTCCGGTACTATTGAGAACTTTTAACCACCGAAAAGGCATTTGATTCGGTTAGGTGGATTTTTTTATATAAAGTTTTAGAAAGATTTGGCTTTCATAAATCTTTTATTGAAGTATTTGAAGCCATTTATGACAAACCCTCTGCAAAAATAAAAATTAATGGTGATTTATCTAATTCGTTCATCCTGGAAAGAGGAACTAGACAAGGCTGCTGTGCCTCACCTCTCCTTTTCTCTTTGTATATTGAACCCTTGGCCCAATGGATCAGACAAAATATAGATATTAAAGGAATAAATATGCCATCAGGAGAAAATAAATTGGCCTTATTTGCGGATGATGTTTTGTTATATTTATCAGAGCCTACAGAATCACTCCCAAAGCTTATGAATCTGCTCGAACAATATGGATATATTCAGGATATAAACTTAATATACAAAAAACACAAGTAATCACCTTTAACTATAACCCACCTACTCACATCAGAAGCAAATATAAAATGAAATGAGATGCAGATTCAATTAGGTATCTTGGGGTAAACTTAATAAGGGATATCACAAAAATATTTGATTTGAATTATAACCCCTTAAATATCCAGTTAAAAGCTGATATCGCACGTTGGAATGTCATCCCTTTCTTGAGTTTGAGCTCCAGGGTGGAATCCATTAAAATGAATACATTGCCAAGACTGCTTTATCTTTTCCAAAGTCTTCCAGTGCCAATACCAATCAAAAAATTTATTGAGTGGGATGTGATGATATCTAGGTATTTGTGGCAGGGAAAAAAAACCAGGGTCAGGTTTAAGACCTTACAACTAAGCAAAGAGAGAGGGGGTATGGATCTCCCCTCCTTAAGAGACTATTACTTAGCAGCACAGTTGAGACTATTGATCTGCTTAAGTACCCCAGCTTACTCTGCACGCTGGAAAGAGGTTGAAAATGTGCTACTAGAGGGGGTACCTATTGAAGCTATACTTTCAGATAATAAAGGTTTAAATGAACTGCTGAAAATAAGCAACCCTTGTTTAAATATATTATTGTGTACTTGGCAGGAAATCGCGAGGACTTGCAGTTTAAATGACTCTATTAAACTACTGCGATGGTGTGCTTACGATACCGAATTTATTCCAAATAGATCTGATGGCAGATTTAAAGTTTGGGCTGCTAAAGGTTTAAAAAATTATTACTCATTTAGTAAGGAGGGGATATTCCATAGTTTTGAATTTTTAAAGAAAAGGTACAATCATGAATATAAGGATTTCTATCATTACCTTCACGTTAGAAATTATTGTAACCAGAATCTGAGAGTAAACATAGGTAAAGTAGAACCAGGAATTCTGAAAATTCTTTTGTCTGTATCAGAATCTCCATGTACTAAGATAATCTCTAAATTATACAAAGAAATATTCAACTCTAAATCAGGGAACACTTGTTATATAAAAGAAAAGTGGGAAAAAGAAGGCAATTTCATCATATCCGAGGATGCTTGGAAAAGAATATGCCATGTACAATGGACTTCAACTTGCTCAACTATGTGGCGTGAATTCTGTTGGAAAAATGTTGTAAGGTTTTTTATTACACCTTTACAAAAGAGACACGGGGGAGGGAGGGCCAGCTGCTGGAGACAATGTGGGATGGTTGACGCAAATCATTACCATGTTTTTTGGAACTGCCCAGTCATTGTCCCATACTGGCAAGAAATCAATAAACACATTAACAATATATTTGGAATAAATGTTCCTTTTAGTATTGATGTAGTCTATATGGGAGATATTCAGTTTGATGGATGGAGAAATAATGATAAAAAGTCGGTCCAAATTCTCTTGGCTGGAAGCAAAAAAGTTATTACAAGAAACTGGCTTAAACCACGACCACCCACTTTGGATGAATGGATTGATACTATTCATGAAATTTACATAATGGAGCGGTTGTCATATTCCCTCAAAGTTCAGAAAGACAGACTTTACAAAATTTGGAGTAAATGGACTGAGTATGTCAAACCTATAAGACCAGATGTCTCTTAAAATAAAAAAAAAGGGTCCGGAAAACAGGGATTTTTTTTTTTTTGTTATTGTTTTTTTCTTTATCATTTTTACCTTTGCATTGAGTTTACTATATATAATTATGTGTGTGTATGTATATATGTATATGTACATATATCTATGCGTGAGTGTATGTGTATATATAGATGCACACAATTAATTTTTTTCTTCTGTTATGACCTTAAACTGCATAATTTTAATCTGTTATATATCTTCCAATGTGAAAGCCTCCATTGTTCTCTTTGTAAATAATTCACATTATTGCTTACATAAAAGTCTAAAAATGTCTGGAAGAGCTATATGGACAAACATCAAGATGATCTGTGACCGTTCATATGATAATGTCATTTTATACATTTGTGTGAAGCTCACTGAAGCAGAATGTGGCATTGTCATTTTAAAGTGCTCTTTCTAAATAAAAAAAAAAAAAAACTGGTCTGGATGACGTTAGCTGTCACGTTACTGAGAGTGAATCCAATGCACAGCGGCCTCCATGTCTGTAATGCTGTCTTAGCAGCTTTTTGTATCATAACCCACTTGGGCATTGATTTGATATTAGTGACATCAACCGTAGTTCAGCTCTACTTGTACTAAAATTTGGAGTACATGTTCTCAATTTTGGTCAACTAGTGCACAGGAAGACTTAACTAGTGAAGCATTAAGTGTCACTAGTACCACAAGTAGATTGAAAAATGATCACTAGTACTACAAGTTAGCCTATATGCTAATAACAGAGCGGAGTAAAGCAAAGTTTGGCTTCCCATTGGCTTTCAAAATGTTTACAATTATTCAGGGTTCTGCTTTTGGTTGTAGTCCCTCTTACTTCATTTACATCAGGTCTACTAGTACTACTAGTGAATCTTAGTGGACCAAAAACAGTACACTAGTACCACTAATGGGGTAAAACTATTAAAGTTTTTGGTGCATGAGTAGAACTTACTAGTTAAGCTATATTGGCTTCTAGTAGACAGTTTTGTGTTACAAGAAGTACTGTTAGATTTAAAAAAAAAATAGTTGAAGAAACCCAGAAATTAACTAGTCATATAAAAATGTTACTATTTAAAACATTTTTTGAGTCTACTACCAGTAGTAGTAGATCCAAAACAGTCTACTTTTGTGGTACTAGTGACACTTTTTGCTTCACTAGTGATGTCTACTTGCACACAAGTTGACTAAAGCTGAGTGCATGCACTCGAGATTTGAGTACTAGTTAGAGCTCAACTACGGTTGATATCACTGGTATCAATTTAAGGCCAATCGGCTTTCCATAACATCTGAGAGAAGTTTCCTCCAGACACAGTTGCCAGAGGCCCCAGAGTGATAAGGTAAATAGATAACTTTATTTTCTGTCCCACTCGGTACCAGAAAATATTCATGACAACAGCTACAACGATAAATACAACACATTCAATCTCTCAAGATGAAACACGGTTGAGAACATAGTTAAGGAGAATAAATGGATCCCAGAATGCTGCCGTATTTTCAAAAAACATGATCTCATAGCCACACCTCTCCCCTAAACCTCATCTTTTGGTCTTCTTCTCTTGTTGTGTTTGTTTACATGCTCTACGTGTGCTCTGTATCTTCTTCTCTAGTTCAGTGTGTTTGTGACAGCATTAAATGGGAAATGGACTTGAGCTTATTTAGCACTTTTCTTGTCTTTGACGACTCAAAGCTGCTTCACACCACGAGTCACATCTTCACATTCACTCTCTGATAGTTGGAGTTTCTCTGTCAGGTGTTCATAAGTGTAAAGTAACACTTTCATACCCATTCTGGGTTAAGTGTCTTGCCCAAGAACACACCTCCATGTGACCGCCTGAGCTGGGATCAAACCTGCAACTTTCCAATTACTGACCAAAGTCACTATTGCGTGAAGCCTTGGACACCGAGGTCAATTAAAAAGAAGTCGGAAGTTCGTTAAAGTTTTTGTTCAATTTGGGGTTTATTTGGTTCATAATAAGAATCTTCCAGAGGTTCAGTTTTGAGGTGTCCCACTGTTATCATCTCATTTTTCAACTGCAAAAACTCTGTAAGCCCTCAGTGTTTTTCAGCCTACTTCCACCACTGTACATTCAACACTTTTTTTTTCTGCGGATATGACAGAAATGCATTTTATTTGAGAAACTGTAGTTCTGTATTTATGTAAGAAATTTCCACCAACGAAAAACACGGGAACCGTATATCATTGTTAGAGAAGCAGAGGTCGTTATTTTGCCACCTGCACTATTCAGTGTTTTTATCAACGAAAACCATATCAAACCATATTAAACCAATGATGTTAATACAGAAACTTTCAAAAATAAAGTAGATATCATAAAAAAATAAATGCAGCATTTAAGAAATTCATAAGAGAATCAAAAAGCCATTCACGGCAAATTTAGTTGTCCAGTTTTCTAACACTGATCATTTAAAATACCGCCAATATGTTCAGTATCCTCTGTAAGAAAACTGCTGGAATAAAAAGGCTATTTATATCCAACAAATCAGTCACAATAACTTTGTTATTTCAGGAAACATGTCATTTACTCCTGCTGTTTATCCAAATGATATCCACCCTGTTGTCCTCAACAATGCTAAAATAAATACTGTCATATATCCATTATCTATCCTACCAGAGCCCAGCCCTCTGCCACCCCACAGGGATAAGCAGAACTGATAATCAACATTAGACAAGAGGTCACTAATTAACCTAACAAGCCTAATTTGACCTGTAGGAGGAAGCAACCTTCTTACCACCTGCTGCGGCACCGTTCTGCCCCTGTAATACAACACGATAAATTTATGATAAGCGTCTATAATACAATAAAAACTCAGTATGACAGGATCATGATAAAATATAAAGCTATTATCACAATATTAAAGTGCAACACATTTCTGATGACTGGAATGTTCTTATCCTCCTCACAGTGGACCTGAACTCCATCACTGATGAAATACTCCTCTCCAGCCTCACTGATATTCCCCTCTAACCACATTTTCACAGACTCAGAGCCTCGGCACATTAACTCTCTTTGCAAACATGCCGTGCAGTCTATCAGAGTGTTTGAGCGCAGGACATCTGCTTATCTGCAGGCTCTGAGATGATGAAGCGTCAGCTCCGTGGTATAATTCAGACATTCAGACGTCTCCAGGTTTCACTCGGAGATTAAAACGTTGGTGCTGAGTCAAAGAAGATGCTGCAGGTTTGAAAGCCTAAGGCTCACTTTCATATTGAAGCAGCCTCTGTAAATGTGATCCTGTCCAGTCAGAGTGTTTGTCAGCCATTTAGCAGATCATCATTTAGCTATAACACGAGGTCAGCCCACCTGAAGGGGTATTATGACATCTGCTCTCAGCAAGAAATGACTCGGTAACCAGATTCAGTTTGTGTTAAAAGAAAACTATGATGACAAAGGTGGGGATTTTTTTTACATCAGAAGGCAGAAAGTTTGTTTCTCACATCGACATATTGCTCTTACAATGTTATGATGAACAAGCTGAAAGTGGAGGAAGAATTTGATGTGTAATAAAGTCTCTGACGTCAGTCTTATTTTCATGTTCACAAGAAGCTTTTGCATTCTTGTTTTACATGTTAAGTTTCAGATGTCCCACATTTCAAAGGTAAATTACTGAAATGAACAGTTGTTGCGAGTAATGTCTATATGAAGTCGTACATGCAGTGATGGATGTTTCATAGACCTGCTGGTCTCTGTTCTCTTTACTTACGTACTGATATAAACGCTGTAATAATTATCAGAGAGGAGGCAGCAGTGTTTTTGTGAACATGGTGTAAAGAGTGTTTGAGTAAATATTCAGAGCGGCGCCACACAGAGGAGTCCGGCTGATGTCCTGCAGCAGAGTTTGTATTTGTTTACATGTTTAAAACTTGAACCTTCACACAGGGAGTAAAATCCTCCCCTTCGTCCTCCTGCTCTCCTGCCTGGTTTGAGATGCCATCAGCACTCTGACGTTGTGTGTGTTTGTGTGTTGAATGTGTGTGTCTGTGTGAATGTTTGAGAGTGAGTGGGAGTCTGTAGTCGAGCTTAATGAGATGTTGCAGGCGTCTATAACAGTTGAGAGGATGAGTCTGCCCTGAGTGTCGCCTGCAGCCTCTCATGAGTGTTTTGGTGTTTTATGTATTTTTCAGGTTGCTGCTCAAAGCCGGGATCGACATCAACAGGGCCACCAAAGCCGGGACGTCTTTGCATGAGGCCGCCCTCTACGGGAAGACGGAGGTCGTTCGGCTGTTACTTGATGTAAGCAAAGAAAACTGTTCGACTGGAATCTGTGAAGGCAGTGACATCTGGACTGTTCAGGTTCTTGATTCTCCACCTACAAAAGGCTTTTTTTGACTGGAGAAGAGCTGGATCGTATGTTGGATATAGAAAGTGTCTTATTGCCCCCTCCCCCCCTTGTTCAATGATGGTTAGACAAGATGATTTCCTTGTAGGTACACATGATATTAACAGTTTGATGTCGGTATCGGCAGATATCAGCCTAAAAAGTTTAGTATCCGTATCAGCCACTGTTGAAATTCTGGCAGATATTTACAGCCGATATTTAGGCCACACATATCGTCCATACATCGGCTGGAGTATCGGCAAATTACACAAATGTACAGTATTGATGCACCCTCTGCATCACTACATCTAAAAATCAAGGGTTTCACTTTTGCAAGAGTTAAATGTTGTTTTTCTTGTTTCACATCTGTTCCTCACAAAAATATACTGTAACACTGAAAGGAACAAGTCCATTTTTGTTTAAGTACAGAGCTTGTGCTCTTGGCCAGAAACATCAGTATCTGTGATGATAAATTTAAAAATATCGACATATCAGATATCTGCAAAAATCCAACATTGTGCATCCCTACTTCCTTGCCCCCCTCTCCCAATAATCAGCCTTCTCTGGATAAGATGGAGATGTCGGTTTCATGAAAAGAGTGTCCTGTGTTGTTAAGATGTAGGTGAAGTCCTGTCCAGAGGAGGGCGCTCTCCTGTGCTGTGCCATGTTTTTAATTAAGGTTTTCAAGTTTCCTGGATGTAGAGATTTAGGCCATGTGACCAGGACTATTTAAGTTACTGTTTGAGTCTTTGCTGGTAGCTGTCAATACCACACATTTTTATAAAATAGGCCCACAATTCAAGAAATAGGGATGAGGATAAACCAAGACTCTTATGAAGAAGAATGTAGATATATGTTTTAAAATGGGTTGTCGTTTTGCAAAGAGTCTTCTAAAGAGCCTCAAACCTATGTCCTGAAAATAGCACCAAACCAATTTAAAAGAAGTTATGTTGTTTAATTTAAATTATCAAAATATTTACTATTTCATTATATTTAAGTTATTTCTTTCAGGAAATACCTTGGCGATTAAACTTCTTGTCAGGATTTTTCCCTCTACAATCCTAAGATAACTCAGTTTCAAGGTTCGTGTCAACTCCTGACATTTATTCAGAATGAAGATGACAAGAAGCAGCTGGATGCAATCAAATGGAGCTTTACTTGTACTTGCCGGCAAGGAGTTACAACCATACAGAGTGTCAAGCAGTTTGAGAGTTGAACTGAAAACTAGTACAGTGTCTTCTCCCTTTTATAACATTGTATGTGGTCACATGGGATTGAGTTTGGTGAGGCAGATGGCCTTGCAGGTGCAGTAAGTTCAGCAAGTTCATGGGAATAACTTGAGTTTCTGGGAAGAAAGGGCAACAAGAGGGCTATGTATGGTTATGTAGGGCTATGTAAGGTCATGTCACTAAGCAATGATTTTACAGGGATTCAGGATAGTTCAAATACAGAAGTCAAAAACTATAGGGCTGTAATCAACCAAAGAAATTGTTGGTCGACCAAAACACAGTAATTGTCAATTGTCAAAACTTATATCAGTACCTGCTTCTGTTTTAGCCCAGTTTTTCTGCTTTGTGTCCCTTTTTAAAATGCGCCACAAAATGACGTGCTGCTGCTGGATTAAACTTATGTCAGCACCTGCTTCTGCTTCTGTTTTAGCCCAGTTTTGGCTTTGTGCCCCTTATTAAAATGCGCCAGAACATGACACGCTGCAGCCACGGCGGGAGTGTGCCCGGCGCGCCCGGCGCACCTCCAAATGCCCTGCATGTTAAACCATTCATGGGACTCATGTGTTTCCATACAGAGTTCCATATTAGCCACGTTGTTCACTACAACAGACACTTTTTTTTCTGCTCGACCTTTGAGGTATCGGCAAGTTCATATAATCCGCAGCGATGTTTCTTCCCGTGTCCGCCTCTCCTTTTTACCTCTCTCAAGCAGAAGACTCTTTTCTTTCCAGTCTTCATCAATGAAATGGGCAGTCACTGTCATATAGGACTCCATTCAAAGAGACGTCCACATATGTTATCTTTATCTATTTACTCAGAAACTTTCTCTTTTTTACTCCCTCGTATTTTGCCGTATGTGCGTGTGTAATTGTGTGGCGCGCTGGCACTGAATATCCAGGTTCCAATGTTTTTCTTGGCCTTCCATGACACCAATGGGCCTCATACCCTCAGAAATAAAATTGACAATTCCATCTGTGATGTCGTTTTTGCATTTGGATATTTATATGAGGCATACAATGCAGCGCGGACAGGGTGAGGGATGCAGCCGCTGCAGTGGGCAGAGCGCATGCAGCAGCGGCATGCAGCTATAAAACGAATAAAGGATTATTAGACTAGAATACTGAAAATTTCTTAATATAATATTGATATTGAAATGAATGATAAATACATTAAAAGACAGGCTGTTACCTGTGAAACAGTTCACTTGATACATTTCTCCTGATAAAATGAACCATATACTGCAGGGGAAAATATAAATTGATACATTTGGTTGACCAATCAGAATTTTGGTCGACTGAGCACGCATCGACCAATAAGCCGACCAGTCGACTTGGACTTTACAGCCCTAAAAAACTATATACAATATATACAAGAGTCAAATTATTCCTCACACTTCTGCTTCAAGAAATGTGTTTGAATTGTTTACCAAACATTTTGTATTATGGGAAAATAAAAGCAAATATTTGCCGTAATACTGTCAGATTGTACTATGGTTTCCCTCAGGGCTGTCCAAACTATGGCCCAGGGGCCAACTGTGGCTCACGGTCTGTTTTTTTATCGGTCCTCGGCTTCCTCTAAATACCAAATGAAATATGGCATATATTAATGCTTGACTGTTCCTACTTTTTAGTTACATTCTTGCAGGAAAACATAACCGATGAGCCTATTTATAACTCAAATGAAAATAACTGATTATTTGTTTTCTCTGTTGTTATTCTTGAAGCACCATCACTCCTATAAAGTCCATCAGCTTTTTTACTGTTTGTACAGGATGGATGTCCTCATAGCCAGGTCCAAACAGGCCCTCTGAAGTTAGCTGACTGCCTTAAATTCTTCTATAATTCCTATTTGCACTGTTAAGCCACTTTTGAAATGCTGTTTTGACATTACGTTGGCTCCACTAACATTGTAACCTTGAAGTTAGGATGTATGAAAAATGGTGCACCCATCCTTTTTTTTTCTTATATTGGCCCACAGTGAAGAAGTTTGGACACCCCAGGTTTACCTCATCATCCCTGAATGTCATTCTTATTCTTATTTTTTCTGTTTAAAGAGAAAAATGTTAGCTGTGGGGAACAGATGTGCTGCATTTTGTCCTTTATGAAATATTCTGTAGACACATGCTCTGCTCTTCAGACTTTTCACAATTTGAGTGTTTTTCTTTAATTAAGGAGGGAAGAATTTCAGGGAGGGTTTGTTTCTGAGTCCACCTCACCAACACTAATAAAGATGTGTTTATGTGTGTGTGTGTGTGTGTTTAGGCGGGCATCAACGTGAACATACGCAACACGTACAACCAGACGGCTCTGGACATCGTTAATCAGTTCACCACGTCGACGGCCAGCAGGGAGATCAAACAGCTGCTCAGAGGTCAGGGGTCACACGATGCCTTTACTAAGTCTGTGTTTGAGAAGAGAAGTAAACAGTCTGCTGTTTCAGCCTGATGATGATGATGATGATGATGATGATGATGGTGATGGTGATGGTGATGATGGTGATGATGTGATGGTGATGATGATGATGATGGTGATGATGGTGATGATGTGATGGTGATGATGATGATGATGATGATGATGATGATGGTGATGATGGTGGTGGTGGTGATGGTGATGATGATGATGGTGATGGTGATGGTGATGATGATGATGATGATGATGGTGATGATGATGATGATGATGATGATGATGATGATGGTGATGGTGATGAGGTTGGTGGTGATGGTGATAGTGTTGATGATGATGATGGTGATGATTAAGATGATGATGATGATGATGATGGTGATGATTAAGATGATGAAGATGATGATGAAGATTATGATCATGACGGTGATGATGTCTCTCCTTGCAGAAGCGTCCAGTTCTCTCCAGGTCAGAGCGGTGAAGGATTACTGGAACCTCCACGACCCGACGGCTCTGAACCTCAGAGCTGGAGAGCTGATCATGGTGCGTCTGCAGACATTTTTACTCTCATATTCTGTTCATCCTCTGAGCTTTATGGTTCTCATCTGGTCCAGAAAATGGGCCAGGATGTTTATTATATTTTTAAATAGCCATGACATAAAAATATCATCTGCTGCATATTGCCATGTTTTGTTTTAGCAACAAAAAAAAAACAAAAAACAATAAATGCAATTATTTGAATGCAGTTTTTTTAAAACTGAAATTGTCAAAAAAAATACTTTTTAATGTTTAATGTTGTTTGAAACAATTTCCATCAAAATCAGACAGGGAGCAGTTTTGTTTGCCCTATGGGAGGTGCTTTTCTTGCATACTTGTAGTGATGTATGCCCAATTTATTGTTCTGTTTTATCTTTAAATATTAATTTTGTTCATACTTTTCCTTTGCATTAGCCTGTCAATAAGAGTAATTGGAAATTAAAGTAGTGTGATAAAACAGTTTCTTATATTTAGTTTTTTCAAGCTTTTACCGTAGAGTGCCGTAGTATTCTGTTTTATGGTTTAACAACAGCAGTTCATACTGCGGCATTCTCCTACAAATAAACCAGCTTAAAGAGACTGTGAGGAGTTTCTAAGAAATAACAAAAAAGTCTCACTTTTAGATATATGCCTGATCAAAATACGGACTTTAAGATTAGTTTAATATTATTAAAATAGGTTAGCTATAAATGCTATTCCTTAGCCTTCTGGTCGGGTCGGACAGAGCCGGACTGGCCTGAATACTCAGCTTCAAGAACAAGACAATTAAAACTAGAGCAAAGGACCTCTTTCACAATACATGTAATTTTGCCCACAGCCCAATTTTTTGTTTATTGTGTGGTATTTGTAGTACACCCCGAGACTCCCAAGAATATACCTTTAGAAAATCCAAAAGTCATCCAGGGCCTGTACTATGACCTATTTTATGATCATTGCCATAGGTGTGAGCCAGGGTGCACCCTTTACCCCAAAACTTACTCAAACACAAATAATAAATCATCAAATTGGGTCAAATCACCTTCACTGAAGTCTAGTGTATCTTTTGAAATCAAATGTAAAGCTAAGTATTACAATTGAAAGAAGTTATTGAATTCTAACTGGAAAAAAAAGAGTTTTTTTATGATTTTTTCAACAAATTCAATTCTTTAGAGATGTGTCTGACCAACTTACAGTTGCTGTACACCTACAATACTTACAAATTATTTGGCCACATATATATTCTCAAAGTGGGAAAAAAATCATCAAATTCTGAGACCAGTAAAGTTGTTCAATTAACAGGTTGAGTTACTGTGGAAGAATCAGGATACTGTTCCATGTCTTGTATTTTATCAAGGGTAATGTTTTATTTCATGCAATTTGCAGCAAATAGATGTTAACTTCAATTTAGTATTGTGCATTCAATTGAATTATATATTTTTTCACATATTCTATATATGAAGTATATACACTCAACAAAAATATAAACGCAACACTTTTGTTTTTGCTCCCATTTTTTATGAGATGGACTCCAAGATCTAAAATTCATTCCAGATAAACAATATTACCATTTCTTTGAAATGTTGTTCACAAATCTGTCTAAGTGTTTGATAGTGAGCACTTCTGCATTGCTGAGATAATCCATCCCACCTCACAGGTGTGCCACATCAAGATGCTCATCAGACACCATGATTAGTGCACAGGTGTGCCTTAGACTGCCCACAATAAAAGGCCACTCTGAAATGTGCAGTTTTGTCTCACAGCAAAATGCCACAGATGTTGCAAGCATTGAGGGAGCGTGTAATTGGCATGCTGACAGCAAGAATGTCAACCAGATCTGTTGCTCGTGCATTGAATGTTCATTTCTCCACCATAAGCCGTCTCCAAAGGTGTTTCAGAGAATATGGCAGTACATCCAACCGGCCTCACAACCACAGACCACAGGCCACAATTGACAATCTGATAAACTCTATGCGAAGATGTGTTGCACTGCATGAGGCAAATGGTGGTCACACCAGATACTGACTGGTTCTGAGTCCCCAGACCCCCAATAAAGCAAAAAAAAACTGCACATTTCAGGGTGGCCTTTTATTGTGGACAGTCTAAGGCACACCTATGCACTAATCATGGTGTCCGATGAGCATCTTGATGTGGCACGCCTGTGAGGTGGGATGGATTATCTCAGCAAAGCAGAAGTGCTCACTATCACACATTTAGACAGATTTGTGAACAATGTTTGAGAGAAATGGTAATATTGTGAATCTGGAATGAATTTTAGATCTTTGAGTCCATCTCATGAAAAATGGGAGCAAAAACAAAAGTGTTGCGTTTATATTTTTGTTGAGTATATATTATATATATATTCTACATGAAGTATCCAAACATGAGGCATCACCCAAACTGAAGTTTGAAACCTTGTCAGATTCTGACTGCCATGCATGGACTGGCTGGACATTGGTGCAATTTCAGAATATGTATGACATGTGTGAATCTGATCTTGTTTCAGGTTCAAGTGATAGTTCCAGAGCAATAGATTTGCTTCTTTACTTTTGGGCAAAACTGAAAACAAACCTTTCATGGAATCAAATGACCGTGCTTACTAATCTTTCCCAAGCTACGCTGTCAAGATATTTTCATACAATTGCAGATATTTTGAACACAATAGTTGTTCCCAAATACCTTGGCACAAATCATATTTCACGCCACGATGCCATAACTCACAACACTTTCTTTACTAAAGCTTTTTATGGTGACCAGGTCACTCTTATCTTAGATGGTACATATATCTACCTCAACAAATGCAGTGATCATCAGTTTCAAAGGGTCATCTTACGGAGGACAGAAAAAACGAAATTACCTAAAATTCATGTCAGTTGTACTGCCTGATGGATATGTTTTAGACACTATTGGCCCCTACCATGGTAACGTAAATGATGCAACAATAACTCGGCTCATCATGGAAAAAATTGAAATATTGAAATCTTGGTTAGAAGCAAATGACAATATGATTGTAGATCGTGGTTTCAGGGATGCCTTAGATCTTCTTGCTAAGTTGGGGTATGATGCTAGAATGCCGTCATTTTTACCAACTGGTAAATCCCAATTGGATTCCTCAACAGCCAATAGTGATCGTTGCTGTACCAAAACAAGATGGATAGTAGAGTCCTACCACGGGCGTTTAAAGAAGTGGATGTTGTTTAAGGAACAACTTACCTCAAATTATTTCGTTGAGGTCATTGGCAAATTAGTGCACATAGTAACTGCATGTCTCAATGCCTTCAGAGGACCAATATATGTTTCAGATCCAGATCGAGAGGAACGAGATACTAAGATGGCTCAGCGTATGCTTTCACTTTTAAAAAAAGACAATGTTTTGTCAAAACGAGTTGCAGAAGACCCAAATATGTCACGTAGAGCTCAGAGGTGAATGGCAGAAGCTTGAAGCATCTGATATCTCGTTCCCTCATGTGGATCTGGAATACCTTGAGACCATAACATGTGGTACATACCAAATCAAACAGTCCCCTGGCTACATTGCTGAGCATCAAAAAAATGATGGTGACTATGAGATTTGGGTTTACCAGCATGATGCTGATCTCATTAGGGGACAGATTCATTCTCGTCACAGATCTCAAATAAAATACAATGTTTGGATTCAATTTGACAAGAATGCATCAGATGATCCTGTGAAGGCATATTATTGTCTCTGTCCTGCTGGAAAGAGAACCTCTAGCATGTGTGCACATGTTGCATCTGTAATCTATTATTTGGGATATTATAAACATTTTCAAAATCAGAAACCCCTCCAACCATACACAAGCAAATTCAAAGACTCTATTCTATGAAATAACCAGCCAATCATACATCTTATGGATTTCTCAGATCCCCTTTCCCTCACTATAGTTCCAGTCTACAAATTAAAATTGTCCAAGCCGTTGCTATGCAAAAAGACACGAAGGCCATAAAACAGATTACATGTATATATAAGTACTAGAAACAGAAATTGACAGAAGTAATGTTTATGTATTGCTGTCATTGTAGATATATACAATCTGATTACGACAATCCAAAACTGCATCGGTTTTTACTTGTATCAATGGCTCATTATTATCTCATCACAAAGGCATAATATACAGGCCCTTTGTGGCTGTTCAATATTAAAATGAATAACATTTCATGTGAAACGTTTGTTTTGAATCTAGCATTCAAATTCTAAAAGAAATCATACTTAAAGGATAAATTCTGCACAAATCTTTAAAGGTTCCCTGATATACAAGACATGGAACAGTATCCTGATTCTTCCACAGTAACTCAACCTGTTAATTGAACAACTTTACCGGTCTCAGAATTTGATGATTTTTTTCCCACTTTGAGAACATATATGTGGCCAAATAATTTGTAAGTATTGTAGGTGTACAGCAACTGTAAGTTGGTCAGACACATCTCTAAAGAATTGAATTTGTTGAAAAAATCATAAAAAAACTATTTTTTTTCCAGTTAGAATTCAATAACTTCTTTCAATTGTAATACTTAGCTTTACATTTGATTTCAAAAGATACACCAGACTTCAGTGAAGGTGATTTGACCCAATTTGATAATTTATTATTTGTGTTTGAGTAAGTTTTGGGGTAAAGTGTGCACCCTGGCTCACACCTATGGCAATGATCATAAAATAGGTCATAGTACAGGCCCTGGATGACTTTTGGATTTTCTAAAGGTATATTCTTGGGAGTCTCGGGGTGTACTACAAATACCACACAATAAACAAAAAATTGGGCTGTGGGCAAAATTACATGTATTGTGAAAGAGGTCCTTCATGTTATTTTATTATTTATATTACATGTCTTTGAGCATCGGGCTGTAAGTAGCGATATATAGCCGGCTACAAAACTACAATACTAAGTTTTCCAAAAACTGCTTGTTGTCACATCAAAAGCTACCGCTACATAACTAGAAAGAGATACATTACCTCATCGCTTTGCATCCTGTAAGTTGTTGAAAAAAGAAGTTGTAAAGCAATGCAGAGTTCTGAGGAAGGTCCGAGCTGCATTCATTAGCATCACAACAAACACACGCTTTGGTTTGGGTCACGTCTTTTGGTGCGTTCCAGTTGTAGTCAGAAGTAGGAATTTCAAAGTTCCGAGTAGGAAATTACAACTGGAACGCACCCTGAAGTCGGAATTTCCTACTGGGAACTCAGTGAAACCTCGCCACCCCCGAGTTGACAATGGAAGATTCATGCTCCCAGTGTGAACAGTTATTTAGATCCTGTAATAATCAATTTATTTGCACTTCTGACTGGGGTGTGTCGCTCTAGATCAGCTGTATACATAGTATTGTTAGACTTATATTTACAAAAATGCTGCCATAGTGATAATTACATTCTTCATGTGAAATTTTTGAACAACAACGCAGGGCGTGCTAACAACAGCTAACAATAGCCTGGTAGATCGGCATGTTTTTTTCAGACTTCAACTGGAACGCCGATAAGTCGGAGATGATGTCACTCCCAGTTCCGAGGTTACTGGAACGCAGCATTATGACGGTCGCCTCGCGTGCTCATGGGTAGCAGAGTCGCCGGAAATATAGATTCTCCTCATAGCACCTTTAATTGGAAAAGATTTCATTAGATAAATGAAAGTTTTCTTATCTTCCTTTCAGATTTAGTTTCTCACTTTGTCTGCTTTTCCATGACGCTGTTTGTTTTTCCACTTTGTTAAAGATACTTTTTACTTTATCCACTCAACTGAACATGAGTGGAATGTAAATTTTAGCCCCAAAGTTTGAGCATATTTCTTTTAGTTTAGCCCAAACTCTGGCTTATCTGTGCCCACAAATTTGTAAACTTTGTATACAGGTTTGCAGTCTGTGCGTAGAAAGTTTAAGATAAGTAAAATATAACATTTGAATTAAAAAAGACACCAATTCCACCTCTTGAGTTAGATTTACAAAATGCTTTTGATCATTGTGTTTAAAACCACCACATCCTATACGAAATAGCACATATAACCTCTTTTATTTCAATGTAATGTTTAATTTTATTTATGTGCTCTGGTGAATAAGTAGTCGTACTCATTAAAACATGAAATTGATGTTTTTGGTTTTGTTTGAACAGTTTTTTGTGTATTTTTAAGTACATTATGGGGACACTTATGTGCTGAATGGTGATTGATCTCATACATAACATTCAATGTGTGGTCATAACATGTTAGTGCTCATGCTGTCACTACTTGCTGATTGTGTGACAACGAATAAGTAAAACTTTTTTATAAAAGAAATGCAACAAGGTGCTTGTTTGGCAGAGTGGATAGCAGCCATGCTCTCATCATAAATAAAGCAAAGGGCCTGGATTAAGTTCACACCGAGGCCCGTATGTCTGTCTGCTGTCTCTTTGTCAAATTAAGGCTCAGAAAATGACTGATCAAACTCCCGATCAGTGCACAGAGATGTTCCACTTTTTGATGCTTTAAATGTGAAAGTGTGCTGAAATATTACAACATTCAACTGTTACATCCAGTTGTTGTTGTGTTACCTTAATAAGACCCTCCGTGATGCGGATGCTCATGTTCTGTCTCTTTTTCAGCCTTGATGTTTATGGTCTTTAAATCACAGAGGAGCATTTATCCAGTGATTATCTGAGAGTGAATCTTGTTGTTAGGATTTGTTTGGGATGTTGTAGTGTAATTTGGTGTACCCTGCTGAGGAGACCACAGCAGAGTAACACGCCCCGACACGCTGTAGCCCCCCTTTCATTACAATCTCTGTTTTCTGATATCTTTGTACGAGTCTTTATGACGACGCAGACTCCTGCATGAACTCGTCTGTTGTTGTGTGGTTTCCTGACACTGAGCTGAGGTGTTTGTTTTCGTCCTCTCAGAGTATTTTGTTAACACTCATGATGAATAGGTTGTGTATTTCCAGCTCTCATTATAGTCTTAAAGCATGCCTGCAGGCTAAAACACACGGCTGCATGTTAGAGGTGAGGTACAGTTAACGGGGGAGAATGTTTGGAGGGAGAAAACCTCTGAAACTTCAGACCTACAGCAAACATTCTTCACTTTAATTAAACCTCTGCATGATGGAATAATCTGTTTGTGCTCCAGTCTGATCTTTAACCGTTACACCAGTGTTGTGTTATTTACAGCAAACAGTAAAGCTGAAGCATGTGGATGATTTGTTGCCGTCAGGTCCTTGAGCAGCACTCAGACGGGCGATGGAAAGGGCACATCCATGACACCCAGCGGGGGACCGACAGGGTGGGATTCTTCCCCCCCTCTGTGGTGGAAGTCCTCAGCCGACGAGCAGGTACATCAACACAAACAACAAGTAATCGCACAACTTGTCCACGACTCAAATACACAGCGTAAGAGGTCAGAACGGATTATTCAAGAGAACAAGAGGACCCGAGACACGAGAATGAGATACAAAGTTTTACAAAATGCTCCTTGTGGTCAAAGCTTGAAGTTTTCCGTAAGGTCATTAAAATCGACCCTGAGCTCTATGCTGCATGTTTTTTTTATAGTTCAGTTTTGCCCCAAACACACACGGCATGTCAGAAGAGTTATGCAGATGTGCACGTTGGCTCTGGTGTAACAGGAGTACAGTACGTGGGCTGTGTTGGCTGTTTTTCTTCCCCAGAGGTCACAGAAGATGTGTTTCTCATTTTGTGGCTAAATAAAAGTCAGAGATTATAAAATTGAAAGGGTGCAAAGAAACAGGTTAAAAATAAGTTAGGATAAAATCAAAAATATCGGCCAAATATACATGTGGGAAATTTACCCTTCATGCCTTAAAGGGACAAGAGTTTATCAGCAAAAGTTTCTTTATCATATACATTACATACATTTTTGAAAACAGAGGGAATAAAAGCCATCCTTGCTTTTATATGTTTACGATAAATATTTTCAAAAAACCATGACGTCAAAGCCCTGCCTCCCCCTTAGACCACATGCACAGACCCAAACAACAATTAAATCATTTCCTGAGCAGCATCTTGTTCATGCTGCAGAAGCTCTTGAACTTGTTTTGGCTTTAACAGTAAAATCTTCTGCTCCTCTACGAACACCAAGAGCAGCAAAAGGACACGGAAAACAGCAGAAGCCATGTTTGTTGTTCACATTTCCCATGATGGCTGAGCACGCTCCATGTCTTCTTGTCTGGTTTTGTGTCTGTCTTATAGCACAACTTACAGGCCTGGCATATGTACTACAGTGTTGTTCGTGTTTTCATTTGGATGAACATGTTTACTGAAATGATGCTGTCTTTACAGAAAGCATTTTAAAAATGAAAATCCATGTGGACAGGACCATATTCACCTGTTTTCAGGCTTCTTTCAAACATGTAACAAAGTTTTGGCTTATCAAAACTGATTTCAGTTACAGTTTATTTCAAAGAAAGTTTTGAAAGAACCGTGATACAGGCTTCCCGTAGATTCTCAAAAAATCATATATTGTCTTAAATTAGGTTTTTGAAATTAAGTCCTTAAAATGTCTGATTTTTACTTGTGAGGAGTCTTAATAAAAACTTCTCACGCAGACATGTGTTGCCAAATGAACAGCTGCACCAAAAACTTCCTTTAGACAAGGATTATAAAGCACCTTGACTTATAAGGTTTTGGTTAAATAACAATATAAATTCAAATTTGTATTTAAACACATCATAGAAAAATTATACTACACTAATGTTGATAGCTGTTTTACCTTTGGTGAATAAATCCATTAGTTTTCTTCATTTAGGGCCCTAAATCAGTAAAAATGTCAACAAGTGGTGGAAAAACTTGTGACTTTATTCATTATATAACTGAACTGGACTAACGTAAGAAAAAAAAATTTAAGGGGTCGAACTGGGATTTTACTTCAAAGCTGAAACTGGAAGTGTAACCATACTGTGTTTATCCTGTTATTCAATTATTTCATCAGTGTGAACTTAGAAACCTGCTAAAATATCTTAACCCAGCTCTCCATTCGTTTATTTTCTGCCTGTATCAACCACAAACAGGACAATAAAAGAAAAAAGCAACTTGACCATTAGAAGGCTAGGACTAAAACAATTCCTTGAGTTATTTGAGTTATTCGATTACTTAAAAGCTTAAAAATTATTTTACCTTGTTGTGTGCAGTTTCATGTAGGGACTATTTTTTTACAATAGAGACCATTTTCAAGACCTGGCTTATTTTCTGTTTGGTATTTTACTGATGCTTTCCAATAAAGCAAATGAGATTCAGTGTCCCATTTTGCAGCTTGTGCATTGTGTCTCTTATCCGATTACTAATTTAATTGCTAGAATAATCAACAGAATACTCGATCACAAAACCAATCAATAGCTGCAGCACTACATACAGCTGAACCAGGGTGCAGCTGCTGTGACATCACTGATTTTCTTACAGTAAAAACTGTTCGGCCCTCAGAATCAGAGCACAGAGAGGAGCAAACGTGCTTCCTTCCTCACTGTGTTTGCAGAAACTCTGACCCAGAGGCAGATTACTGAAGCCTCTACACTGTGACAGAGCTGTTAAAGGGCTAACGAAACCAAAACAGTCATAACTGGGCTAAGAGCTCAACCGGACAAACATTTACAGACAGACTCTGCCATGTTGGCATTTAGAAATAATCAGCGGACGCTTCAGTAAATCATCAGATTTAATCCCTGAGAATAAACGGAGAAAGATCTCAGCGCTTGTTCTGACCCTAACATTCAGCCCAGTGAGGGTCCAATAACCACTACGGGCATCAATACTCATAGACACACACTCAGCCTACATCATTTCTGGATCCTCTACAAGCCGACAAACTCCCACACACACGCACACACACACATGCACATATACACACATTAATAGGATTACTACGGCCAGATTGCGGAGTGTCAGCTCAGTGCTAAAGCCCTCACAGTCTTTGTGTGTTCATGCTGGAGGGAGACGACGCAACAGGAAGAGAGTTTGACTTTAAGTCGCTGACGGGCTCTCCGCTCATGAGGCAAACTCAGCAGTGCGTGTGCACACTCTTGTGTAAGTGCTTGTGCGTGTGTGTGTGTGCCAGAGCCAGGCGATAATGTCAATGGTGTCAGCACATGAAGACCAGCGGCACACAGAGAGAGTAAGCTGCTCCTCTGGTGATCTTACATTTTCATTCAGGAGCTCTTATGTAACACATGCAGGGTTTACTCTGAATCTGTGCTTTTTCCAGCTGATTTGACGGCTTTAATAAACAAAAGTACAGTGTAGAGTTCACAACGGTGTTAAAGAGAGTCCTGACTGCAGTGTTTAGGCTTTTCCCCTCTGCAGAGTTAGCAGAGTAACACAAAGCTCCACCTCTGCAGCTGAAGTCTCACACCCATTCAGAAGCAGACTTACAAAAAGCCACAGATTGTTGTGTTGCGCTGAAAATGACGCCACCCCAGTGCCGCTCAGCTGTTTACTGCGACACTGCACCCCACTGGGCAGACAACTGGGGCTAATGGAAAAGCAGCACAAGGCGAGTAGAGTAGGGCTAACGGAAAAGGGCCAATAATTCAGCTTCAGTCCCTCTGAACATGATCGTCTGTGTGAGCAGTGAGTGGATCTGCTGATGTTAAATTAGCTGTGTGCCTGTTTCAGACTGTCTACATGTTGGCTGTGGTACGGCTTCGCTGGGTTTAAGCTTCAGTTTACAAAATTCAGGGCTGCCACGTTGCTTTGCTGCATCTTATGGCCCTTTTCCACTAGCACGCCTTGGCTCTACTCGATTTGCAGCCCGTTTCCACTAGCCTGGTTCCTCCTAAAGCAAGCTAGTTTTAGTACCTACTCCGCTCTGGTTCTAAGCGAGCTGAGTCGATACTAAAAGATGACGTCACCGACTGCCGGCTACTGATTGGTCAGACAATGTCATCATCGATGAGTCATGAGCGTGACGACCTAGCATGCTAGCCTACCATTAGCTTACCCTCATACGTCTTTTCTTTGCAGCTCGATTGCTCTCGTCCTCGGCTTCATTCTGTTGTATAGCTTCCAAAACTCTCCTGTGCTTATCAAGGGGTATTTCTTCTTGCCACCTGCAGCCTTCTTCTGCTTTCCTTTTTTACTCGGTTTGTGACAAAAAGCCACAGATTGTTGTGTCACGCTCAAAATGACATCACCGCAGTGCCGCTCAGCTGTTTACAGCGACACTGCACCCTGTTGGGCAGACAACTGGGACTAATGGAAAAGCAGCACAAGGCGAGTAGAGTAGAGCTGGGTAGAGTTGAGTAGAGTAGGGCTAATGGAAAAGGGCCACTATACATGTGCACATACATCATGTCCTTCTAATCTTTAACTGAGCTGTGTACATATACAAACACACTAGAGCTGAGCATCTTCACTATTCTTATTATTTAATTTGATTATTAAGTTAAAGGTTCAGTTCAATTCGATGTCAGTAGGCTCCTTGATTTTCCTCATTACTGCACCAGATTACTTTTCAGATAAAAAAAATGCTTCAACTCCTTTTATTAGTTAAAAATGGCTTTTGAGCTCATCTGCAGCAAAAATAGTTTCACAGGTCTCATCCTCATAAACCTGTTTTATTGTCTTTATCCACAAACTGATGCTGCGGTCAGACAGCAGCCTCTGAGAGATTGACCAATCATTGACTGTCTGTGCATCTGTTCATCTGCGTCTGCATCACAGTGCATCCATATAAAGATTATTTTTAGACACACCAACAAAATAGGAGGGCAAATGACCAACAGAGTTGTTTTTAACTTGTTTCAGCAGATACTGGAGTACACTTGAATCTTTAACAGTCTTAGAAAGTCTTGTATCAGATTGTTGAAGAGGTCAAATTGAGCTTATTTGTGTTTTAAAGTCTTCTTCCTGTGATAATGTACTTCTGAAAGCCTAGTTTGGCATCTCTTTGGAGAAACTCCCGGAGTTTGCAAACAACTGTTTTGTGAACTTCTCCAGAGTCGGAAGAATCAGATCATTCATGGGCAGGGATGGAAATTAATGTGATATTATGAAGACAGATGCCATTAACGATTCTGCTTGAACGGTTGATTTTCTCCAGGCCGTTTAAATCCAAAAGTCCCCTATTCATGTCAAACATTTGCTGTTTAGAGACAAAAACATAATACACTCTGGCCCTAACATTCTGAACTGGGCTGTGAATATGTTTATTTCTGCCTTATTAGATTTTAAACATGGAGGATGGGATGTGTCCCAGAGACCCTTTAGTAATAACAATAGTAACAATAATAATAAAAGTAATGGTAGTAACATTTACCTCGTAAAAACAAATTGCATTGAAACTTATAGATGCACAGATGCAAATATAAAAACAGGAACATTAATTCAAAAAGAGTTTACATCTGGTTTAAAAGCCTTTTTATGAAGTAGAGTAGAGCTTTATAAAAGGATTTTAAAAAAGAGACGCAGTCTGCAAATGAGATTTCAGCAGGTGGGTCAGTCCACGTCCTCGGTGCCTGGATAGAAAAAGACAACCCCTCGTCTGTAATCCTGCTCTTGGTACCACAAGTAAACCTGGTCAGCTGATCTAAGGGGTGTCCAGACTCATCAGCAGTCAGGGGCCTGGTCATGAAGAGCTAAATAAGTTATTAATAACTTGTATGAATATTAATATTAACTAGAGAAGCACTCGGAGAGCACAGACCTCCGCCAAGCAGCACAGTTCCCTATCTCCCAATGATAAAGAATCCTTTGAACAATTCCTGGATCCAGACGGTGATCCGGATCAACACCAAAATTGAAGCAGTTCTTCCTTTTCCCATGCTGAACATTTCCTGAAAATTTCATCAAAATCCATCCATAACTTTTTGAGTTATTTTGTTCACAGACAGACAAACAAACTCTCCCGAAAACATAACCTCCTTGGTGGAGTAACAATGATTAACTTGTAGTTCTCAGTGCAGCTGCAGCATTAGAGTTCATGACAGTGTTGAAGGCAGGACAGAATAAAAGCTTGTGCTTCCCTGTATAAGTCAGTTAAAAATAAAAAGCATTTAAATTACTTAAACACTTTTGGGTAACAGTGTTTGATCTGAGCTGAGGTCTGAGTCCAGAATAAAACTTCTTTTTTCTCCTCTACATTGGCTTCATTTATCACTGTGTTGGGCTACAGCTTGATTCACACTGAGTTTGACCTTTATTATAGCATATATTTTACCTTTGAGTAAACAAAAATACTCAGTGAGGTTTAAATTCTCTTCACAAAGGTACCTTCACTGCATTCTTGATCTCATTTCCTGCATGCAGCTCACACTAACCTCCACACATGCATTAACACGATCCTGATCACCTCTCCCTCACTCGTGCATGCCAGCCTCACCTCATTCTCTCTCCCGTCACCAGGGGGCACCATCTCCCGCCAAGCCTCCAAATCTCGCCAGCGCCAGCACCCTGCGTCCCGAGCTCCTTCCTCAAACAGCAGCCCCACCCCCCCGACTGAAGACTCACTTGGCTATGATCCCACAGGTAGAATAACACACTCACACACCAGCCTCATCCCATTTGTCTGTTTGCTGCCCACCACCTGTGATGCCTTCACGGTCACCAGGCAACGATGGATTATTGAGCCCTTGACCCGTTGACCCAGCGTCCGAGGGTCGGAGGACACAAAGCCTTAGCGTCTTGGCCTGAAGTCATATAGAAGGGAAAAGCTGACAGTTGATCAAAAAAGACAAAAAAATAACCAAGAAGCAAATTTAAAGATACATTTTACCAGAATATGACTGCAGAGAGCTTTAAAAACAGCAGGGAGGTGCAGTATTACCTGTCCTCATGTTCATAAGCAGCACGTGTCAGGGCTGACGTTTGGTCCAGTCTGTCCACTTAAATGTTTCATCAGAATTACTTTGACATCACGTCAGCTTTAGCATCATTTTATTGACAAAATAACTTCCATTATTGTGGATCCACCTGATTCAGTGTCTATAAACTGGAGCATCAGTCTACAAACCTTCAGTCTGAGCTGATCAATTAAACAATCAATCAATCAAACTTATTTTTATAGCACTTTTCATACAAGGAAAAGTAGCCCACTCTGCTCAACCGCCCTGACCCATCCACCCTGCAATCCACACATCTTATGACCAAAATGCTTCATAAATAAATGACAGCAGCAGAACAGGAACAGAAACAGCATCTTAAAGGTTTAAAATAAGTAAACACGGGAGGTTAGGTTTAAGTGTAAAATTAAAAATACCAAATAAGATAAAAATAAATTTAAATACAATTTTAAAAATGAACAAATAATTAAGGTGTGCTGTAAAGATAATAAAACACTAAAGGGTAACAATATGTTCAAATCGGGGAATAAAACACTGAAGAACATAATTCTGAGGTTAAACAGAATATGATAAAACATTTAATTTAGGTAAAAAACAGATTAAAGAGGTTGGTCTTGAGTTTGTTTCTAAAAACATTCACATTAGGTGCGATGACACAAATCTACAGGCTTGACGACAGCGAGACAGCGAGAGGCTACTAGAAAACAACGGCTGCTAAAGATTAGTCCAGATGCTGCATCATTTCTTCTCAAGTAAGAACAGAAAACTCAAAGTATTTTCATCCATCTGTCTGTGCTGCTGATGCTAAAGGCAAAAATCTCCCCCTGTGTCCAGAGGCGAGCAGAGCCAGAGCTCTGATCGCAGATTTAAAGCATTTATGTATTTTTTTCATGGAGAGAAATTTTTATTTATCTCCTGATGGTGTTTGCTGTATGAACAGTCTCGCTTTCTCTGTGGCAGCACCACCGTCTTTTTACATCATCTGATTGGTCAGTAATGGCTGTGATTGATGGAGTGATTGTCCAGTCACCTTTCAGAAAAGTTTTTTTTAAGTTTTTAAAAACTTTCTGTTTCTGTTTGCTTTTGCCTGGATGGATTGCTGTTGGAAGGTTCAACAAATTCCTAAAGAGACAGGATAATTATAAGAAAAAGACAGACAGTAAACACACAAATGAGACAAAAACAAAAGAGAAAAGTTTTAAAGAAGCTTAGTGGTGCTTTATTAAATATTAGAATCAAAGGCAGAGTTAAAATCCAAATAAAATCTCATGGCACACCATATTTATATCTACAAAAATCCTCCAAAAAATCAACTATAGCATGTCTCACTCTCTTGTCTACATGTCCGTCAGTTTCCATTTAAATAGTATAATTTGACAAACAGATCTATGACTTATTACATTGTTATATACACGTTTTTTTCCAAGAATTGATACATTTTTTTCATAAATTCATCAACTCATTGTCAAGCTGAAGTCATATTTCTCTTAGAGTGGGAAAACAATTATTAGGAGTAAGGGTGGGAATTGATACAGTTTTATTGATATTGTTTCATTAAAGATTTGCTGATTTTCTTTGTGGAAAAAGTCGCCTACACAGGTTTTCAGTTGCAAGAATGTCAAACACATGACACTCTTCGTATTCACTGCCCTGCTGTGTGGAGAAATGCTTCTCCAAGTTGCTGGTGTTTCCACTTACTAAAAGTTGTGGAGCAAATGTCTTTTTGTGACTCCTGCCTCCATCTGGGCTCATTTTTACAGCTTTTTTTAACATGACGCCCTCTAATTTGATGTCTCGATTTGAAAAACATGCAGGACAAAGTGGAAGAAATCGATAAGCAAGAAGTCTAACGATTTGATTCTGTTTATAAAAAAACTTTTTAACATGGCAAAGAACAAAGAAAAAGAATACATAACAGAACAACAAATAATAGCCTCCCGTTTTGTTTAAAGAACAAATAACAACATTGTCTCTGTGCAAAATAAATAAATACATAAATAGACTAATAAAAAAAATAACAATAAATCAGCCAGTATTTATAACCAGTTGAATAAAATGTGCTGATGAAGGGTAAAAAGTTAAAAATATATATAAATTGACAGTAATAAAATATATTTGGAGTATTAAATCAAACAGAAAAGAATTACTCTGAGAATTTAAGAAAAAGGACATAATGACATAAATATGAAACAATAAAAAATAGATTTAAAAAACAAAAGGATGTTGGGCAGTCCAGAGAAGAAGTTGGTAGGGAGTTAGTATATTTGATAAAGTAGTTTTATTTTCTGTACAGTTACAGTTAAGATTTAGTTTAAGAAAGGACATTTCATATTTTAGCCATGGAGATAAAAACAGAGGTTGAGAATATTTCTAAAGAAGATGATACTGAATCTTTTAGGGGTTTGTTTTGGATCCTCAAGTGAAATCAGTTTTTTTATTTCATTCCTAATAAGATGTTTAAATTGAATAATTCCATCCACATGTTTAAAATTTTAACTGCAAGACGGTGTTTCGTTGGAGGTTTCACTCCATTTTTAAAATAAAAAGAAACTACAGCTGCATGTGGACATTGATTAATAACAGAACTCAGTCGTTAGTCGAATACTTAAATTAATAAATTCTGGTTTTATTCAGTCCTGAGGCACAACTCCACCTGCCCCGCCTCTGCTGCAGAATATTTACTAAACTGTCTGTGTGTCTGTCTGTGAGGTTTAAAAAATAGAAACAACCTGTAACAACTTTAAAGCAGACATATAGAGACGAATAACTGCTCCAACAGTTAACAGCTTCCTCTGATCTGACGGGGACTTTTGAACGGCGTTCTCCCATAATCCATCAGTGCTCACTGGTGTCATGCCCCCCCTCCCGACCCTTCTGCCCGGCCTGGTGGTCTCTCTCCTGAAGCAGAGTCTAAAGTGTGTGTGTGTTTGTTACGTGCTTCAGGCCCAGCTAGTCCTGTGAGCCCCGCTCAGGAGGACGTGTGGGTCCTCAGGAGCTCGCCCAGCGGTAAGGGTGTGTGGTCCCAAAAATAATAAACCAAACCTGCACCCCCCAAAACCCCCAAAACCCCTAAAACCCCCCAGTCCTGTGTGAGCCCTCAGACTAGATCCAACCCCCGCCGCTCTGATAAACACGTCCTCTTTTAGGAAGCTTATTCCCATCTTTATCCCTTTATATCCCAACGTCCTGACCTCGCCATGCCTCCCTGCAAATCCCCCCCCCAAATAATCCAAAACAGACCCCGAGGAGACGGTAAGTGAGCAGCTTCAACACCTCTCTGACTCCACTAAAGCTTTTTTTTGTAGATTTTTGGTTCAGCTGACTCCACCCTGAAAGTCTGAACTGAAAAAATTTATAAAGGTCTTTAAAACAAGATGTTTTATCTGTTTTAGTATTTGGTTCTTCTTATTTTTTGAGATATTTTTCTTTTAATAGAGGAGAAAATATAAAATGTTCTTTCATTCCCATCTGATTTTTGCTCATTCATTGATTTTGAAGAATATTTTAAACTATGAAATGTTAAAAAAACAAGCTGTAATTTTACAAATAATTACACTAAACTGTAGAAATTGTATTAAAATCTTTTTTACGTGTTTGTTAAAGTTTCAATGCTTCAATTTTTTTAGTAAACTGTTTTTGGATCAACATACATAATCAGAGTTATTGTTAAAGCTAGATGATTCGTGGAAGATCGCTGCCAGGTTTTATGGCTAAAAATAAACATGATCCAATGTTATTTATATATGCGGTATATATATATACGTGCACATTTTATCACCTTTGTGTGTTCTGTCATTACAGCCCCAACCAGGGCCTGTGTGATATATGGATTCTTTCAATTAAATAGTTCTGTTTTCCTTTTATACCAAGGATCAAGAAAACAAAACTTAACATTATTTTCCTTGACTTCATCTCTTATTTTTCCCCCTGTGGATATGGCAAATTTTTAGACTTGTTATCTTTGTTTTTAAATTATCTTCAGTGATGATGAGTGCTATGTCAATATTATGGGATCATTTGATTTTGCCAGTATGTTGATATTTCTCTGCCTATTAGCATCCATACTGATTTTTTAAAATTATTTTTTAGGTGACCAAAGTCTTCACTTTTTGAAAATTGACTTGTTTGCAATGTGTGAATCTATTTGTGTGAGGAACTGAAATAAGATAAGAAAAACATATAAATCCTGAAAAAAATGAAACTCTTGAATGTTAAATATACACATGCAGAAGTGATACTGATACCAATTTATGGGACATATATGGCAAATATATCAGCCGTAAATATCAGCAAAAATGTCAATTATTTGCTGATACAATATTTAAATTTTAGGCCGATACCTGTTGATACTGATATTACTCCAGTAATAATGTGCATCCCTATTAATGTTCCGTGGAAATATTGCAGCTTCAGCCTGCCTAGCCTGAGTCCAAATTACTTACTTAATCTTTTATAGCAAAATATCAGCATGCACTTTAATTCTCAAAAGAAAATTCTGTTTAGGTGTCAATGTTAGCTTTATTTATATAGACAGAAAACAGTTAAAACAAGAAAACAACAATAAGACCAGTAGATAAATGATTATCAAGACAAAAGTAGTTTGTGTCATTTCTGACACCTGTTGTTGGTCAGGATGTTAGCCTAAAACCCACAAACATTGATTTCCAATGTTGGTATTTGTTTTTCCCTCTAAAGAAAAGAAAGCTCTCTATATAACAGAAATGTTATTAAACACATTTTGTTCTTAATGTTACTGAAACATGTCCCAAACTAAACTACATGTCCTTCTTAGATTTTAAGTGCCTGTGGTTATTTTGTTGTCTAAGGTACATCGTGTAGTTTGGATGTAGGGAGGCAGCTCCACATTCGCTGCAATATTTTAACAAACATGAACACTGAACTCTCTGATTAGATTTTAATTTAATTAAAATGACAAAAGCCAGCCTAAGCTGTGCCTGTATCTAAAAAATGACCGGGCTTCACATCATGAAATCAGAAAATATTTTTCATATTTCTATCCTCAAAATGTGACACTTCTGCAAACTGTTAATTATTTCTCTGTTATGAGGAAATTCAAGAGAAAGTTTTAACTTTGGGAATCTAGAAGACCCAAAATAAGTGACAGAGTTAGTCAAGGAAAAAAAACAAATTTTATTTTTGAAACTTATACAATGCAGAATATTGAATCAACAGATGTAATCAATATATTGCCCAGTGTTTTGTAATTTTTGTATTTTTTTCTTTAAGAGGGAAAATATTTCTTGTCTATATTGCTCAGCTCTCTCCTAATGTGTAATAAATCATTTTTAAGTCATGAGATGATCAGTTTGATTCATCATTTAATCTCTGTTTTTGTTTTTGTTTTTCGACCTGTTAAGCGAGTTTTGTTTGTTGACTGTTTTCTTTAACTACTAAACTCCTCTTGTAACTAACTCTCAAATTCCTGCTTTCCATCCTTGAATCCTCTTGTATTTTCATTTTCTATAACATGTGTTAATCTCTCTCTCTCCCAGGTGACAGGAACAGTGTTGGCAGTTCAGGCAGCGTGGGCAGCAGCCGCAGCGCCGGCAGTGGTCAGAGCTCAGAGAGCGGACACAAACACAACGGGACTCAGAATCGACAGAATGCTGAAAATGGAAAGGTTAGATCTGATGTTCAGTTATCGGCCTGATTTTAGATACACCATCATGCGACAGAGGTCTGTTAGCACTGTTGATGTTGTGACCTCCTGGATGGCTCCTGTGTCTGAGGTGTGTTTCTGTGTGCAGGTGACGCCCTCTGCTGGTGAATCAGGAGATCATCTCCTCTCCTGTGGACCAGACCACAGCAAACAGGCAGACGGGAGCTCAGGTGAGGCAGGCAGCACTCTCTTTATGTGACTAAAGTACAGTAATCCTTATTTTTTCATCACGTCAGCATTGTTTCGCAGCATCCATTTCACCATAGTTACTTAATATTCAAACAAAGAGATGAAGCTGGTTTAGATTCTGGTGTTAGTTACCAAAGTCTGTACGCGTTACGATAATAAAATCAGTCATTTTTACCCAAATTTGAATTTAGCTTCTTGAATTCTCAGGCAGTAGATTAGATTTTCCATTTACTGTATCTCAAGAAATATTCCAACCCACTCTGACAGTGTAGGAGGTGAAGTCAGACATTTTCTGGTGATTGATGGATGGATGGATAGATGGATGGATGGATGGATGGATGGATGGATCGATAGATAGATAGATAGATAGATAGATAGATAGATAGATAGATAGATAGATAGATAGATAGATAGATAGATAGATAGATAGGTAGATAGGTAGATAGATAGGTAGATAGATAGGTAGATAGATTGATAAATAGATTGATAGATTGATTGATTGATTACACAAAAACTACTGGACAGATTTTGCTGAAAATGATATGGCTAAAAATGATTAGTTTTTGGTAGTGATGAGAGTATTTGTCTGGATCAAAAAAAAAAACATAAGTTAACATTGAGTGGAAATTTAAAAAGTCATATCTGTGCCATCTTTCTACGGATTTGCTTCCAGTTTCACAGGATAACATGGGGTCCATGTCTCTGTCACCAAGGTCAGTTCCATCTGGATCTGAACCAGACTTAGGTCACAAAAACATATTGGACTTTATAATGGGAAATCACACTGACAACATTCAATAATTCATATAAAATTGAAATATTAAGTGATGTTCCCAAAATGTTGTCTGTTCATACAGGATAAGAACCTCCATGTATGTGTTAAGTTTGGTCTGGATCCTGGCTCTGTTCTGCATCTGGTGATCCAGAACTGTATCTTGTACAGGAGTTGTGGAAAAACCACTTCCATAACTGAGCTGCTTGGTTGAGGTTTGCGCTCTCTGAGGGCTTTTCTAGTTGTTGTTTTTTTTTTTCATGGAGCAGCCCCAGTTAGAGGTTAGCTGAGTTTAACATGTTCTGCTTATAAGGAGGTTCATTTAAATACCCTCTTAATAACGCCCAACAACGTGGGCTGCAAACACATGTAAAATGTTTCTCTTAGGAAGTTTTTTGTGTTCAAGTCTTCTTAAAATGAGACTGAGGTTCAGTTAAAGGGACAAAGGGAGCAGCAGGAGGGGAGAGGTCAGGGTGAGCCTTCAACTATGGACGAGTAGGGACATGTCAGTAAGATAATGATGTAGGAACGTCCATCATATTCACCTGACTGCCGTCAACATGGCGTCTTCCTGCTCTGTTTTCACACTCTGACTCAGACTGTTGCTCCTTTTCATTGAGGAGCTTAAAGTGCTGCTCTGAGCTGCTCTTCCTCCGAGCTTCAGGATCTTCTGTTCAGACTTTAGCTCAGAGTCGAACACAAACAGACCACCGTCAGGTTTAATGAAGTCTGAGAGTTATCCTGCCCTGATGCTACGAGGTCCTGATTTATGCTGAGGAGATACTCCGACGAGGAGTGGTCTTACTGTAGGCTCAATCAGTTTGATTATGTTAAAATAAAATATGATACTCAAGCTCAACAGCAACAAAAACAAAACTCTTCAAGACCCCTACTAACGTGTAAAATTCAGGATACATCTAAGTTATTTTTTTATTTTTTATTCTCTGGAGTAAAACGGCCTCCTTAACGACTTGGAGTGTAAAAAAAAAGAAGAAAAAGAAGAATACAGAACCAAATACATAACAAAACATAGAAGGAGTGCCATGATGGAGGCACTGTCTCTTCTCCTGTAACATGGAGCCTCTGTGTGTACAGTTGTATATGTATTCATTCTCTCTCCCTCGTTTAATGTGAGTTCACCTCTCAGGTGTAAAAACAGTCCGCTGTGTAATCACTGATGTTTTTTATGTGAAACCAGACTGTAGCCTGGTTTCCCATAAACACACCACAGACCTCTGACAGAAGCTCATTTTCATGTTTCTCAAAATACTTTAAAATTAAACACATTAATTACACAGCTGCATTTTTGTCACATACATTCGAATTAATAATAATAATTTGTTTAAAGTGATTCATCTATGAGCAGACTGATAACTAAGGTTAAGAAACATTTATAATTTGGAAATAATTTGAAAATTGATTTTGAATCCAGGCGTATGTCAAGGAAAAATATGAACCTTAAATGGATATGTCACCCCTGCACTGTTAGATCTAGGGCTGGGTATTTCCAGCAACTTCATGATATGATACATATCCCGATACACATAAATTATGAACATTGACTGCGCTTTTAACAGAATTCCCAGCAGCTTTTGTTTTTATTACAAGAATTAAAAGAACAAGCATGAGTTTGAAATAATTCCTCAACTTAAGAAGTTTAATTCAGGTTCCTACAGATAGTAAACTTAAGTTGAAATTTGGAACATGTGTTTAATCATGTAGCTTTGCTTCTACTTTGAACTGTGCCATTTTTAACAATACCAAAAGTGACTTTACAACAACTGCCCAAACATTGAGGCTGTATCAATTCTGTAGAATTCGTATCGATATACGTGCCGCAAAAGTTCATGACATTATTTTGCCGTATCGATATTTTGAGCACAGGCCTAATTGGATCATTTTTGTTTTTGCCGTCAAAGCTGTATAAACTTTAAAAAGTCAAACTTCATGCTTATGTCACCTGGATTTTTTTTTTTTTTTTAATCAGCACCGACAACAGGTGTTTTTTTTTGTTTAGCACAGAGACTACCTCATGTACAATCTAAACTGTGCAACATTGCTGATGTTTGAGCCGTTTTATATCGTCAGGATCGTGCTCACTCACACCTGAGGAATGCCATCAGAGACAGCTGAAGTATAAATCTGTTTGCTCTGCACGTTGAGCTGTTTTTGCCCTGAGTCTGAGAGGAAATGAGATGGAAGAAGACAAAACAGTTTACCTCACCTCCACACAGAAACCAATAAAAGCACAAAAAAGCTCCTCTGAGCCTCAAAAAGCCATAAAACAGCCGATTATCTCCCCGAGGAAACAATAAACTGAGTCTCTGTTTGTAAGATGAACCGCAGGTGTGCAGAAATCACAAACTCAGGCTGCAGAGTTACTCTCCTCTGAGGGTCTTTCTGCTCAGAAAGTCTAAAAGTGTTTAGAATGACGTTTCTGGAGGAGGCAGAGGATCTTTGTAGGAGTCAAGGAGACATGAGGAGTGGGAGGGATCAGAGGGAGGAGACGAAAAACAGGAGACAAGACAGAGACAGGATCAAGCTTTTGTTCGTTAGCTGTAGAAAAGTTTTCCATTCATGAAGGATAAAGAAAAGCATGAAGTGCCAAACTTCAGGAGCTCTGTCCATCTCTCTCCTCTGTAAGGGTAAGACATCCCGCTGTGATGCTCTTTTAACTATTTATTGATATTTCACATCAGTTTATTTGCTGCTTTTTATCATATGTTTCTGCTAAACTCTGGGGGAAAATTAAATTAGCCCAGAGAAACAGCTCCTGATATTTTGTACTGACAGGATTCCTGCAGATCCTTAGAAAGTCTTTTAACTTTTAGAAACTTTTAGGAAGAATTTTGATTGAGATATTCAAATGGAGGAGAAAGGGGGAGAAAATCAGAAAATACATGCTTATAATGAAGATAGTCACTCAGGGCCAAAAAAGACAATTAAGGACTTAACTGGTTTAACAAAAAGCTTTAAAAGTGACATAAAAGTTGAGGCTCCATTATTGTGGTGCAGAAATGGTTTTAAATGTCTTTTTTGTTTCCTTTAATGGTCCTAAAAAGTAAAATAAAATTAAAAAAAAGGACTATCAAGGTGCTGCAGCAGTCCAGGCTGATGTCAAACTTCTTTTATTCTATCATTTTTTGTAAAATTCAGATGTAAACAACATCACATGTTAAAGATAAACCCTGAGCAGTGGCAGTCTGGACTTGTTTTTGACGTGTGAGACTCAGAAGTTTGCTGAAGCGAAAAACAGTCAGCCCAAAAGATGGTGAAGCTCTGTCTCCTGCCCTGAGGACAAATTCCTCTCTGATAGGTGTGTTTAACTCAGTCAGGTGAGCGGAGGCCTCTGACCTCAAAGACAGAGAGGAGAAGAAGATAGACGACAGAAAAATGGACAAAAATACTGAATTACACAACATGACTATAACAGGAAGGTAGGTTTATAACTAAGCAGCAATAAGAAGGTACTTTTATACTTTCTGTCCTTGTCAATTATAACATTTAACAAGAGTAACAGAATTCATATTTTGAGAAACAAAACAACCCAAAAGAAAACTTGGATTGATGGACAAACTTTTAATCCCATATTAGGACAAAAAAAATGAGGCACTTTTATATTTTCCTATGAATTAGACATTATTTGGGATTTTATACTCATGTGCAAGTCAGATAGGACTCAAAAACCAGCAGTCAGCTCAAAAACGTAATATATTTGTGCTGCATGTCTCCCAAATGGAGGCGAGGCAGCCAGCACAAACAACACTGAGGTCATAGATGTGATTATTGCACATTTGAGAAAGAAGTGGTTGAAATTATGGCCTCATTTTACACAGAATTACTGCTCAGCATCCGGCGCCTGTGTGATTGAGGTAAAGCAGAGCGACCAACAACATGAAGAAGTGTTTGTCAATGCAGCATCATGTGTTCACGCCTCTTAAATAGAGGTGGGTGATATGGCAAAAATATCATATCACGATTTTTAAAAAATAAAATCACGATCATGATTTTATCACAATTCTTTTTTACGTTGATTTTTTTATACTAATTTGGATGTTTGACCATTTTTTCCCTATGTTTAACATATAAAACATGTAAAACCCTAAAAGAAAAAAAGACAATTTAAGCCACAGAAACTTTCTGAACAAGTTTTAATTTAAATAGTGCAGTTTTTATAAAAATGTGCAATAAATGTAAACGTAAAAGGTAATGAACAACAACAAAATGCTCTTCTGTAACATAAAAACTAAACACACCAAATAGTTTATTAAAAAGGGTCAAATATAAATGCAAACTTAAGTAACTTGTAATCTATTAAAGTGCAACAATTTAGAACAAATGTTATCTATCTGTGATGTCTATAATCTGAGTGAATAATACAGCTGCTTTAGAACAGATTTTTGTTCAGACATCTTCAAGCTTTTATCTCCTTTTCTCTTTCCGCTTCATGCTACATAACCAAACAGGAGATCCCACCATGCACTGTGCGTAATGTGCTACGATTGGTTAGTCGGGTGCGCGTCAAAGTCTCTGTGCCCACACAGACGATCTGACGATCTTTCTGCTTTATGAGATCATCCCCACGTTATAATCATTAATGATTTAATATCATCATATCGCACACCACTACTCTGAAAAGCTGTTTACACCGACTTTTGTCCACACTGAAGACCCGATAACTTTGCTGTGCAGCTGGATCTGCCTGATTCAATGTCAGTAAGTAAGAGGTGGAGCTATGAGCGAGACAACAGCAGGAAGTGACCACAGTACAGAGATTAGCATAGATGCCAACAGCTTTAGTGGCAGTTTAATCCAGTCTGGAACTCAGATGAAAACAAACACTGAAAGGATTATTCCATAGAAATTATATTTTTGTTTCTGAGAGAGTTCATGGCTAGCATTTTGCTTTTACAGTAGCGCCCACCTACTACAGAATCTGATTGGTCTGTAGTGAATGTGACTGACAGAACGATCGACCAATCAGCTCTGCCCAAAACACTATGGCTGTTGGACCAATAGACTTATGAAATATACTGAACGGTCTATTTGGTGTGTTCAGGTAAAAAACCCACAGGAATTGATAAAGAATCGGTTTGATGATCAGAATCTACATGCCGGGCCATGTTAGTCTGGTCCTTTGGAGCTTATAACACCCGCTTCAGTGACTGGCTCACTCTACAGGTTCCAAAAGTTCATTCTGAACCTTGGCAGATCTGCCTTTAGTTTCTTTGCATCATCTACTTTAAATTCACTGCAAAACACCTTAAAAACTAGAAAAGCACTCAGAGAGCGCAGACCGCCGCCAGCACCACAGTCCTCTCCCATATTGGGATTTTAACCATAAATATTAGTCCTACCTTTATTTCATGTAAATATTTAGATTCCCTGACCATGTAAACATACCATTAGCAATTGGATTCATAATGATATCTATTTTAGTTCAGTAGTTATTCAGAGAAATCACATTTTTCATCATGGCGGATCCAGACGGTGATCCGGATCAACAACAAAATTGAATCACTTCTTCCTTTTCCCATGCTGAACATTTCCTGAAAATTTCATCAAAATCCATCCATTACTGTTGAGTTATTTTATTCACAGACAGACAGACAAACTCTCCTGAAAACATAACCGCCTTGGCGGAGGTAAACTAAGATCTGGTTAGTTTCAGACATTTTAAAGTATTATTGATGATTTTTTTGTGCTTTGAATGCACTTGTTTTTCTTGGATTTGATGTGCATTTGTGACTGATGTATCTTAAACTTGATGATGTACTTGTTATCTTTTGAATTGCTCGACGTCATTGTAAGTGAGGGTTCACCCTCACTGATTCTTGAGTCTAAATAAAGATAAAATAAAAAAAAAAAATGATTAAAATATGTATTATCAATAAAATGTCATCAATTCTGGTCCCTACTCGCAAACTGTACAAGTGTTTTTGGAGGTTTTAATGATTGAGTTGATTTAAAGTGCTGAAAAATCCAAATATAGAGGCACAGGATGAGCTGCTCAGAGTCAAAGCAGAGAAATCTGGAGGTGAGGTGAACTCAGAGATCTGTGGTGAGTGTGGACTCAGAGGGAGGAGTGTAGGATCAGGTTGATCACACACAAGCACTTTGTCTTGCTTTAGGGCCCACGATCTTCGTCTCAAACCAAGTGTTCTTACACTGGGTCGGACATTACGCTTTAAAATTTCTTGATAATTCTCTGATTTCATGATTCCTGTGATATGGTCAAGGTCTCCAGTACCTGATGCAGCAAAGCAGCCCCAAACCATTATGGAACCTCCACCATGCTTAATTGTTGGTAGGGTGTTCTTTTCCTTGTAGGCTTCAAGTGGTTGCAATTAAAACTGCCTATTCTAAATATGACTGCATGATCATAGTAGCTAATGAAGTATAATTTACAAACCTTAATATGTGAACATTACTTCTGCCAAGTTTGAGTCTGATAAAGTGATGCAGAGCAAAGTTAGAGAGGTTTGTAAAGAAACTGTACTGTCACATTGTGTACTTAAACTTCATGGGTGCCAATAATGATGAGTAGGACTGTAGAAGAGCGTGGAGGAGGAGGTCGTCCTGTAGGTTTGATGGTTTTGTGTGTTTTGTAGGCGGATCTCGTCGGCAGGTCAACGGCGCTCCCCAGAAAGGGTTTGTGAGGCCGGAGCACCTTCTGGAGGGCAAGGTGAGCTCAGGTCCAAAATACCATTAATATTCCTCTGAGAGAAGGACAGTCGTCAGTGATCTCCTTTTCTGTTTCAGGACGCAGAGGCCATCTACCAGTGGCTGTGTGAGTTCCAGCTGGAGCAGTACACCTCCAACTTCATCAGTGCAGGATACGACGTCCCCACCATCAGCAGGATGACCCCTGAGGTGGGCTTTTATATCTGTATCTTGGCCAAGAAATGTCACATCCCTGGGTTCAATGAGCAAAATGTACAAACAGTTCAGGGGCTGCTTCATCGACTAGTGTCCATGAAACTGTGGAATTTATGTCATCTATCCAACAGCATCCAAACAGCAATTGTATATTAGAAAAGAAAGTGCAAAGTCAGCAGAATCACCACAAAAATATTATTTTTTGCCTTTTTGGATGGCCAGTTGATAGAATCTGAACATCAGGGATGAGAAAGTAGAAAAAAAACTGAAAAATAAGATTATTCTTTACCCAGAAAAAAGCAAAACAGGAGCAGTTTGTGTTTTCCTCTTCTTTTGCCACTATGGTATTAACTTTAAATGTAGCCTCTTCCCATTTGCCATATATCGAACTCACATATTTTATAACAAACTCTCATAGAATATGGCTAAAATATAAGACAACAAACCAGAAAAAATTAACAGAAGATGGGAACAGGTCTGCTCTTAGTGGCACATGAGGGCAAGATGGCAACTTCCTGTTTAACATTCAACTCCCTCCTACAACAAAACCCCCACTAGGAGGTGCTAAGCACACTTTTATAGTTATCAACTGCCAAGGGCAGGACAGTAACACTAAAACAACCAGATTTCACGCAGGTAAGCTTGAGAATATACTCAATCATGTACTCAGATGTTTTCTGAACCCTGGATCATTGAGGACACAAAGTGAGGCTGAAATTGATTGTTTAACAAAATATTTTAAACCTGGTAAGGTTCTTACAATTAAATCTGTTGAAATGATTTTAATTGTATCATGATTTTAAATGTCTGCCTGTGCCAAAACAAATATTTACATTAAATGTTGGATATAAAGCATTCATTTTTCCAGAACTTTTTATCCCTATGCCTGAGTTTTAATGACTTGCAGTGATTTTATTTTGTTTTAGTTGCTGACTGACCTGCTGCTTACTTCTGTTTTGTTCCTCAGGACCTCACAGCAATCGGAGTGACCAAACCGGGACACAGGAAGAAGATTTCTATGGAAATCAGCAAACTGAGCATCCCAGAGTGGCTCCCGGATTACATCCCTGTACGTCCCCTGACGTTATTAAAGTCATAAACAAGTTTCTTTTCTTGGATTTAATGTAACAGGTCATTTGTATTATTCTAAATGAGCAGAAGACTGTTCAGTATAACTATGCCTAATGTTTTTGTCTCCTGTCCAGTCTGACCTGGGGGAGTGGCTGAGCGTGATCGGGCTGCCGCAGTACCAGAAGAGGTTGTGTGATAACGGCTACGACTCCATCACCATCGTCAGAGACGTCACCTGGGAGGACCTGCAGGAGATCGGGATCACCAAACTCGGTCAGGACTCTGATGCCGCTTTGTTTGGAGGACCTGCAGGAGATCGGGATCACCAAACTCGGTCAGGACTCTGATGCCGTTTGGTTTCCAGGTGTGTGCGTCCTCCTGCTGCAGCTCTCACTCATTTATGATTGTTCCAGGTCATCAGAAGAAGCTCATGTTGGCCGTGAAGAGACTGTGTGACCTGCAGCGCTCCCGTAACCATGCTGACAGAGCAGGAGGCGGGACCCTCAGGAGGAAGCCCCCCGCCGCCCTGGAGCTGGTGGCCATCGAGCACACGCCCACGCACGTCGTACATGCCCACCCCGACGCCCCCTCCGAGGACTGCTGCCCCTCCCCTCGCACCCCCAGGACCCTCCTCTCCTTCCAGGACAGCGAGCTGAGTGCAGAGCTGCAGAGCGCCATGATGGGCAGAGCGGGTGGCGGGTCTGCAGAGGCGTTTGGCATCAGGGGCGTGACCTCTGCCGTTGCCATCTCCGTCATGTCCACCAGTCACGACAGCATCAGCGTGCGCTCACGGGGATCTGGGAACTCCGGGAATTCTGGGAATTCTGGGAATTCTGGGAACTCAAATTCAGGATATCCACAGGTAAAGGTGTTGACCTTTTTATGATGAGTATTTCATTTAAATTTTTCATCAAGAACAATTATTCTATCAGTTATTAAGTACTTATACTTACAGTATACCAAAAAAGAGAAAAGAAACATTAACAACAAACAATCTGATGAAAAGAAACTAGACTTAGATGAACAAAAATGGGAAAAAGAACAAAACAATATATGATTTTACAAAGCTAGGTGACAGTGGACACACCAGCATGTCATAGGGTGTTGATTATTTAAAAACGTGAACACTTTTTTTACACCAGCTCTTCTAATGGTTGAATGTTCGTGATCTCGTAGTTCCAAACGTGTTGAAGTCACTGAAAGAAAAACTGAATGAAGACGGATTTTACAGGTGTAAGCAGAGTTACAGACGTCAGGATGTGACAAAAGCTTCACGTGTTTTTGTAGAACATTGAGCTTTAAACAGAATTCATGGTTTTTGTCTTAACACTGAAAATGAGATCTGTAACACAAAAATTCAGACACATTTGTACATCGAGAAAATCCCACCTAAGGACTGCTTTTGTCATTTAGTGTCAATCTAATGAGCTATAATCATCACTCTGAAGTTTATTTCTCAACAGGGATCAAGTTTGATGACACTCAAAAATAACTTGAACCATAAGAGCAATTAAAGAACTGATTACAGCTTTAGGGTGAATTCCAATTCCCTTCGTCTTACCCCTTTCCTTAGCCCTTTATTTTGATGGCCAAGTTGAAGGGGTGAAAACACACTGCCGAGAAACCAGATGCCACTCAATTCCTGCTACGTCATCACCCAGAGCTGCTCGCTGGCAGTGACATAGACAGATGCGACACTAACCGTAGCCACGGCTATGAAAACTAGATTGCTGTAACGAGAAATGTTAAATACAACCAACAATTCAAAACATGATTGATATTTACTTTTTGCCTTAAAGCTAGGGTCTACGATCTGAAAACCAGTTTGGCTGTTGAGACAGATTTGAAAAACGTAGCCTGCCCCCCCTTCACTCACCCCTCCTCTCCATGTTCCAAGACCCCGCCCCCCAGCTCGTGTCGCCGATATTTATATATTTCTTCTTACTTCAGCCTTTTCCTCGAAACTTTTACTATTCCTTCCCTTCGATGTGGAGGGTAACAGAAGCGGCCTCCCGGTTTCGGTGCTGGTCTTCTCCACCTCCATGATGCTTCAGTAGCTGTGCAGCTAGCTGCTCACCGGCACATGACGGAGGTAGTGGGGAGGAGGCGGGACGGTGCGGAGCAGGGGAGACAGGGGATTGTATGGACTCACGGACCAATCCAAACTTCCGTTCCCTGCGGTTCGGATTGGTCAACTATTATGCCGCTTTGCAGCGGATATACTGAATGGATTTTTTTCATTCTTTTTGGTCTTTATATTGCGTAGATAGGACCATAGGACCATAACGGCCTTATAAACAGTGTTATTAAGATGTACCAAGCTTCAAAATCATAGACCATAGCTTTAATAATGACTTTTAATTAAGCACTTCCTTCAGTCTCTGCCTTCTTGTCAACGGGCGCAGTGTATTATGGGAAATTCTCATTCACCCCATCCTTTCAAGTGAGGTTTGGGTCTGTCTTCGTTTTAAAGGCTGTGTAGCCCTTGGTCTAAGGAGAACTGGGACGCCGCTTCACTAGACATGAAAATGAAAATCAAGGGCTAAAAGGTAGAACCTTAGAGTAGCATGAATTCCCCTCGTTTGCTGCACTGTCTCTGTTTCAGGTCTGACTTTAAAAATTTTCAAAGCTCATCGGCTCTGAGCACCATCACGCCTCGAAAGTTTGGCAGATTTGTGCAGTTTTTTCTTGTTTTGAGTCTGAAAGTTTTGATGAGCTGTCAGCGTCAAGTCTCTGCTGCAGAGCCTAGAATGGGGTACGCCGTCCCAAACTGTAAAGCCATTAATGAGAAGCAGTTCCTTTTCTTTGAGCATCTTTCATAGTAAAGTTGATCTTAACCTACATTGGATCACTTTTACTAACTCTAATTAACTACAGAGAGGTTATTAAACGGGTCCAGTCAGCCCTACGTTTCTGTATATGCAGCCTTTTGTGTAAAAAGTTTGTACACCCCCTAGTCAGATGATAAAAATGTTCTAAATACACTTTCTGATTTATTTACCACAATTAAAAGAACATTGAAAAATCTGTTTAGCTTGTGTTTACCACATAACTTATTTATTTCCTCTTGCTAAAAATGTATTTATATATGTAAAAATGTAAAAATCAAGAGCTTGATTACTGCTGCACTCTAAAGAACAGAGAAGGGGAAGGCATTAGTTTGAAAAAAGTTCATCAGAGAAATAAAATGTTTATTTGCAGTGATCACACCCAACAGACTTACAACTAGTCAGCACCTCCACTCAGACAGTAAAGCACCCTGCTAAAGTCTCTCTCTGACTGCAGGGATGCACCGTTCAGGATTTTTCTCCAATATTTTTATATTTCCAGACTTTGTGTTGTTGTCATATTATCTTGGAACATTTGTTCAGAATTTTGGTTCAGACTCTGAGCACTTGCTGGCTGGAAACATTCAGCCATTTGACCCCTCCGACTCTCTCTTGGATTTATTGACGTTACTTCTGTAACTGCGAGCCCAAACTCTTTAGGCGCTAAAGTCGCAAAATTGCGGCAAGCGACATTGCTGGATAAAACAGGCCATAGCTGTTAAAATAGTGCTGAATAGTGTTACTACTTTTCACCAGCAGATAGTGGACAGGTGACAGGTTTCTATTCAAAGTTTTTGGCGTATATTTATTTTGAAACACACACACCGGACCGAGGGACGCGAGTGTGGCTGTAGAGGCTGTAGAGCAGAGAGAGAGAGAGGGAGAGAGAGACACGCAGAGGTAGAGTGAGTAAGAGTACTCACGATGCAGAGATTCAGATTCAGTCACCCAGTGAGGACGAAACTGGCGGCACGTGTGCGCGCAGTGGGAGCGGGTCCGCGTGCCATTACAGTCTCCAAGCAGCACATACGGAGGCCGATGCTTTGCTTCTCCGTGGCTGGGGTAGCAGCAATCAGCGAGTGCTGAGGAGGGGATGTGGTCTGGGATGCAGGGAAGCTCAGAACACGGCGAAAAGTGACGGTGTTAGCGGGAATGAGAAAGACCGTGGAGCTCTGGGTAGATGAGGGAGAAACCGGGGGTAAAAAGCACAGTGAAGGCAGCAGAGGCGTTCATGGTCGGCTCATAAATTACAGTGATGATGATGGATGGGAAAACTAACCACTTTAAAACTATAGCCTTTTTAAGATCTTGACAGCAAAATTGAATATTTTCTTGAAAAAACTCTGGTGCCTAAAGGGTTAAAAAGTCACTTTTATATGCAATCAAGGCTTTTGGAGAGAATAAACAGCTGGTTAAAATATATTGCTGAATAAATCCTAAATCAGACTCACATGTGATGTGTATTTTTCCTGACGTAGTCTGGAGGCATCATCATTGTTAGTCTTTTTCGCTGGTGTAAAAAAAGCTAACTAAAGATTGCAAAAATCAGCAATGTCGTAGAATCACAATTTAAATCGAATCAGGAGAAAAGTGAATTGTCCCAGCCCTAGTGGGTTGAATGTTGAATCTTGAATGTACATTTTGATATATCATCTCCCCACCCGTGGATATGCCCCCCCCCCCCAAACACAAACAAACAAACAAACAAACAAACAAACAAACAAAACAAACAAAACAAAGGCCAATCCTTAACTGGTAAAACTTTTCTGACTTTTTTTCCAGGACCACCAAGCCGCTCCGTCAGCTCGGACATGCAGCCAATCACAGGAGAGTCTGGGCAGCGGCGTGGGGGAGGAGTCTAAACGTGCAGGAAGCAGCCCCGGGGGGCGTAGTCGACAGAGGCCGGCAGAGGTGCGGGAGCAGACGAGTCGATCCACAACACCCAACAAGCTCCCCTTCTCCCCCCTCACTCCCCCCCTCACCCCCAGCAAAATGCCCCGCTTCGCCTACCCCGCCGTCCCGCCTAAAGCCAAACACTTCCAGTCCCCGAACCGCCCCCAGCCGCAGCACCAACTGCCCTCCTCGCCGCCCTCACCTGCCCCGCTGCCCTCCCCCTCACAGAAGAGCTTCTCTTACCTCCACACACAGATGGGCGGAGTTAATGGAGGCCAGTGTGCGCTCCCCAAGCAGCTCCCCGGTGCCGTCCCCGTCCTCGGGCCCAGACCAGGACTCGTCCCGGCTGAGGAGACCCAGAGGGGCTCGCACAAGAAGCGCGCCCAGAGCCTGACCCGCTACGCCCTCTCCGACGGGGAGCCCGACGAAGACGACGACCTTCCTCGCCAAAACAGCTCTGCGTCTGCGGTGATGCCCTCTTATGCCACTCTGTCACGCCGACCAGGACGCGGGCACACTGCCGCCACAGGAGCTCAACGCCACATCAACCGCAGCCATTCCTTCGCTGTGAGGTCCCGACGCAAAGGCCCCCCTCCTCCACCGCCAAAGAGGATGAGCTCTGTGAGCAGCAGCCCTGTACGCCAACCGGGAAATGGGGAGGTGGAGGAGGCAGAGGTGAAGGGCGGCGTGGAGACGCAGAGCACGGGCAGCGTGAGGAGCATCGCCGCGCGGCTGGAGGGGTGCACCAGCGGCAGCAGCCCGTCCAGGAGGATCGATATCCCGCCAACAAACATCCCAAACTCACCAGTCTTCAGTCCGCTGTCCTCCCCGGTCCCACATGCCGTGAGTCCTCATGTGATCCAGAACTCCAAACCCGTCCCTGCTCTCGGCGTTGGCGGTCTGAGGAGGACAGGAAGTGAGCGTTCAGAGGGGTCCCCTGAGGAGAGGGACGGAGCGAGGAAGATCGAGAGGATGACGAAGAGCGCCACAGCGTCACCAAAGCACATCTCTGTCCAGCATCTCGCCTTCGTGGAGGAGGGAAACCTCACCATCAAACAGAGGCCGAGGACCACGTCCATCAACCAATTAGACGCTGAGCTGCGGACGCCGCCAGAGAGCCACGTCCGGACCCCGAACAGCCTGGAGCTCCCAGAGTTCAACCTCAAAGAGTCCGACACGGTGAAGAGGCGGCACAAACCCAAAGACTCGCTGTCGCCCGAGGAAGCCACGACCCCCATCAGGGATGAGAACCAGCCAATCAGGAGCCTCCACCAGCAGAACGGCACCAACCCGCACAGCGATGACGAATCCCAGCGGCCGGGGAGGATGTTTCAGAGGGCGGGCTCCATGGGGAAGGGTCCCAAACCTCCAGTGTCCTCCAAACCCTCCAGTCCCTTCAGACAAGCACCCAACAGCAGGCCGGTGACCCCGCTGAAGGTCACACAGGCTAACAACGCACAGACTGCCATTCCAAAGCTCACCAACGTACAGATCCACACTGTGTCGCCAAAGCTGAGTGGCGTCCACACACACTCCAGGATACCCAGTCCAAAACCAGGGAGACACCCGCAGGTGCTGACGCCCAAACCAGAGAGTCCACAGAGAGCCTCAGGTTTACCCAGACTCCCTCAGCACGCCGTCAACTCAGCTGTGACGACCACGACGATTACGACAGGTAAGAAAATCAGATCAGAGCAGGTATGAAACAGAAAATATAGAAAATGTTGTTAAAATAGTTTCAGTTCTGGGTCAATGTCAGGTGATGATTCAATTTTTTAAATCATTTTTTGTCTAAAACCTGAAAGCTGTTTGTTCCTCTTCACCTGTGCTTTTGTGATATATTATATACTTCAGAACAATAAAATATGTATTTAAATGTTTAAAATCTTTTTTATATGATTAAATGTTAGAAAATGCTCCTAAGAAGTTCATCAGAATAAATCCTTCAAAAATTTAGAAAAGAGCCCAGAGCCAGGATCCAGACCAAACTCAGCACAGACATGGAGGTTGTTATCCTGTATGAACAAAGCAAGTTCTGGGAACATCACTTCATATTTTGATTTAGTATCAATTGTTGAATGTGGTCTATGGGATTTCAAAATATTGATTCGGCAGAAAAAAGTCACACAGTCCTTGGGGATACGTGTAGCGATACAGATTCTCCAGAATCCATACGGCCTTAATGTTTTGACGGTTGTTGTCAAAACACTCTGGCTAATGTTAACAATGGCACGGTTCATAGAAGAAGCTGTCCTTGGTCTGTTTTTTTCTTATGAAGAAAGCAAAACTCATCTGAAATTCTGTTAAAAGTGTAGTTAAAAGTATTGGGCTGCGTATTATGACATGGCCTCAGTATTGTGATAGGTATCATAACATGGCCTCAGTATCTGGAAACGTATCATAACATGGCCTCAGTAAGGGGATGCGTATCGTAACGTGGCCTTAGTATCGGGATAGGTATCATAACATGGCCTCAGTATCTGGATGCATATCATAATGTGGCCTCAGTATACGGATGCGTATCATACCGTGGCATCAGTATCTGGATGCATATTGTAATGTGGCCTCAGTATGGTGATAGGTATCATAACATGGCCTCGGTATCGTGATAGGTATCGTAACATGGCATCAGTATCTGGATGCATATCTTAACATGGCCTCAGTATATGGTGATAGTCATCTTAACATGGCCTCAGTATGGTGATAGGTATCGTAACATGGCCTCAGTATTGTGATAGGTATTGTAAGGTGGCCTCAGTAACTGGATATAGATCATAACATGGCCTCAGTATCTGGATAGGTATCGTAATGTGGCCTCAGTATTTGGACAGTATTGAATCGGGCCACAGTATCCGGATAGGTATCATAAGGTGGCCTCAGTATAAGGTTAAACATCAGTTAAATGTAAATGTGAACACAGAGCTGAGAGAAACAACACAGTCTTTATTAATCACTGTCCCCTCCAATACATGAATTAACTTTCATTTTTTCCATATTATTTATTTAACCCTTTAATGTGAAGATTTACCTCTGATGAACGCTCCTCTCTCCCCTGCAGGATCGAACTTCACCGCGGTCCAGTGTGCGGCCTTCACCCCGCCCTCCCCGTCATCTGCGGACAGGGCGGTGACCCCACTGAGCGGCGTGGTCGGTTTGGAGATCCTGGCCCAGAAGAGACTGGAACAGACCAGCACGTCTCTGGAGGCTGCCCTGAAGGTGGTGGAGAACCGGCTGGCACAGGGGAGCACCGTGGACGGGTGAGGGTCAGGTCATGTACGGTGGCCCTGAAGGAGTCTTCTCTTAGACATTTAAAAACTTTATTATTAACAACCAGAGAAAACACAAATATTAGACACATGTAAGCACAGAGAAAGGATGAGTTGGATCTTTAGTCTGGTCTGATTCATTTTAAAATTTATTTTAGCATTATTATTTTTATCTTTATTTTATTAGTTGTTGCAGAAAAGTGCAAAGTGAATGAGTTTAACAACAATGATACAATGACAACAGTGATGTGAGGGCTTAACTGGAATAACAAGGGAAACAGCAAAAGAGAAAAAAAAGTTTTTTGTGTGGAATTTACTAATAAAACAGAAAAATAAATCAATTAATTAATTAGAAAAGGCATCTTACAGTTCTTACTGAGTCCAGTTTCCTTTTTTTTTTTTTAAATCAAAAGTTGATATAAATACAGGTACTTATAAACACACACTTAATCTCTCCATTTGTTGTCGGCCTGGACAGATGGTCTGATTTTCATACATCCTCGTTTGTAAAAACAAAATAATAATTTGTTATATGTGTATGTTGACCCTAAAGCACTTTTTTTAATAAACTGGATCCAGAATGAATTTTAGACGTGGCAGACAGTTCTGGAAAATGTCACGCATTCCTGTTTACAGTTTGTTTTTTATCCATCAGAGCTAATCAGATGTTACCAAAGCTTATGGATCACTGTTTTATCTTCTTACCTCTGAATTGAATCTTCCCACATCAGGAAAGTCAATCATGTTTTAGACTAATCTCACAGCACAGGCGGAGCTCAAGCCCAGGGTTAAACAGTGAGTTTATCTCAGGTCTTCACAGCAGGGACAGAGAGCCTGAGTGTAAAGGCTGCAGAGATGGATATGCAGTAAAACTGGATTTTTGATTCTTCCTCTTTATTAAAATAAAATCATTATTTGTTATATTTGGCCCATTGACCCTAAAGCAGGTTTTTAATAAAGTGGATCCAGATTTCAGACCAATGTCAGGGACTGTTTGTTTTAAGGTTTGTAACGCCTCCTTCTGTTTCTCAGCGGCAGCACCTCGGTGAAGGCGGCGGGGAACATCCTGGACGACATCGGCAGCATGTTCGATGACCTGGCCGACCAGCTGGACGCCATGTTGGAGTGACATCACCTTAGACTCCAGAGGATAGCAGATCCTCCTCAGTATTATTACTACAGAAGCACTTGGCCTCGGGACGCTCACCTGGGCCGGACTCTGCGCTCACAGGTGTGACCAGGTGTGCTCAGACTTCATCAGTGAAGAGAGGCCGACACATGAACGTGTACAGATGAGTTTATACTGACCATATTTATAATCCTTTTTAATCCCTGACTGTACATTAGCTTCATCAGATGTTTTTGTTCATAATAAAATATTGTTGTTGTGTTAAAACAGATCGTTCACCTGTTTGTACCAGAGCAGTTTTTACCAAAGAAGAGATCTGCTTTATTTAAGACTCACAGACGGTTTAAAAGCTGCACGGCAGAGAAACGACCGTGAAACAAGGATATGATATTTTTTTACATAAATCAGTAAACATGGTTTCATTTCTCAGCCTGAATTAAAGTCTCTGCTCTGTTGTTTCAGTGAGTTTAGAAAGACAAGGATGTCATTTTGTCTGTTCCAGCATTTCACATGTTGAATATTTTATGAACTCTGAAGTGACTGATGTATTATGTAAATAAATGTTTGTTTCTACAGATTTTATATTCACTGTTTGATGACAGGGACAGAAGTTTGTTAAAGGGAAACTGGACCACTGACTTTATATCTGATTTATTTACTGACTGACCAAACCTCTGCATTAATGTATTCATTCAGATCCAGATGAAATCAATTAATTTTACAGATTGTCAAGTTTTTAAGGATGTTTTTTTTTACAGAGTTTGCTGACTCCACAAGAACCTGAACCAGCTGATTTTACCCCAGTCTGACTTTATAATTCTAAATATTATTGTACCTCATTGAAAACTGAGTTATTTACACTTTTTTACAACCAAACTGTCGTTTTTGTGAATTGTGAATGTGATTTAAGGCTGTTAAAGAATCATTCAGGTCCATTATTTCAAGCAGATCAATGTTGAGTTTAGATTTAATGAACTGAATTTCTCTGACACACGTTGAGTTTAGTTTTCACTTTTCTGTCCTGTTTTGTTCCTCGTTCACCTCAGTTATTATTCAACTACAGATTCAGTCCGACTGCTTCACTGAGGCTGGTAAAGAAAATGATGTTTATCCAACAAAAGTATGAGGGATCTATCTGTATGATATCAGTGTGCCGGGTGATATTTAAATTAATGCTGACGGTATATTGGCCAGAAATGCACTATATTGCCAAAAGTATTCGCTCACCTGCCTTGACTCAAAAGTAAATTTAAGTGCCATCCCATTCCTAATCCATAGGGTTCAATCTGACATGGGTCCACCCTTTGCAGCTATAACAGCTTCAACTCTTCTGGGAAGGCTGTCCACAAGGTTTAGGAGTGTTTATGGGAATTTTTGACCATTTTTCCAGAAGAGCATTTGTGAGCTCACACACTGGACGAGAAGGCCTGGCTCTCAGTCTCTGCTCTAATTCATCCCAAAGGTGTTCTGTCAGGTTGAGGTCAGGACTCTGTGCAGGCCAGTCAAGTTGATCCACACCAGACTCTGTCCTCCATGTCTTTATGAACCTGCTTTGTGCTCTGGTGCACAGTCATGTTGGAAGAGGAAGGGGCCAGCTCCAAACTGTTCCCACAAAGTTGGAGCATGGAATTGTCCAACATGTCTTGGTGTGCTGAAGCATTCAGAGTTCCTTTGACTGGAACTAAGGGGCCAAGCCCAGCTCCTGAAAAACACCCCCACACCATAATCCCCCCTCCTTCAAACTTAACACTTGGCACAATGCAGTCCCACAAGTATCCTTCTCCTGGTAACCTCCAAACCCAGACTGGTCCATCAGATTGTCAGATGGAGAAGCGTGATTGGTCACTCCAGAGAACGCGTCTCCACTGCTCTAGAGTCCAGTGGCAGCGTGCTTTACACCGCTGCATCCACGCTTTGCATTGCACCTGGTGATGTGAGGCTTGGATGCAGCTGCTCGGCCATGGAAACCCATCCATGAAGCTCTCTGCACTGTTCTCGAGCTAATCTCAAGGCCACATGAAGTTTGGAGGTCTGTAACAGAAAGTTGGCGACCTCTTCTCACTATGCTCCTCAGCATCCGCTGACCCCGCTCCGTCAGTTTACGTGGCCTACCACTTGGTGGCTGAGTTGAAATTCATGTCTTAGCACTTTTGGTTCCTCTGAGTGTTTGTTTGTATGAATATGTGGACAGATACATGTTTCCTCATGGACATCATTAAAAAGAGAATTTAAACTAAAAAAGGTTTTTCTTCTTACAAAAAATATTTGATTAATTTATTTTTAGGAATGCACAGTGTTTCTGAACTCATGATACCAATAATTTAGGTACATAAATTAGACTCATAGTTAAGATACAATAGGCTTAGACTGCCAGGGGGATCTGGCACATTGGGCTCTATCTCTCTCACACTCTCTCCATATCTGTCTTTGCCCCTTTTGTTTGCTCCTGTACTCGTCTCTGGCTCTGGTCTTGTAGGTGGCCTGGGATCCTTGGTGGAGACTTCCTGCTGCTGTGGAGTCACAAAGCCTCAAAAACTACAATTACAGACATGACACATAGTTGGCCATTTCATTAGGAACATTCCAGTTCATTATCATTATAGCTGTTAATGTAGTTATTAGCATGATCTCCATATCTATGATTGATACATCTATAGTAACTATTTTTAGCACCACATAGACACGAGGTCCCTCTGAAAATGTGATATCACATCTCAAGAGGAATTTAATACATTTATACTTAATGGAGACAAATATGGTTGGGATGCACTTGTGGTCTGGGCACCCATGAGTTCATCACTACCATAAATTCTTATTTTCAGTAAGAATATCATTGATTATACTTCTATAAAATGATCACCACAACCATTCAGACGAGGCTAAGCCTCTAATAAATCAGACGACAGGTCTATGGCTCATGGATCTGTCCCTAAGTTTAGTTCTTACTTTAATCCACTTGTCTCCTCTTACCTCCCTTCCTTCACCCTCACACCAACACAGCATGGTGTGGATTTGCTGTTCATCATGAGACTGGGATCCACATTCAAGATTTCCTGCTGCTTAACAGAAGGTTTTTTCTTGAGCCATGATGGAGGGATTCATGATTGGCTATATGGATTCATGTTGGTGTTGGATGGATATATTTGTATATATATGTATATGTGTATCTTTATATGTATATATGTATCTATGCATATGTGTATCCATAAAATCAAGAGCTTTATGCTCAATTGTAAAGTGTCTTAAGATAACACCTGTTATGAATTGGCGCTACACAAAAAAAAGAATGATTGATTGATTGAGGTAGAAAGCAACAAAAAGATGATGTTAGTGTCGTTTTGTGACATTAAGTGACGATGAAATTAAACATTTTGTTACATTAATGCATTAAGCCAAAATAGAGGTTAAATATAAATATGATGGCTATATTATCTGTAAATATCAGCAGAACTTTAATGACTGCAAATATCGATATCAAACTGATTAAATTGTTCAGCCCTTCTTTTTTTGGTTGTGATTTTTCATGTCGCCCAAGAAAAGATCATCAACATTTTTGTCCCTGTGAAAACCCTAAAAAAGACAAACTGCTGCATGTCAGACATTCTGAACTTTGTTTTTAACATCAGTAACAGGAGCCTTTCGTTTTATACCACAGAAACACTCAGAACTTTCTTGTTTTAAGCTAAACAAGCTGCTAACTCATGTTCATGATGCACTAATTATAACAAAAGCTAAATTTGATGCTTTAGTCTTAAACCCACGTTCCAGATTAAAAAGATCTCCATGTTTGAACCGATTGAAAGTTTCCAAAAGTCCTAAAGCTGAAATAAAAACATGAAAATGTCAAAGCCATGTTAGAATTTTACTGACACATTAAATATTACAATCATCCAGACTGTTCTCGTTGGTCTCAGCTGGATCACTCCAACAGCACAGAGCAGAAACATCAGGTCATATTTTCATATTTTTATTTTTCACATAAAGTCTTCAGTGTGCTCGACCGTCAAACTTCAGCAGAATCAAAACCAGGACTCAGCGAGGAGCTTCATCTCTCATGTCAGTCAAAATAAACTTTATAATCATTTATTCATGTGTATTTACAAATCTAAAAAGAGCTACATGTAAAAATAATCTGAGATTTTTTCAGCCTGGAATCATAACAGAGACGGACGGACGAGGAGGAGGAAGAGGACTGTTTCAAACGTGTGGACAAATCTCTGATCACAGATCGATCAAATCCTTCATTCACGATGATGATTGACAGAAAATAAGACATTCATTAATAATCTCCCTGTAAGAATAATCTCTGCTCCAATCATCTGTTTCACCTGAACACTGATCTTCATCTTCTTCTGGAACCTTCTTCATTCACGTGAGGGACAGACAGACGCAGTGGAAAAACCCTCGATTAGAACATAAAATCATCGTAATACTGTTTAAAAACGGAGTGTAAAGGAAATCCAGAGAGCAGTCGGATGTGGGGCGGGCCGGTTTGGAGGAGCCGATGATGATGATGATGATGAAGATGTTTATAGGTTGCTGAACAGTTCGTTCTTCTTGCTCCAGTCCATGGACGGGGGGATCTTGGCCCCTCGTTTCTTGCGTGCTCGTTCTCGGGCCTCGGCGAGCGACAGGCTCAGACCAAGGCCGTCAGAGTCCTGAGTGAACAGAAAGAAAAAAAACAGGTTAGAGATCAAGGAGACAAGAGGTAAAGACAGATCGAGGAGACCAGGAGGTAAAGACAGATCAAGGAGATGAGGAGGTAAAGACAGATCGAGGAGACGAGGAGGTAAAGACCGATCAAGGAGACCAGGAGGTAAAGACAGATCAAGGAGACCAGGAGGTAAAGACGGATCAAGGAGACCAGGAGGTAAAGACGGATCAAGGAGACCAGGAGGTAAAGACAGATCAAGGAGACCAGGAGGTAAAGACGGATCAAGGAGACCAGGAGGTAAAGACGGATCAAGGAGACAAGGAAGTAAAGACAGATCAAGGAGACCAGGAGGTAAAGACGGATCAAGGAGACAAGAGGTAAAGACAGATCGAAGAGAAGAGAAGGCTCAGACAAGTTAGAAATTAAATTTCTAAAACCATGTGAAAATTCCAACAATGGTTTTGACAGTGGCCAAAAAAAGATGAATGGGGGTAAAATAGGCAAAAAGTTTTAAAAATGGGGTTAAAAAAGGTAAAAATGGTCCAAAAGTGGAAAAAAAGTGTATGAATAGAGGTAAAAAATAGGCATGAAATTGCAAAAAACTACATCACAATGCCAAAATGTTCAACACATTTTGGGCTAAAAATATTGAACCTTCTCCGATTTGAAAATTGCAACAAGCCATATTGCAATTTAATCTAATTTGTGGTTGATTGTTTAGCCCTACCTCTGCTGCTGCTCGGCTGCTGGTCACTGCGGGCTGCTCGGTGTTGGATGAGGCACTTGAGCTGTCGGAGACGCTGCGTTTGATCTCCTCTGCTGCCTGAAAAACAAAAAGAAAGCAAACTCACATCAGTAAGACAGAAAAACTCACTGTGCGGTGTGTTCACAGCAACAAAGACCTGTTATAAGCCTTCAGGAAGCTCAAATCACTGGACTTTCACTAAAATTAAACACCTGCTGCTCCTCATTGATTTGGCAGATGTGTCAGAAGAATAAAAACAAGTTCAGTCTGATTAAAGAATCGATCTGCCTGTTTCATTTCACGCCTGACTTGTTCCTGTGTCGTCCAGCAGGGGGCGGCGGAGCTCCATCCTCTCTAATTACCCACTCAGCAGCTTTTAATCTCTTCTTCTGTGTGATGGCAGCAGATCCTCGGTGTCAGCATTAATCTGTAAACTCCCTGTTACACTCTGGATAAAATATTAACACAGGCTGAGCTGCACGGTGACCTGCCGTGACCCGCCGTGACCCGCCGTGACTCACTTCCTGTTCGATCCGTAATCGGCCGCAGCACTAAAAATAAACTCAGTAAGTGGATTTAAGAAATAACACAAAAACACTGGACTGTAATCCAGACGCTGCTCCTTCTATTCTCACTCATTGAATGTATTAATCTGTTTAAGGCCAATGTGACCCACGCTGGGCTGCACTCTGCCCTGAGGCCAAACTACGGAGGCCCACAGGGGTCACAGGCTAAAGATGTTCAGACAGTCCACTGCTAATATCTGAATTTGAGTTATTTTATTGTCCTTTATTTAAGACATAAAGAGAGCTTAGGTCTCATGAATTAAAAGATAATCTAACCAGAGAATAATTAACTTGTTTTCACATCACAGGAAAATTAACTTGTCTTTTTTGGGCAAAAAATCAGCAAAAAATATTTTAAAAAAAAACTTATATGGTGGTTTTATTCCTTTAAGGATTGGTTTGTTGGTCTAGAACAGCCCTATTCAATAAGCGACCGGAGGGCCACATGCGGCCCGAAAGCAAACCTCCAGTGGCCTGAAATGACAAGGTCTTACAAAAATTCCAACATTGTTACAGACATTGAATGCAACACGTTCTGAAAGGTTGCTGTTAAGAAAGTTACTTTTAAATGTGACCAAAAGATGGTGTTTTTAATCTGCACTTTTTTTATGCTCATATTCACTTGAACATGTGCTTGTGTTTACCTGTGAAAACATGTTGAAGTTATCTGAAGTGTAAATTTTAAAGAAACAGTATTTCAGCAGAAGCTTAGTTTAAGTACTGCTTTTTACTTAGTTTATTAATTTATTGCCACATCCAACAGGGCATAAACATCCAGTGTGTTTGTTATCTATTTGTTTTTCTTTTACGTAGTTAAATTTGCTCACTGTCTGCCAAAAATGTCTGGCCCAACTCATGACCCAAGTCTGAAAATGTGGTCCAACAGAATTTCTAATTGAATAAATGGACGAGAAGTTTATAATGAAAGATATCTATTTTTCTGGCTATTTCTGCTGGTATTTATTTATGTTTCAAAAAAAGTGTGTGTAAGATTGGTTAGAGTCTTAATCCCCCTCTAAAAAAAACATTCTTCATTTTTGAATAAAGGTAAAAATGGGATTAAAAATAGTTTGTTTGGTGAAAAATTCAAATATCCTGCAGTTATTCTTCAACATTTTAGATTAAAAAGGGTGAAGCAGCAGTTAAATATAAAAAGCTCAATTTGAAGATTTGGGGGCACGTGGACGTTATTCTCTTTTCTTACCAAAGAGTATCTTTAAATAAGAAAATAAAAGCTAAACGTTAACCTCAGTCTGTTGATCCACCTCTATTCTCACTCAGTCAGAGCTCCTGTCACTTTAAGGACCGCGAAGGCCAAGTCTGTTCTGATTGGTCAACCACTCATCTCTGTGGTGATTGAGCAGTTCGGCGCTGCTTACTGCCATGTTGTCAACGACTCTGCGTTCTTTCTCCAGCTAATGGGCTGAAACTGCTGATGTCACACTGGTAGGTCAGAAGCTACCCTGACCTACCAGTGTGACATCACACATAAGGGTCAAAAACTGGTTTTTAAAAAGAATTATTTTATAAACAAGACAATGCCGTTTTCTCAGAAATTCCACCAATAATTAAAACTAAACCAGTACAGATGACATTAGTTCAGCAGTTCATATTTTCATAACTCACAACTTTAAGAAGAATGAATGCATGAGTGTTTAATTTAATTTTAATTCACATTTAGTGTTATACATACATTTTTAACACATTAAGTAAAATCTTTGAAACTGCGGCCGGGTGTCTGTATCATGATTTTTGAGTTCATTTGGTCTCTATATTTAAACATGTGACCTGTCAGGTAATAAAGTACAACGCTAGATTAATTTAATTAGATAAAAACTAAATGTATTCTTGATAAAATAAATATCTAACGGGTAACACAGCTGGTGCATAAATTTCTTTAGGACTGGGAAGATGAAATAACCACGAACAGATGGCATGAGAGCTGAATCGTGTTTTGATTTTGTTTTATGATCATTGGAGTAAATTTAGAAAAATAAGTTTGAAATCAGGACATCAGCAGGGATAAATCTAACTACGTAACATAGAATTAAAGCAGGTTTCAGCTCCTGTTCATTTTCTGCTATTTAAGTTTGTTTTAAAACTTTTATTTTTATGAATACATAAAAGGGAGATTCAAATAATCAGTGCTGACAGAGAGAAATTCTAATATCTTGGTTTTTTATGCTGTCATGTAGTTTGTCGGGTTTTCTTCATGCACATACATTTCTTTATATTTTTCTAATTTTACATTTTTTAATGACTGATTTAATTTTATAACAAAGACTCAGTTTCTCAATTTGATTCATATATATATATATATATATATATATATATATATATATATATATATATACACATATATATATATATATATATACATATATATATTTAAAAAGTGAAGTAGAAAACAAAAACAAGAAGAGGACGGACAAAACAGATTAATAAACATTTTTATGTTTTACAAAACCCAAAACCAGTGAAGTTGGCACGTTGTGTAAATCTTAAATAAAAACAGAATACAATGATTTGCAAATCCTTTTCAACTTATATTCAATTGAATACACTGTAAAGACAAGATATTTAATGTTCGAACTGAGAAACTTTATTTTCTTTTGCAGATAATCATCAACTTAGAATTTAATGGCAGCAACACACTGCAAAAAAGTTGTCACATTTTTACCACTGTGTTACATCGCCACTCAGTAAACGTTTGGGAACTGAGGAGACCAATTTTTGAAGCTTTTCAGGTGGAATTCTTTCCCATTCTTGCTTGATGTACAGCTTAAGTTGTTCAACAGTCCGGGGTCTCCGTTGTTGTATTTTACGCTTCATAATGCACCACACATTTTCAGTGGGGGACAGGTCTGGACTACAGGCAGGCCAGTCTAGTACCCGCACTCTTTTACTACGAAGCCACGCTGTTGTTACACGTGCAGAATGTGGCTTGGCATTGTCTTGCTGAAATAAGCAGGGGCGTCCATGAAAAAGACGTTGCTTGGATGGCAACATATGTTGCTCCAAAACCTGTATGTACCTTTCAGCATTAATGGTGCCTTCACAGATGTGTAAGTTACCCATGCCTTGGGCACTAATACACCCCCATACCATCACAGATGCTGGCTTTTGATCTTTGCACCTATAACAGTCCGGATGGTTCTTTTCCTCTTTGGTCCGGAGGACACGACGACCACAGTTTCCAAAAACAATTTGAAATGTGGACTGGTCAGACCACAGAACACTTTTCCACTTTGCATCAGTCCATCTTAGATGAGCTCGGCCCAGCAAAGCCGGCAGCGTTTCTGGGTGTTGTTGATAAATGGCTTTGGCTTTGCACAGTAGAGTTTTAACTTGCACTTACAGATGTAGACGAACTGTAGTTACTGACAGTGGTTTTCTGAAGTGTTCCTGAGCCCATGTGGTGATATCCTTTACACAGTGATGCCGGTTTTTGATGCAGTACCGCCTGAGGGATCGAAGGTCACGGGCATTCAATGTTGGTTTTGGGCCTTGCTGCTTACGTGCAGTAATTTCTCCAGATTCTCTGAACCTTTTGATGATATTACGGACCGTAGATGATGATATCCCTAAATTCCTTGCAATAGCTGGTTGAGAAATGTTGTTCTTAAACTGTTCGACAATTTGTTCACAAAGTGGTGACCCTCGCCCCATCCTTGTTTGTGAATGACTGAGCATTTCAGGGAAGCTGCTTTTACACCCAATCATGGCACCCACCTGTTCCCAATTAGCCTGTTCACCTGTGGGATGTTCCAAATAAGTGTTTGATGAGCATTCCTCAACTGTCTCAGTCGTTTTTGCCACTTGTGCCAGCATTTTTCAAACATGTTGCAGGCATCAAATTCCAAATGAGCTTATATTTGCAAAAAATAATGTTTACCAGTTTGAACGTTAAATATCTTGTCTTTGCTGTGTATTCAATTGATTATAAGTTGAAAAGGATTTGCAAATCATTGTAGTCTGTTTTTATTTACAATTTACACAACGTGCCAACTTCACTGGTTTTGGGTATTGTAAATTCAATGGCCGGCTGCGGTAATGGATCAGGAGGGCCAGATGTGGTCCACGGGTCGCTGGTTTGTCTACACTGACCTTTCTGTGTTTGGAAACACGGATGACAAAAGTTTTTCTGAAATGTGATCATAAAAAGTGAAAGATGGACTCAAACACAAACATTAACCTGAGAGTCGATCGTTACTTCATCTGAATGAACGACTGTTTCAGGAGCTACAGTGTGTGTGTGTGTGTGAGTGTGTGTAAGTGTGTGCATGTGTGTGTAGGTGTGCGTGTGTGTGTGTGTGTGTGTGTGTGTGCGTGTGTGTGTGTTTGTTTGTGTGTCCACTCGTAAGTCTTCTCATTAGCATAATCCCCAACTCCCCCTGAGAGTTAAAGCCACTTCAATCCCATGATCCTCTGGGACACAGCGAGAGAGAGAGAGGGAGAGGAAGCTGTGGGCGAGCGAGGCCTTGTTGCCATGGCGAAGGGTCAGCCACAGTGTCAGCAGAGCGGCCAATCCACTTTCCCATGTTGTCACCGAGTGTGTGTGTGGGGGTGTGTGTGTGTTTACTTTTGATAAAGTGGCTCTGCAGCGCTGCTGGAATACCAAAGCCCCCCCCCCGCTCTGACACCGACCACAGTTAAAGGGACATTTCACTAATTTAACAAAAACAGGCGGCCGTTAAAAACACAAAGACGGCTGTGACGTCACATTAACAGAAGTGATCCTGCTGAAACAAGTCAATAAATAAACATATCTTTGAGAAAAAAAAAGACAAAAATAAAGAGATTCAACAGGCAGGGAGGCTCCGATCAGCTGGGCCTCACTGATGAGGCATTGTGGGAAATGTAGGACTCCAAACTATAAGGTATTTAGGACTCCAGAGCCAGAGAGGCTCTGATTTTAATATTTGCCTCCGCCAAGGAGGTTCTGTTTTCGGGAGAGTTTGTATGTCTGTGAACAAAATAACTCAAAAAGTAATGGATGGATTTTGATGAAATTTTCAGGAAATGTTCAGCATGGAAAAAGGAAGAACTGATTCAATTTTGGTGTTGATCCGGATCACCGTCTGGATCCGCTATGATGAAAAATGTGATTTCTGTGAATAGCTACTGAACTAAAATAGATATCATTATGAAACCAATTGCTAATGGCATGTTTTCATGGTCAAGGAACCTAAATATTTACATGAAATAAAGGCATGAGTAATATTTATGGTAAAAATCACGATATGGGAGAGGACTGTGGTGCTGGCGGAGGTCTGCGCTCTCCGAGTGCTTTCTAGTTTAATATCTGATACATTTGTTTGTCCAACAGCGTCTGGGAATCTCCTCTGATCAGAGTGAGCTGATTTAAAGACTGGAGTGGGATGTCCAGTTTTGGTATTTGGTTTATTTAAAGGCAGACTTTCGAGAAAACTGGTTCTACCAAATGACCAATCTGAAACTGGGACAGTCCCAGTTTCAGATTGGTCAGAATTTCCTACTTTGAGGTCAGAAGCCTGATTTTATCGGCTCATTACTGGGACACCTCGAACTGGGATGAAATGCCTGAAAATTAAGTGAGTGACAAACTCACAACGAGACATTTTAAAGTTGAGTCTGAAATAATAGAAAACATCTGATATTATAAAATTCTAAAGTATTGTTCAGTGTTTCTTGGTGATGTCAATCCAAATTGGATCCAGATAAATTATCTTGATGACAGACACATGGACTCCATATTAGGGCTGAACAATTAATTGGAAATTAGATTAAATCACAATATGGCTTGTTGCAATTTTCAAATTGCATTTGGTGCAATATTTTTAACCCAAAATGTGTTGAACATTTTGGCATTGTGATGTTTCTTGCAATTTCATGCCTATTTTAACCTTTTTTTAACCCAGTTTTTACAACTTTATGCCTATCTTGCTCCCATTCATCTTTTTTTTTTTGGCCACTGTCAGACCATGTTTGGAATTTTTACATGGTTTTGAGATTTAATCCCAATTATGCTGCTATAATCAATTTTCCTCAGTCACTTTTGATTTTTTTGCCATTTTTTTTGCAATTTCATACCTATTTTGCACCTATTAATTTTTTTTCCGCTTTCATACCTTTTTTTTTACCCAGTTTTTACAATTTCATACTTATTTTGCTTCTGTTCTTCACTTCTCCACCTTTTCTCAAATCTTTTATCCTTAGATTGATTAATGTCATATTGGTCTTACTATAAAAAGATCTACTGCTTATGTTTGTTTAAGAATACATAAGATGAGGAACATTAAAACAATCGCAGAGTAAATCACAATATTGGGGAAAAATATCGCAATTAGGTTATTTTCTTACTCCATATTATCCTGTGGAAGTGAATCTGCTAAGAAATGGCAGATATATTGTTTTTTTCTACTTAACCTCTGATTTCTTTTTGCATCCAGACAAATATCATCACCAAAATCTAATCATCTTCAAGTTGGGCCATGACCAACATCTCCTGAATATTTAAGCAGTAGTTTTGTGTAATCTTCGCTGCTCAAACACCATCCACTGCAGCCTGAAGAATAAGTTCTTCTGTAGTTGTGGAGATAGTCAAAAAACATTAAGAGTCACATCAGAACTTTTTATCTGTGTTTTAGATTTTATTTTGTTTTTTCCTAAATTACCTGGAGGTGGAGCGTCCCACAGGAACAGGAACAAAGGTCTGTGGGCGGTGATGTCACACACGTCTGGATTTATCTTCACTGTCTGCTCATCCTCTCCAATGTTATCAGCCACGCACAGGTCAGTATCAGTGTGTGTGTCATTGTGTGTGTTTGTTGTTTACAGCATGGTCTGATGGGAAACATGAAAACGATCCGCCGGCCTCACCTCACCGAACAGAAGTCTTAATCTGCTCCCAGGAACCACCAGAGAGGATCAGAGAGGCTTTCCCAGGTCAGAGTGTGCATGTGTGTGTGCGTGTGCATGTGTGTGTGTGTGTGTGTGTGTTAGACCTCACCTCCTCCTCCTCGGCTGCTGTCGTCCCTGGTTCAGGCAGAGGTCCTGCAGGAGAGAAGAGGACATGTGATCATTTCCTCCTCATCAGTCAAACGTGCGGTGGTCTCAGGTGAACTGTGACCTTTATCTGACCTTTTCTTAGACTGTGTTCGAAATGGCGTACTACTCGTACTACTCATACTAACCCCGCCCCCATATTGAGTATGCAGTGCGTTCACACTGTACAGTATGAGAATTTTGTGTATGCGAGAAATGCCCGGATGTATACTCAATCGGCTTCGATTTCTGAGTATGGAGCGGAGCTTGCTTCACGTACTGCTTCTGCCCCACAATGCATTGCACACTTCTGACGTGGAAAGACGAAACACAAAATGAAGACAGCCGTTATCACCATGGATACACAGGTGTTTGTGTTAATTTTTTTCATCCACTGCCGCTCGGTTTGTGTCATGCAGCTGTTGATAATGAAAACACTTCACAATAACGTGGAAACGTGAAAGGGGGCTACTGCTGCCCGGTGTTTACGGTACGTAGACGGATACACCCACCAGGCAGACGCTTCGGTCTCCAAAAACGGAGGGACAAATTAAAAACAGTCGCTATTTCAAACAACTGGGCTCATAATCGTGATGTAAATACTTACTTTCTCACTAGAAAATATATTATTACTGAATGAATTTGTAGTTTTTCCGGAATGCAGTCATTTTCTGTTGCTTGTGGTCGAACTATTTTAATTTTCCCGGCGCTGCTTCCCGACCGGCACAAAATGCATTCTGGGGTATTAACAGGGTTCCCGCGGGTCCTTAAAAAGTCTTAAATTGTCTTAAATTAAAATACAGGTAATTAAGGTCTTAAATTGTCTTAAATTTACCATAAATTTGCTGTGGGTATTACATTTTCAGACGGTGCGTTTAATGCCGATGGGAAACCACTGTGGCCCACTGTATTTCATTAACTTACCGTGCAGTAAATATGAGCTTGAGCCGGTAAAGTTTTGTGATATATTCAGATTATTTTGTTGACAGTTTGATAAAAAAAAAAACATCTTCAAGAATAGTTGATTCAGTTTGGCTATTCATTTAAAATGTCATCTAGTTTTAGATATTGTTTTGAGATTTTAATTCTTGTAAAGCTGCTGTAGTGGTGATCAGACCAATGTTTTTGGTGAGCAAAACACTGGTTTTGAAATTACTGGTTGTGCATGAACACAAACCTGTATACAGGTAGGAAATAGACTTACGAGGAACAATAACAGAACTACAGTTATGGTTAATATATCACTATGTAGGCAATTTGAGGAAGTATCAGACAACACAGCAAAAATATAGCATTTGTTTTAATTTTATTTTTTGCCTTTACCCAAGTTGATTGCACTTGCACCATTTTGTTACTTCTGAGTGCTGTATAGTCTGATTAAACCCACACAAAATGAGGCATTTTGTGTTGAATGTTGCCCTGCCATGCTGAAAATTTGAATTGGCTTCACCAAATCTCACTCCAAGTTTTTTTCAAAAGTTGGCAGCCCTGTGGATGGATGACGATTAATTTAAGAGGTGGTTGGCCCCTGCTGTAAACAACAACAGCAACGCCATGTGTAAATTCTGCAAAAAGACTTTTTCTTTAGGGACTATGGGGTTTAAAGCCGTCGAGTCGCACATGACAGGAGATGAACACTAGCGGTATGTGGCTACAACTAGTGGGGCCAGGATAATTCCTGTGTTGCTTCCTGTGTTGCTTCCAGCACAATGCACAGCGTCAGTGAGAAGACGTAAGTTGTTATGTTTGATGGGAGCATGAACAAAACTACTAAAACTAAACAAATGGACCTTCATTAGCGGTCCTTGGGCGCAAATGAGACGGGAACACAGAACATAATTTCCTGCAAAAAAAAAAGGAAAGAAAAAAATGCCCACCGTGTGCCCTGATGGTGTTTACAACAAAATAGATTAATTTTTTCCACAGAAATTGTCATGAAATTTATGGTCTTAAATAATATTTTTGAGGTCTTAAAAATGTCTTAAAAAGCATTAAATTTGACTTTTAAAATGGTGCAGGAACCCTGATTAAGTATGCATCTGTGTGTAAACGCTCGGGCAGCCGCGGCATACTCAGATCATCTTTGAGTATTCAGTATGCAGTATGTACTGGTTGAGTAGGTAAGTAGACAGTAGGCAGTATGCCATTTCGAACACAGCCTTAGACTCATATTTGATCTCTGACCCTTTGACTGACCCTCAGATCCATCAGAGCCTCCCCCCTTATGGTCCGATCAGACCACAGGATGGTCTTGTGTTCCCAAAAAAAGAAATGATCAGGACTGTGTCCTAAAAACTGATGGTGAGGACCATGAGGCCTGGGTCTCCAGGTGTGGTGACTTTCCCAAGTCTCAAGCTGACAGTAGCATCATGCTAACGTGATGTATTTACTTTAATATCTCCTTTATAACACTAGGGCTAGACGATATTACCTAATCTCAATATCACGATTGATGTCCTCTGTACAGAATCCAAAACTTCTCAAACAATGGAGACGGTATTTTTCTTGGCTACAAGGTCCTCTGATAGATTGGCACTTGTCTCCTCCATGTTGGCAGTATGTCTATCGCTCTTGATGAAAGTGAACATAGACTGTATGGAGGGGGCGTGGTCAAGTGTCATAATAATAAGTGTAATCAAAATTATCATCATGAGTAAAATTACTTTGATTATAGGGTCTAAATGTCGATTTCAATTATTTTTCGATTGATTGTCCAGCTCTTTATAACACACAGCTGTTTTATCATGCTCTTTTCCAGGTACAACCCTGTACTCATGTATATTTTTGCCATTTTGTCCAAACTTTACTCTCTTAGAAAACTCAAAAATGACCTTCAAAGTTCAAAGTTTAATCAATAAAATTTCAGTATTTTCACAACAAATACCGTTTACCATTTCCAGATGCAGAAAACACTTTTTGCTTCACACCTGCGCACTTGCTCGATTTCTGCCATAGCATGAGTAGTCATAGTTTACTGACCAATCACAGCGCAGCTACTATGGTCCCGTCACAAGATGGTGTTTACATGTGAGTGATACTATAAGGCTTGAAATTACACGATTATTACACAAAGGTAAACTAACTAAGACCAAAACCCTGGATGGGAACAGTTTAACATGCAGTTTAATAAGAATTATAATAAGAATATTTTGGCTTTTTTTATCAAATGTGCTGTAACCGTGATGGTGGGGAGACAAAATATTTTACATACTTTCCTTGTGCTCGTGTATCACACACAGTGTTGGGCAAGTTACTTCAAACATGTAATGCATTATTTATTAGTTGTTACTTTCATCTCAAAGTAATTACTTACATTATAATATTACTGTATTTGAAATGTAAGGCATTACACTATTATCACATTACTTTAAGTTCCTCTGGTCAAAATAACAGAAATATGGATTTGTCATTCTAAATGTAGCTCATTAGAAAAGCTCATTAACATCCAGTGAAGGTGACGTGGTGTCTATCTGACTGAGTTCAGCTTAAGGAAAAAAACAGGAGAATATAATGAACACATTGATGCTCATGGCACAATACAAGAAACCATCAGAGCAAAAACAGTCAGAAGGTCAAATTCTGCTAAATTGTGTTAGAGATACAGTAACTTTAGGCCTCCTCAGCTGATCTCATAGAGTATTTAGTGAATTTATATTTAAACAAACAAAAAAAGAAAAACACCTCTTCCTTTTGGATAAAATGACAAATGCATTCTAACTTGCATTACTAACATTGCAAAATATTGTTTTTTTTGTAACATGACTACGTAACAGTAAAAAGAAATGCATTACAGTAATCACATTACTTTTGTGATGCATTACTCCCAACACTGATAACACACACCCGAAAATTAGACCATAATTAAGAGCAGAAGAATGTGTTTTATATATGAGAAATTATGGTGTAGACACACATCCCATTATAAAGTAAACATCACCTGTACAGTGCTTTTTAAGATGATTTTCTAAAAGGCTCAGTAAGGCTTAAGCAAAGTGGGGCACAGATGTGAAATTATCTCCCGAATGGCTTCATTTTTGTGTACCGTTACACCCGTAGTCTTAATATTTTACTTCTGTGATTAAGTCCATTTGAGGATGAGGGGAGGAACAAAGCGTAGTGACCAGGAGCAAACAAACGTCAGAGGAAGATTAGAGTCTAAACTGGAGAATGCAGCATCTGTGGTCTGTAAGAGAGTTAAATAAGTTATAAATAAAGTTTAAAAACAGAGACGAGCCGTGGACGGACTGTGCACAACAGGAAGTGACTCCCCTGGCTGACCCACATCTCACCAGACGAGCTAACAGAGGATCCCACCTGATCGACAGATTCTGTTGTTTTTTTTTTGTCTTATGATCTGGATGTTCCTCAGCTGTCTGTCCCTCTTTTTGTGTTTTTTTCTCTTTTTTTCAGGCTGGATTAATTTATTTTTTGACAAACTTAAGGCGGAAACATTGGTGGTTTTGCGTAAGTTTCTATTAAAAAATAGAAAAGACTATTTCTGATGAACTTGGATGAGCAATAACAAAGATTTCATTGGCTCGAAACAAAGTTTCATTTTTACAAATCCCGAAGCTGCAAATCAGAAACATATTTCTGTTAAAATCTTTTTTCATTTGGTAAAACTGTTAGGTGTAACCTTGGGAGGCAGGACACAAAATGAGGTAACACTTTACTTTAGAGGTCCGCAGATTTAATGCAATAATTGATTGCATAATGTAAAACTTTATAAGCCTAATCATAAAGGTATATCATTCATCTCTATTTTGCATGTGATCTCAATTATGCATATCAACAAACTCAGTACTAAAGAACTTGGTGAAATTCATTAACAAATAGCTAACTATCAACTGCTTATTGGGAAATTGAATTATTCACTTAACATTTGAAAAGTAATTATCACAGGAAACAATGAACCTAACTTCTGTATTCAAGAACAAAGCAGCTATTTATCACCTGCTTCTCTGGAAATAGCAGAAATATTGGGATACTTCTAAAAACATTTTGTGGTGGTTGTGATTTAATTTCAAATAAATTATTTAGTAATCGTCACCTTCTTACCTTGCAATTCTGAGTAAATTTCAAAGAAACTGGAAAAAAAACCGTAACCTACCAATTCTGACTTGCAACGATAAATTTGGACATTATTTTAAAGAAGTTATGTGCTAATTTTCACCAAATTCTCATGAAATTTTGGGGGTAATTTCAAAGAAATAAGAAAAAACTTTGTCTAATTATTACCTAAGTGCGATGAAATTTGCAGACATCTAAAGTAAAGTGTTACCCAAAACTAAACAAGCTTTAAAATTTAAAACAATTGAAAATATTCATCACTGAATGTCTGTTTTCATTCAAAATTGGTTATTTATGACATCATATATTGTAGATATGCTGATATGCTGTATGCTGATGACACAGTTCTTTATTGTGCATCTTGTTCACTGACGCAAACCTTTGACTTTCTACACACTGCTTTTGATAGGTTGCAGTCACATTTAACTGACTTGAAAATGGTGTTAAATGCAGGTAAATCTAAATTGATTGTCTTTTCTGGTGGCAAAGCATTACCTGCCAACCTTCCCAAAATCACCACAGCTCATGGGCCGAAATCGAAGTTGTGACCTCATATAAGTATTTGGGTATCACCATTGATAATAACCTGTCATTTAAGGAGCATATTGACAGTCTTGTGTCTAAGTGTAAACTTAAAATCGGATTCTTCTTTAGAAATAAGGCCTGTTTTTCACGTCAGGTCAGAGACTATTTAATCTCTACAACCTTCTTACCGTTGTTGGACTATGGTGATTTGTTATTTATGAATGCACCTGAAAAATACTTGAAAAAACTGGATGCTGTGTATCACTGTGCTCTGTGTTTTATTGCTGGCTGTGGATATGGTGTCCATCACTGTCTGCTGTATGCTGCTGCAAATTGTCCCTCCCTGTCTGTCCGTAGACACTCTTACCTGCTACTCTTTATTTACAAAGCTGTTCTTGGGATGCTACCGTCTTATTTGACCACATATTTGATCAGATCTAGTGACCGTCGTGGACTGGGCTCACAGGATTTCATTAAAATGTTTGTTCCTAGAGTCAGAACAGAACTGGGTAAGACAGCCTTTAAATATGCCGCCCCCTCTACCTGGAATAGTCTCTCGATGGATTTGAGACTAACAGAACTGGTCACTGTTGGTGAATTTAAGACTTTGATAAGGGACCGGGAAAGAGCCAACCTTGGACACTGTGACTGTTTTAATTCTTGACTGCTTCTCATTTTGTTTTGAATTGGTGTTTCCAGATCGGTTTGGTTTCGATGTGCTGATGTCTGAATGTATTTGTTGTTTTTATTGTGTAACTGTCTGCTGCTGCCATGCCAGGTCCCTCTAGAAGAGATTTTAAATCTCAATGAGGCTTTTATCTGGTTAAATAAAGGATATAATAATAATAATAAAATCCATAAATTTCTTGCAACTAAAAACTGAGAAACTTTTCCTTTAAACTGTTGGACTATTTGTTCTCTTACCAGCCCTGCTGCTGAATGCTCTTTAATCATGCCTCTCTCCTGCTTGAGTGTATTTGCCTGAATAAACACAGCGTCCCACCTTCACTGACGTTTCTCTGGGACATGACAAAAGCTCCGTGTTGACTTTAGAGAAGGTGCTGTACGTGTGAGTGTTGGTTTGTACCTCTGAGATGCTCCTCGGTGGGCTCGACGTTGCAGCTTTTGAAGAACTCCTCAGCCTCGGCATCGACCACCAGCAGTCTGCTCTCGTCTCCTCCGGCTTTAATGGCTGCCACCACCTCCGAGTGCTGCATCCCCAACACTGGCACGCCGTTCACCTGAAGAGGAGGAGGCCGTTAACAGAGTCTCTAAATCAGAATTCACCCCCAACGCATTTAGGAAACAGTAATCCTACTTTCTTTGTACCTGTCTTTCTCTTTAAAGCGACATGTTCTGTATTTTCATGTCTTACCTCATTAACCATCTATTGCATGGAATATTACTTAGAAATGGTAAAAAATGTTTTGCATGCTTTTATTACTTAGAATGGGCTAAATAATAGATGAATGAAAAAAAATCTTTAAAAAAGTTTAGGGGGGGGGCAGTCTTTGATCAACTGTTGTATGGCAACAATATGCAATCATGGAAAGTGCCATAAAATCAACATTGCTTTTAAAGGTGCTATGAGGAGAATCTATTTCCGGTGACAAAGACTCCGCTACCCATGAGCGCGCGCGGCGACTGTCGTAATGCTGCGTTCCAGTAAACTCGGAACTGGGAGTGACATCATCTCTGACTTATCTGCGTTCCAGTTGAAGTCGGAAAAAAAACATGCCGATCTACCAGGCTATTGTTACCTGTTGTTAGCACGCCCTGCGTTGTTGTTCACAAATTTCACATGAAGAATGTGATTATCACTATGGCAGCATTTTTGTAAATATAAGTCTAACAATACTATGTATACAGCTGATCTAGAGCGACACACCCCAGTCAGAAGTGCAAATAAATGGATTATTACAGGAGCTAAATAACTGTTCACACTGGGGGCATCCATCTTCCATTGTCAACTCGGGGGTGGGGAGGTTTCACCGAGTTCTCAGTAGGAAATTCCGACTTTGGGGGACGTCCCAGTTGCAGTTTCCTACTCGGAACTCAGAAATTCCTACTTCTGACTACAACTGGAACGCACCACAAGACGTGACCCAAGCCAAGGCATGTGTTTGTTGTGATGCTAATGAATGCAGCTCGGACCTTCCTCAGAACTCTGTATTGCTTTACAACTTCTTTTTCAACAACTTACAGGATGCAAAGCGATGAGGTAATGTATCTCTTTCTAGTTACGTAGCGGTAGTTTTTGATGTGTGACAACAAGCAATTTTTGGAAAACTTAGTATCGTAGCTTTGTAGCTGGCTATATATCTCTACTTACAGCCCGGTGCTCTAAGACGTGTCTGAATAATATAAATTTGCTCTAGTTTTAATCGTCTTGTTCCAGAAGTTGAGTATCCAGGCCAGTCCAGCCCTGTCCAACCCGACCGGAAGGCTAAGGAACAGCATTTATAGATAACCTATTTTGATGCTATAAAATTCATCTTAAAGTGTGTATTTCAATCAGGAATATATCTAAAAGTGAGACTTTTTTGTAATTACTTAGAAACTCCTCAGTCCCTTTAAAAAATTCATTTTATTTAAAACAAGACTCGACATATCTATGTCACACTCATCCAAAATGAACAAATAAACATGTATACAGTGAAAACATTGTAGAATTTCAACAGTTATCTAAAACATCTGCTAATAAAAACCCGAAAACTTGAACCTGGCTCAATAAAGTACGATCTATAATTTTTTTTTCATTTAATTCAGTTGTTTTTTTTTCTGTTTTATTTTATTTAATTCATTTGATTTCAACTCATTTCAGTTGATTTTGATCTGATTCCTCCTCTTGTTTGACAGTTATTTCTACCCTGCTCTCTTTCTCTCTCCCATAGAAGACGCTGGGACGCATCTTGCATGGAGGAAATTGGACACTATGTTAAAGATAGCCAGCAACATACCTTAAATTACAAAATATAAAAAATATATAAAGTTATTACTTTTAAAACATAAGCAAAAGTTGTACAGTCTCAGTATAGTTTCATGCTTTGTAAGTGAATGGAACCCCATTAGGTTTTATGCATGAGGAATATTACAAAATATTATAAATATTATATTACAAAAAGTGTATAACAACAAAATTGAATCAAATGTAGAAAAAAAAGCATACTTACCCCAGATAGTGATTTTAATTTTTTTATTTGGTGAAATTATTCCAAAATTCTAAATAAAAGACAATCTTTGAAAGCCCCAGACAGTTGTGTTTGGATGTCAAATGTCCATTAGCAAAAAGGACTGGCAAACAAGCTATCCTCATAAGTTATAAATTATATCCTCATAATTCTATTTCCTTCAAACTAAAAGCCAACTTTTCACACCTAAATGTAAAAACATACATTTTATTTCACAGCTTTATAGAAAATTGTTGCCATATGGAAACACTGTGCAATAGAGGGTTAACAAGAGAGGCTGGCAGAGCTCATCTACCACTAATTAGCTTAGCGCAAAAACTGGGAGTCAATGGGCAGTGTTAGCCCGCCTCTGCCTACAGTCATCAGATAGTCTTCAGCATCTCTCCACAGCCCTGTGTGCCTGTTGTGACTCATTTTTTAACTGTTATGTTACATTATCTTCTACTATCATTATACTATCTTCTTTTGAACAATACTTGTTAATTTTATCTCTGCACCAGTTTTTGCACAGCACTTGCATAGTCTCTTAACTTCAGGAGTTTTTATTCACCTCGGGTATTCTTTAATTCTTCTTGGGGTAAATATATTATGTGTGGGAGAGGAATATTATAACTGTTTCCTGGGGTCAATCCGTTAAATTGTTTCATGTCATGTTAATCCAGTAAATGACCTACCTTTCTACCTATCTATCTTCTCCTCCTAAACAGAGGTTTTGTTTTGTTGACCTACTTACAGGCTTGTCTGTGGTGGTTTGTGCTGTGACGTTCATGATCAGGTCTTTTGAACAGCTCTTGTAGATGAACCAAGTCTCAGTTGTGTGTGAGCCGTTCTTAAATGCAAACTGCCTGCAAATTTAGTTATTTAGCTGTTCAAAAGACTCGACTTGTTCGCCGGTGTCACATCTAAGTAGGTCAACAGAACAAAGCCTCTGTTTAGGAGGAGAAGAAAAATAATATGAAGATAGTGAAGGATAACATAACGCTTTAAGAATGATTCACAAGCACACAGGACTGTTTAGAGTTCCTAAAGACCTTATCTAATAACTGTGGGCTGAGGCAGGCTAATGCTACCCATTGACTCCCAGTGTTTGAGCTAAGCTAACTAGCGGTAGGCGAGCTTTGTCTGTCTCTTCCCTGTTACTGAACACACAGACAGAAGAATGGTGTCTATCTGCTTGTTATGGACTTGGGAGAGAGACAAGTCACGAAAACAAAGAAAATGTTGACGTATAATGTTTAACTAAAACGAAACGAAAAAACGAAAACTAAAATTTAAATTACACTGCAGTTAACTCAAACTAATAAAAACTAGAAAGAAAACAAAAACGAGAAGTAAGCTAAAACTGTATCTCGTGTTCACAAAACTGAATAAATCAAAATTATCGACAATTATCGTTTTTGGCGATATTAATTAGTCTTTATTAGTCTAGGATTTAAATTAATCCGACACATTTTCCCAACCAATTTTACGTCAGTTGTCAGCGCCGTACGGCACCTTCATAGTGCCATACTGGGACGTGCTTGTTTACTGCACTGACTGGCTGTGCTCTGTGTTGTTGGAACAACTTGGAAGAAATGGCTAAAGTTGGGAGGAGGCGGCAGTGTCCCATTTGGGATTTTTCTGAGTATGACTGTGAGACAAACAAATGCAAGAGCCTGGGAAATAAAAACTGGTGAGATATGTGGAGAGCTTCTTAAGGGGAAAAATCCCACAAACTTAAAAGTCCATTTGAGGAGCACCCATAAGGAGGCTTATACAGCCTATGACAACAAGGAAGCCCACAGTTTATATTGTTTATATTAAGTTTATATTATTTTCTTGTGTTTAAGGCAGCAGCCAACAGTACAGTATCAGCACTGACTGAGCAGTGAGCACTATGTTGGACTTGAAAATAAACAGTATTATAAAATACTTACTCTGACCTTTTTGAATCCTGCACCTGGCAAATAAGATATGAAAAAACTAAAACTAAACTGAAACTAAACTAAAACTAAATAAAAACTATAATGCCCGCTCTAAAAAAGTAATTAAAAACGAATTAAAACTAAACTGTAATGGAAAAAAAATGTCCAAACTAACTAATACTAAACTATAATGACAAATCCAAGACTATTATAAACTTGGTTTGGGTTTCATCTGGCACCATGACGATGGTGTCAAAGTTCAGAGGTGAGCCCAGAAACACATGACCCTGTAAACACAGTCTGATGGTCTGCATAATCTTTTTCATAAAGCTTAAATCAGAGTTGGACCCGCTCATCCTACAGCATAATAAACTGGGACATGAAGAATGAAGCTGCTGAATGAGCCCTGAGCAGAGAGAGAGCTGGTCCCCGTGATGGGAAACATTTGCTAAGATGTTTTTCAGGGCGCGGTGTGAAAGTAAACTCCCAGAGCTGGAACTAATCAAGCATCCAGGGAGATAAGGAGCCGAGGAATTCCAGTGGGAGGACGACGTGAAGGTCGGATACTTTCAGGAATCTGACAGGCGGACTCCCACACCAACTGTACCGTCGACAGGTGGTACAGAACGCTTGAGTCCTCTACAGAGACCCTCCTCTGGGTCACTCCCTGACCTACAGTCAAGACCCAGTCAGCAGGTCTGTTCCCTGAAAAACTGTTCAATATTTCAGCCTGCAGCAGTGAAGCTTCTGCTCCTGCAGGTCGAGTGGAAAAGACTCAAAGATTCAAGGTTTATCTGTCAGTTCTTGATTATGTCTGGGTGAGAAGTAGGGCTGAACAATTAATTGCAAATTAGATTAAATCGCAATATGGCTTGTTGCAATTTTCAAATTGCAGACAGTGCAATATTCTAACCCAAAATGTGTTAAACATTTTGGCATTGTGATGTAGTTTCTTGCAATTTCATGCCTATTTTAACCTTTTTTTAACCCAGTTTTTACAACTTTATGCCTATCTTGCTCCCATTCATCTTTTTTTTGGCCACTGTCAGACCATGTTTGGAATTTTTACATGGTTTTTAAAATTTAATCCCAATTTTGCTGCTATAATCAATTTTCCGTCACTTTTGATTTTTTTGCCTTTTTTTTTTGCAATTTCATACCTATTTTGCTTCTGTTCTTCACTTCTCCACTTTTTCTCAAGTCTTTTATCCTTAGATTGATTTAATGTCATATTGGTTTTACTATAAAAAGATCTACTGCTTATGTTTGTTTAAGAATACATAAGATGAGGAACATTAAAACAATCGCAGAGTAAATCGCAATTGCAATATTGGGAAAAAATATCGCAATAAGATTATTTTCTCAAATTGTTAAGCCCTAGTGAGAAGTCAGAGTTTAAACTGAAGACAATCTGAGGTGGTTCATGTAAACGTGCTGTCAGCACGGTCAGAGGAGGGGGGCAGCGCAAAAATGTGAAAGAGTGCAAAATTATGATGGTAACCAGTAAAACAGAGCAGTGTTATTTCAATAACACCGTTTATAAGGCCGTTATGGTCCTATGGTCCGATCTATGCAATATACAGACCAAAAAGAATGAAAAAAATCCATTTGGTATATCCGCTGCAAAGCGGCATAATAGTTGCGGCTTCTGTTACCCTCCACATCGAAGGGAAGGAAACGTAAAAGTTTCGAGGAAAAGGCTGAAGTAAGGAAGAAATATGAGCAATACAGGTCCCAACGGAGACTCAACATTGAAGAAACGTACGGCCGGTGGAAAAAGCTGCAGAATGATTTGGGACTAAAAAACTGACGCTGAGACAGCCGAATTTCTGTTGAACAGGTAATAGCTTTGTTTACTACAGTGGGAGATGTCTGCTGGATAACTCTGGTTAGTCTGAGCCTGTACTGGCTAATGACTGAACGTTGTTGGTCAGAACGGGTAGGCTCTGTCTATAGATTTTAGCATAAGTTAGCCACTCATCATTAGCATTGTAAACTGAGCTGGTGAGGACATGCAGAGAAACGTAAATCCTTGCCCACAATCGGCTCTGCTCTGATCGGCTAACAGTGGTGGCGCCAGACCCGCTTCGCCGCCAGTTCAATTGAAATGGCTACCACTGTGTGTTACAAGGGGGATGACTGTCGTGTTTGTTACTTTCAGCTATGAGAAATCTCACTTATCTTCAATGCCAATGAATATTTCCTGCCGGCCGGCTTCTTGCTCTATCGGAGGGGGCGTGTTGTTAGGAGGCGACACGAGCTGGGGGGCGGGACCTTGGAACACGGAGTGGAGGGGTGAGTGAAGGGGGGGCAGGCTACGTTTTTCAAATCTGTCTCAACAGCCAAACTGGTTTTCAGATCATAGACCCTAGCTTTAACCTCATGATGTTCTCCATCGGGGTTAAGGAAAAGTGGTTAGGAAAGGGCTTAGGAGGTGACTATTTGACAGCAGCCCTGGAGCCAGCATCTGTGATGGTACTGGTGTATTGGTGCCCATGGCATGGGTAATATGCACTGAGAGGAGGAGACATAATATAATCTGAACAAAGGACTTTGACCAGCTCTTTTGTGTCAGTGTGCTGAGATCATAACTGTTCTGTTCTGGTGCTGACTGACTCTTCCTTCAGCAGAGATGCTTCTGCTTATTTTGGCTGCAGGGCTGAATGAAATATCCCTCTGTCAGCACATGTGCTCAAGAACAACAGCAGCATTGTCAGACGTATGCTGTTAGTCATGTGACATGGAGCATGTCAGCTGGGACAGGCTCCAGTCCCCCCCCAAAAAAGGACAAGAGGTAAAGATGACAAGTGGATCTATTCTGACCTCGCCCACATTCACACACCGTCACGTCTTTATTACGGGCTTTTGTATGATCCTTTAAATTCTGCTGTGCTGTTATACGCCTGCTCCTGAAGGTAAAAGTCCCAAAAAAAAAGGCACAATTTCAAATCTGATCCTGAAAACCAGAACCTGGTCTGGATCTGCTGAGTCCTGAAGGATTACTGCAGCAGCTTGAAGAACCCAGCAGATCAGATCGGCTCTGCTTCTTTGTGTGTAAATACAGAACGATCTGTTAAAAGACCAGAAGACCCCCCCAAACATCTACTGTGTTAACATCTTCAGGTCCAGTGGGCACATCTGTGGGGCCTCTCCTGGTCTCCATTACCCCCCCATCCCCTGGTCTGTGCTGCACGTGAGCGTCTCTATGGCCTGAGTGTGTGTGCTGTAATTCAGCCTCAGACGCAGTAAGTGGATTAACTCTAACCCTGCCGAGTTTCACAAGGCCGACCAGCCCGGTCACCAGCTCACCACTTAGGGGGGGGGGGGGGACACGATCATGTCACAGAGAGGGCATGATCACAGGTGTACCTACTACAGATCTCATAAGGACCAAAAGCCTTATGAGGATCTCAGTTTGCCCCCCTAACAGGACTAAAACTGAGACTAAAACTCAAACCGCAGCAGAACTTCATGGCGTCATGGCACCAACATCCTAACCTTTAAAGGCCTGATGCACTCTGGTTATTATTCTGGAAAAATAAAATTCACTTACATACATGGGATTAGGCCTGTCACGATAACAAATTTTGCTGGACGATAATTGTCCAAAAAATTATTGCAGATAAGATATTATTGTCGATATTGTTTTGAAACCTCATTTTTTCACTAATGTCATTATAATATAAGTCATAATAAAGTGAGGACACTGTATCACAAGCAATAAACTTAAATTTTTTAAGAGTATTTAACTGTAATTGGAAGGTCAAGAGCTTTTTATTTTATTTATAAATAAATTAAAAACAAAAAATATAATAGATTTAACAAGAAAAAAAAAAGAAAAAATCCCAATGAAAGTGAAATGGACTCTCTTTTGGGAAAAAACTGCATGTAAATATCATTAAAATCATTATACTTATCAAAAACACTAAAAGACAGGCCCTGTCTCTGTAAAGAAAAAAAATTCCAATAAAAACACACACAACAATAAAAAAACAATAAATTAAATGTAGTTTATACAGTTCCTGAATTGTTTGTGACATGTACTTTTTCCCAGTCAATTCGTACTGTCTGTCAAACGTTTGTAACTTTGCTGGCTTTTCAACCGTATTGAAGGGCTGCATTTCTTTCGCAATGTAGCGAACGACACTGTCTATGTCCGCGCACCATTTTCCGCTGCCTTATTTATAATTACTTTGCAGACCAAATGCCTCAGTAAGAGCTGACTGTCAGGATGAAGGCTCCGCTGCACCTCCCCTTCTTTGTCGTCACTATTTTCAAACAAATACAACATATCGGCTCGTCGGTGTTCATGAGCTCACACCTTGTTCATCCTGTTTAAAAACAAAATATTCCCACACTGGGGCTGTGGCATTCGACTTAGGAACCGTAGCTTTCGTGCCATCATTCATATTAGTGGTTGTTTCCTTGTTACTCCTCACAACTAGGAGTGTAACGGTATTTGTATTCGTCCCGTACCGTCACGGTACGGGGGTCACGGGACGGTACACACAATCTCACGACGAATACACGAGAAAGTAAAACAAAAAAAAGAAAAGAAAAAAAGGCGAGTCCTGACTCCAATCTTTGGTGGCGGTAATGAGCCTCAAAGCTGGCAGACACCGCCATTACCACAGAAGAAGAGGAAGAAGAAGCAGGTAAAAAAACGAAGAAGAAAGTACAAACTTAAATGATGGATGAGAGATGCAGTGTGTGGAGTTGGAAGACCGCCAGCCTCGTATAAATCTGCTGTGTGGGAAAAGTTTGGATTCCCAGTGCAATACAGCAACGATGGCAAAAGAGTGGTGGACTGGACAACGACCGTCTGTCGGCGATGTTCCGCGGAGGTGACGTACGTCGCGGGTAATGCATCTAACATGCTGACACACATTACATACAGGAGGCAACATCATCCCGACATGTCCGTCACTGTTGTGAGGAAAAAACGTCTATAGTGCAACAGCGTATCCCCGCTGCATTTAACCAGACTCTGAGTAATAACCATAGACTGTAAAAAAAATCCATGGTAATAACACTGACAGGGCAAGAAAAAAGACGAAGGCAATTAGGATCTCTCCAACTGTGCAATACAACAATGAAAGTGTTTGGTAACTATTAACAAAGGAAACTAATATTACCAGTTTATACTTGACTACCTCAGTAAAGCACTATTGTATGATTTTATTTTACTTTTCCTCTGTATGAACACGAATATATGTTAAAAGAGCCCTCCTAAAACGTTTCTTTTATGTTTTATTCTATTTATTTTTTTACTTTTATAGCAGGAGATGGTAGGAAGCTTTGCAGTAAGCTGTGGTATGCTCATAGTTAATAAAAAAAAAAGATATTCTGGTACATTTGTGACCTTTTGTTACTTTTCCCCCACTGTACCGTAAAACGTACCGAACCGTGACCCCCATACCGAGGTATGTACCGAACCGTGACTTTTGTGTACCGTTACACCCCTACTCACAACGCTCACTTGCAGCTCTCTTGTGTACATGCAAGCGGCCCTGCTTCCCCCACAAAAACTGAATCAATGACAAATGCTCAATTCACTAAATCCGAGTGAGCCATCTTCTCATCCAGCCTGTTTGGCAGAAAATGAGGAGGAAAACAAACATGCATGCACGTGTCAACTTATCGAGGCTGGCAAACTTACCAAGGACGTTTTCATTTATCCTGCGGTTAAATGATTTATTGATTATCGTGACAGGCCTACATGGGATTCATTCCTAAGGAGTATTCAGAAGGACTTAGGAGAAGTAAACTGCCGATCAGAGAGAATCTGACTACACTTTCACTACGCTACGTCATCATGTGACGGCAGATGTTACTGCTGCAGTGAAACTACAATTTTGAAGATGAAGACGGACTACAAAAGACTCATCATAGAAGTGCTCATGTATCATGACAATATTGTTCCTTTCAGACAACATTGAACATAATAACCTGGTAAACATTACGTTTGCATAACCAATGTTAATAATAATAATAATAATACATTTTATTTAAAAGCGCCTTTCTAAGCACTCAAGGACACTTTACAAATACATCATAAAAACACAGTGCATTAAAATCACAATAAAAATAAATAAAAACAACATACAAGAGTGGCACAGTTACATGACGGTGGAAAATTAAAGGGAATAGGCAGTTTGAAACAGGTGGGTTTTGAGTTTTGATTTGAAGCGGGGAAGGGAGTCGATGTTTCTGAGGTCCGGGGGGAGAGAGTTCCAGAGTTTGGGAGCAGAGCGGCTGAAAGCTCTGCTACCCATGGTGCTGAGCCGGGCGGAGGGCACAGAGAGATGGAGGGAGGAGGACGACCTGAGGGAGCGAGAGGGGGTGGCGATGTGGAGGAGATCAGACAGGTAGGGGGGGGCGAGGTTGTGGATGGCCTTGAAAGTGTACAGCAGGATTTTGAAGTGAATTCTGAACTTCGTGGGGAGCCAGTGAAGCTGCTGGAGGACGGGGGTGATGTGATGGAAGGAGGGGGTGTTTGTGATGATCCGGGCTGCAGAGTTTGGAACCATTTGAAGTTTATGGAGGGATTTGTGGGGAGCACCAAAGAGGAGTGAGTTGCAATAGTCTATCCGGGAGGTGACGAGGCTGTGGACCAGGATGGCCGTGGTGTGAGGGGTGAGGGAGGGGCGGAGACGGTTAATATTACGTAGATGGAAGTATGCAGACCGGGTGATGTTATTGATATGAGAGTGAAAAGACAGAGAGCTGTCGAGGATGACACCCAGACTCTTAACCTGAGGGGACGGGGACACTGTGGAGTTATCTATGGTGAGGGAGAAACTGTCAACTTTGGATAGTTTGGATTTTGTACCGACCAGGAGGAGTTCTGTTTTATCTGAGTTGACAGTGAGGATTGAAATAAATCTGTCCTCTCATTATCAACATGAACACCAATCAGTACATGAAAATAAATGAACTGAATGAAAGAAAGGCAGAAACTGTTAAGACCACAATCTAATAGAGTACAAATGATTCATATTGAACCAAGTTTAAAACATAATCAACATCAAATGTCTCATATCCTGCTCTCTTCAGAGAATCAGACTGCTGGAAAGTTAAGGCAGGTTTTGGTAAACTTTAGAAAGGATGAACAGCAGAGGGAACTCACATGGTCTGAGTAGTCTGTTGTTATTATTCGGTTGAATTCGGAAGCCTTCGGATAACGCACTGTTTATAAAAGCTGTTGCCGTGGAGAATTGTGGGACAGAATAATCTCCTCTCCTTTTGTAAAGGATGGTCCGGTGTATCCTATGCTAAAGGAGCTAATAAAGGAAGCATTGAGCCTCCTTTCCTAAGCATTTAGACTATTCGAACAGCTCTAATAACAAACTACTTCCGGTTCATTTCACTCTGTTAGGAACCTTCCTGTGAAAAAGGAAAATTCGACTGCAGCCAGTGAACGACAGTGAAGAGGAAAAGTGTGAAATGACTGATTTAACAGGGTGAAGATGACAACGGACCCCTCTACATTTAAAAGGGAGTAAAAACATCCCAGGTTCACATCAGCATGGGAGCCACAGGCATTGTGAGAAACCTCTGCATGCTGCTGTAGTAAACATAGGGGAGGGGAGGGGTACTCTGCTCGGTCAGTTACTGATATGATAGACCTCACAAACTCCGGTTAAAGCTCAGGAGTGAAACAGAAACTGAAATCTTCTGGATGGAATCATCTGTCAGAGCTTTAAAAACGATCCTGTCATCTTAGACCTTCTTCACCTGTTTCTGTGAGTCATCCTCCTCATTACAGCAGCTCATGACCTGACCCCCTGCTTTCCTGAAGCGCAACATCGAGTTAGTCATCAGAAAATAATGCACACCGTCTCTCTCCTCTCTAAGGATAACTAGTAATCAATCAGTCAGTCATACTTTATTATTATAGCACTTTTCATGCAAAAATTTGGAGCAAAAAGTGCTTCACATAAGAAATAAAATAACCATAAATGACATAAAAAGTAGAAAATTGTGTACAGATGAAAATAACACACACGCTAAAATAAACAAACACACTACGACATAAAAAGGAAATTCTTAACACAAAACAGAATTAAACAACTGAAGAAACACTATCTTTAGTTATAAATGAGGAAAAACAGGAGCTAAAACTTAAATTATAATTAAAAATAAGAAATTAGACAAAAAAATACTATAGGGGAAGAAAGGTAAATAAATTAATTAATATAACAAAATTTACGTACCGTACAGGCCAAAAGTTTGGACACACCTTCTCATTTAATGTTTTCTTTGTTTTCATCACTATTTACATTGTAGATTCTCACTGAAGGTATCAAAACTATGAATGAACACATGTGGAATTATGTACTTAACAAAAAAGTGTGAAATAAATGAAAACATGTCTTATATTCTAGTTTCTTCAAAGTATCCACCCTTTGCTCTGATTACTGCTTTGCACACTCTTGTCATTCTCTTTATGAGCTTCAACAGGTAGTCACCTGAAATGGTTTTCTCTTCTCAGGTGTGCCTCTCCAGGGTTAATTAATGGAGTTTCTTACCTTATTAATGGGGTTGGACCATCATTTGTGTTGTTCAGAAGTCAGGCTGATGCACAGCCCACAGCCCTATTAGACAACTGTTAGAATTAATATTATGGCAAGAACCAATCAGCTAAGTTAAGAGAAACGAGTGGCCATTAGGGCTGAACGATTTGAGAAAATAATCTAATTGCAATTTTTTTTCCCCAATATTGCGTTTACTCTGCAATTGTTTAAAAACTGGGAAAAAATGGTATGAAAGTTGAAAAAGGTTAATAAATAGGTGCAAAATAGGTATTAAATTGCAAAAAAAGGGGAAAAATTGGCAAAAAAAAAAAATCCAAAAGTGGCTTTGGAAAATTGATTATGGCAGCAAAATTGGGAATTGAATTTGAAATTAAATTTCAAAAACCATGTAAAAATTCCAAAGATGGTTCTAACAGTGGCCAAAAAAGATGAATGGGGGCAAAAAAGGCATAAAATTGTAAAAACTGGGTTAAAAAAGGTAAAAAATAGACCAAAAGTGGTAAAAAAAAAAAAAAAGTGGATGAATAGAGGCAAAAAAAAAAGCATGAAACTGCCAAAAAAAACAAACAAACAAAAAAAAAAAAAACATCACAATGCCAAAATGTTCAACACATTTTGGGCTAAAAATATTGAACCTTCTGCAATTTGAAAATCGCAACAAGCCATATTGCGATTTGATCTAATTTGCAATTAATTGTTCAGCCCTAGTGGCCATCATTACTTCAGTAAGAATCTGCAATGTAATTAGTGATGAAAATAGAGAAAACACATTGAATGAGAAGGTGTGTCCAAACTTTTGGCCTGGACTGTAAATAATAGAGTAAAATGAGATCACCTAAATCCAGATGTGTAGTGATAACAGCTAAATTAGGATGGTTTAAAGAAAAGCAGTTAACAGAGAAAAAAAATTCTAAATAATAAATCTGAACTGAAAAATAGATATAAACAGATTAAGAGGGTTAAAAATAAATTAAAAGGCAATAAGAAGTAACAATAATGTTAATCAGCTAAGAGCTAGACACAAAAGTTAGGTCTTGAGTCTAAGTCCTTTAATTTAAATAATGGACAGTAGGTGCTGCTCTCAGGTCTTCTGTTCCACAATAACAAAAAGAAGCTTCACCATTTGTTTTAATTCTAACTTTAGGGACTATTAAAGACCCGAGGGCTCTACTGGGTTTATAGGGTAAAAGCAAATCTGATAAATATGAAGGACCGAGACCATTCAGGGATTTAAAAACTAATAAAAGAACCTTTAAATCTATTCTAAAAGATACAGGAAGCCACCCCAGAGACTTTGAAAGGTTAAACTACTGCAAGAACCATCAGCCCGAGCCTGCTCACCTGGATGATCTTGTCCTTGGGTTTGAGTCCAGCTCTCTGTGCCGGGGAGTCATCGTCCACGGCTCTGATGAACTGACCCGGTTTGGACTTTTCGCTGTGCAGGTTGAAGCCGTATCCGTTTGGTCCTTTCTTCATGATGCAGAGACGAGGCCGCAGCCCGGCGTGCTCGTCCTGAAAACACAGAAGAAGAATCACGTTTGTTAGAGCGGTTGCTGTGAAGCAGGACTAAAACTGTGGGGACATCCTGCTCCTGTGTCTGATCTGAAGAGCCAGATCATTGAGAAAAACTCCAGGATGGAGATTAGGATTAAAATAAAAACTCTGAGGGGCTGCAGACAATCACACTGCAGCTACAATCTGCATTTCAGTGTTTGTTTTATCATCCTTTTGGTTCAGTAGTCTGATCACAACCAATGGGGAAATGTTTTTAGGTTTCTACAGTCTGAGTCTAACTAATATCCACTGTTCAGAGTAGAGCTGGGCAAAAAATCGATTAATTCGAATTATTTTTTGCAGAAGATTTAAAAATTAAAAATCAAGATTTTTATTCTTGCCTTAGTCCAATTGTAAGTACATGAAATTTTTGAAAAAAATTACAATTTTCATGATGGTCGGCCTTGTAGGGTTTGCACAAACACTTTAATAGGCTTGTATTTGTTATTTAAGTTGATTAAATACTGATCAGAGAGTTCCATGCTAATACTGTAAAAATGCCTCAGCCTTTTAGTGTTTATGTAGACAAACCTGCCTACGTTTATACTACATAATCAACCCTTTATGACCCAGACTTTGACTTTAAGAGGGAAACATCTAGACATCAAAAAGGCAAAACTTGATTTGTTTCATTTTTATGTCACTGGGAGTTTTGTTTCTTTTAGGGAGGACAAAATCGATTAAAATCGTAAATCGAGTGTTGTGGAAAAAAATCTGGGATTTTATTTCTAGGCCATATCGCCCAGCCCTAGTTCAGAGTGTATGGCATATCAGTCAATCACAGGGCTGACATAAGCCAGGTTTACATGGAGCCTAAATATTCTGATTAGAATCAGGTTAGAAGCCCAAACTGAATAAAAATGCTCCATATAAACACCTCAATCGGAATAAACAGGCCAAATCTGAATGGAATTTCATTTGGTTGCACAGAGGTAGTATATTCCTGTTCCCAAACCGATTAAAAGTAAAATCCTGTCATGTAAACGGTGAATCAGAAAGTTGTCAGGCTGGGTTCTGTCTGCACATGCTCAGTCTGGACGTAAATGAGCAGTGACGTTTACTCACTTGGAAACATGGCGGCGTCCAAACAGAGCACACAGCACTGGTCTGCATCGGAAAGTTTGTCTTTAAAACAAACTCTCAGAGAACTAAACATTATCGCATGTTTAGACGGTGGGAAAACGAAAATACTGAACTGTTTAAAAAAGTCCACCAAAAACTCAGCGAAGCCGGGATAGACCAAAACAAATAAGGAACAGCTGGAAAATTCTGAAGGTTGGCTACTTAGGCTAAACAGCACAACCCTTAAATAATTCATTAAAACAGCTACTTACTGCCATCTTTGATAAATCAGGTGATGTTTAAATAGATCTGAGCATATCACAAATCTGTAAAAGAGCTGTTCTGATTAAATGTTGTGGCACATGTAAACACCAGATCAGAATAGATCACGTCACATGTAAACAGTTCACCTGAGATCTTCAATCAGAATGATTTTAATCAGAATGAAAAAAGTCTGCATGTAAGCCTGGCTACTGTATAAAGAACAGACACCGTCAAAGTCCTTCATGCCAGCCTCATCCTGTTCAGCCCCTTTTTAAGCCTTTTGCTTGAAAATTATACACTCATAAAGAAAAGAGTGAATCTCTGCAACCACAAGGACTACTTGAATAATTCTGGTGTCATAATAAAAGTGACACTTGAGCTATTTGTCCAGATGTGAATTATCAGTATGTGTGTTACTGGGACGGATTAAATGAAGATAGAAGACAGAATAATTTGAAAATTTCTTCCTCGTCTGAAAAAAACCCAAACATTTTTTATTGTGAACATCTCTTGGAAATTATGCTTTAGTGGCTGTAAAAGTCTAAAAATTAATGATGAAATGTTTTTACAACATCTCTGCAAAGTACTTTTGTTATAAAGTGATGCAGAGCAAAATTAGAGAGGTTTTATAACAATATGGTCAGGTGAGGATTTAGAAAAACAGTTCACTTTTCGTACGTTGTTGTTGGAGAGCGTGTAAGCATCCTGAAATCAGGTACTTAGGGGCTGCAGAGGTTAAGGGTTGTTTTCAGTAACCCTGCTGTGTTTTGTTCTGACTGAATGGAGTCGTGTCACTCCTCCGCCCCACCAGGACATAATCCTGCTCTGACCTGCTCTGCTTTAAGGGTCTGATAATCCTACGAGCAGGTGAAGCAGGTGAAGGAGCAGCGTCTCCACACCGTGTTACAACAACCTGCTGCACACTTTAAGGCATTTCCTCTCACAATAACATCTAACATAAACTTCTTCTGTGGCGAGGCTGTGCAGGCATTTGCAGACCAACAGTTGATTGGATGATTACTGAGGGCTGTGCGTATGTGCACATGTGTTCGGGCAGGTCTACAGCCTGCAGCCTGTGAAGATGCAACACAGAACAGAGGAAGGGGGGGGAGCAGGTGCTGTGTCTTGTCCATTTTTGGCAGATTTTTCCACTACTATGGTTACTTTTGTCCACTCAAATTTTGAAGACTGCGCCTAACACTTTTCCTGGTGTGCCTGTGCGGCCAAGAAAAAAATGTTCGGTGCACTCTCACAAATTTTAGGTGCTTGTGCGCCCAAAATGGTCACACTCTAGAGCCCTGTTGTTGCATTTTTAGATATTAATTAGGGCTGTCACTTTAGTGCATTAATTAGATTCATTAATTACACCGCAAATTAATGCGTTATAAAAAATTAAGCGCAAGATTAATCATAGCACACAAACATTTTAATATTGTCCAGCTGGAGGACCTGTACATGGCAGTGGCACGTCACTTCACACATGCGTCTCTAGTCAACCCAAACAAAGCCCAGGTGACAACAGGAATGGCATATTTAAGACTTAGTCTTATTTCATTTTTGAATTTATTTATCTATATTTGTTCTACATTCTTTAATAATGCATCAGGCCTAATTGTTTTGCTGGATGTCCTCCACCTTTTTCTTATTTTGATTTGATTGATGAAACACACTTAAAGTGTAATTTGAGTTGCCTGATTGAGCTTAGAATTTTCTGGACAAGTTGCCCTGACTTTGGTTTTATTTAGTCACCAATAAAAATATGGATTTAAAAATCTTCACTTCTTAGTGTATTCATTTGATTAGTCCTGCACTACAATTTTATAATATCCTAGAATTCAAATTCTTCATTTGGGTACTTTAAGCAGATATGAGATTAAAATGTGATTAATTAGATTAATTAATTATAAATCCGGTAATTAATCAGATTAATTTTTTTAATCATCTACAATACGATAACGATACATCTTTCAGCCCTAATCCTCACGATCCGACACGTATGAGTGTAAATTATGGACATTAATAATATCATATCAGACTTCCTGACAACTTTAAATTGTTTTTTCTCTGCAAAAGAAAAAGATTGTTCTACAACTGAAGACACTTACATTTTGGTCCTCAAAGGTTTTAGATCAAGGTTAAAATTAGGCCTCATTCATGAAGTTTATCTTCAACTTTGATAACATCATCCAAAGTGTATGTACAACAGCTGTCACAACTTTTTAATCAGTTTTGTAGAATCAGTACTGATACATGTATTGGCAAAGAGTGCATGACGACATTTTTCTATAATTTTAGCACAGGCGTAGGAGAGATTGGGATCCAAACAGCTGATCGGGACGTCCCACATCTATAATTTCGTCTATATCTTCCAGCCCTTCGCTCTACCTTTGGCCCGTCTGTGTGTCACACATGTCTGAAGCAGCTGCTGAGCTGAACTGTTGATTCTCTGATAAAGACTCGCCGTGCTCCCTCCTGTCAGCTGATAGACGAGAAACTATCTATCAGAGTTTATCTGAGAGGAACACTCCCCAACGGCGTGGATTCTGCACCCATGTGGAGGTTTATAAGAAATCAGCAGGTTGATGATTGTTCAGGTCAGCTGATAGTGACTCTGATCCTCTGGATGATCCACACTTTTATGACGGAGCTCATATAACAGCAGCAGCAGCACAGGTGATAAAGGCTGATATAACAGGTGAAGGCAAAGTCCAGCACGCTGCCTAACGTATGGATCTGAATATATTCATCACACCGAGGGTCTAATGTAAGGACTGGGACACTGACAGAGGAGCAAAGTTCAGGCGAGGTGATGAGATCAACATGCAGATCAGGCAGCATGTGACGTCCCTGCACCAACACCGACCAATCAGCAACCAAGACGTTTTTAAACTTTTAATCAGGAGGTAATAAAATATGTAAATCAACTACAGGTATGTCCCTGAGAGCTCCCACAGCAGGCGTCCTGCATCGTGCTGCAGATTATTTCACACAAACAGCTTCACACAGAAATGAAGAAAGAAAGTAAATCAAAATAATCTAAAGTAGAAAATTGAAAACAATGAAAAATGCAACCCACCCTCTCCTCACCCCCCCACTTTTGCAATCTAAATACAGCACATGCACTCACTTACACACACACACACACACACACACACATGAAGTAGAGATTCTTACAAAAAAAAAAAGAACAGGAGGATTGTGGAAACACCATCTTGAATGAAAAATGAGGGAACACTGGAGCTAAGGCTAAAATAATAAAAAAAATCCTGGTAAGGGATTAGATTTAAATAAATAAATAAAATTAATAAATTAGATTAAAAAAATACAAAATAAAGATAAAATAAAAAATATAGATTCGATTAAAATAAATAAATAAAATAATTATATATTATATAGTATGCTTAGCTTATATATAAAATAAGCATCCTGTAAGAAAATAAATAGGTAAATAAAATAGTATCTTCAATAATAACAAGGTAAAATGAGATGAAATGTATTGCAGTACCATAGCAGAAAGAAAATCAATGAACAGATAATAAAATTCCAAACAATAAATCTGAACTGAAATTGAAATATAAAACATGTTAAGAGAGTTAAGCTGAATATATAAATATGATTAAATAATAATAATAATAATAAATATAATCAGATAAAAGCCAGATTAAAAAGGTAGGTCTTGAGTTTGCCATTAAAAACATGAACAGTAGGTGCTGCTCTCAGGTCTGCAGGTAGACTGATCTTTCTTAATAACGAAAAGAGGCTTCACCATATGTTTTAGTTCTTACTTTAACTATTAAAAGGCCTCGACCTGAAGACCTGAGGGCTCTACTAGGTTCATAGGGTAATAGCAAATTGGATAAATAAAAGGAGTACGATTATTCAGGGATTTAAAAACTTATAAAAGAACCTTAAATATAAATTCTAAAAGATATGTACCAGTACTGGTGCACTCATTTTGACCTAAATGCATTATTTCTAAACATACAGTATCATTGCTGATACAGATATTTTCATAAAAAGGTTAAAGGCTTTACTTAATGAACTGACCTGCTGCTTATACGATGCACTTTTGTATTTTGCCGATATTACTGCTGATATATGAGACACATTTCTGCTCTAGATATCGTCAAAATTATCTGCTGGTACTGATATCATTTAATATCCTTTACGGCAGGACCAGATTTACAAGATACAGGTTATCAAAAATATACCAACAAATTTGATCGAGGATCACAGATTAAGCACGACAACTAACTCATATTTGATTTAGCCATTAAAAGGAAAACATGTTGTTTAGTCCTGTTCACTCTGGAGCTCAGAAATGTTTGTCAGGACAAAATGAAATGTGCAAAATCACAGTTTAATGTTTTAATGAAGAGTCAAAAATAAAATTAAATCATGCATTTTAGATGAATCTGTGCACGTCTCATGTGGAACTCCTGAACCAAGAGCTGTGATTGGGTGAAAGGCCAGGATAAACTGTTGATTGGTCACCAGCCAATCACAGGGCAGACACAAAGAAACTACAGTCATGGTCACACCTAAAGACAATAAAGAATAATCTACCCTACCAAGCATGTGTTTTGTATGGAAGAGTATTAGGGCCATTTTAGATGACAAAAGAACAGATTACATCTGTTCCCGGAGCTGGCCCACACGATGACGCGCATCCTGGCCTCCCATGCGCGCCTCGCTGTACATTCTCCTGCTGAAGTGACAACGGCTCTGACCTTCTCCGCTACCGGGTCTTTCCAGCACACTGTGCCTGCTGTGGCAGGGATCATTCAGACCAATCAGATGCTGCGCCTCGGCCGCAGCGCATTTAAAGGCGAGGAGAGGCAGTCATTTGATTGGTGAAGACAGCGGTCGGCTGTGTCAAACCCATTCACGCCTCCGTCTCCTCCTCTCTCGATATGCGCTGAGGAGGCGTGGATGCGAAGGTCTGCGCCATGAGTGTGCGTCTCTTGGCACTGCAGGAAACTTGCAAAGTGCGCTAGTCACACCCTATCCGCGCGGCGAAGGCCGGCGAAGGCCGGCGAAGGCTGGCGCAGGGCAGGTGCACCTGCGCCTAGTCTACGAAATTAGAGCCCTAAAGGTTAGGGCTGGACGATTATGGTAAAAATAAGAATCCCGATTATTTTAAGTGATATTGAAGTCACAATTAATATACAAAATTATGCATTTATTTAAAAACTTCCATATTTATTTAAACACAACTTTAAAGAACCAGCGAGCGGCGCATGCAGTATTATTGATCCACATAAGTCACACACACTCGCTGTGGCTGCACGTGGAACACAGAAGCGCTATGCAGAGCAGGAACTTGCATACACGGCACTCCACACTGTGTGGCATATTAATCGTTTTTCTTGGATTATAATCTTTTTATGATTGTCAGACGGCAAAATTGAAATCACAATCAAAATCTGATTAATTGTCCAGCCCTATTAAAGGTAAAATGTTGAGAAAAGTCGTCAAAAGTCGAGAATAAAGTCGACATTCAATGTATTTTGACTTTATTCTCAACATTTTGACTATTACAACACAAAATTATTTCTACTTTAATCTCGTCATTTTAACTTTACTCTTGAGAATAATTATTTTCTCCATCTCGAATGGCCCTGATACTCTTCTGTAGTTTTGTCTGAAGAGTAACACCATGAGCCTCCTTGTTTCAAAATGTCAGCGCTCACCGCTGCACCACCGTGCAGTCCAGTATGACTCTGTGATGGAGGCTTTTCCACCTTTGCTCTGACAGGAGAAAATCTACTGCTGTTGACCTTTTATGAGCAAAGGTTGTCCTCGTAAGACCTTGAACATTATAATTTAACACAGAAATACTCCAGAGGCTGCAAAGAACAATCACCTGCTGAAGAGTTACAACCAATTAGGTTTAGATATTAACTTTAAAAGTCTACAGGTGAGGCAGCCACTCGTTACATCATAACTGGGGCCCATAATATTTAAGTTAAGAGTTATTTTATGAACAAGTGACTTACTCGTTAAAGAAAACATGAGGAGACTTTGTACAGCTCACAGACTGAAGATAAAGCTGACATGAGTTACTGTTTCAAGGCTGCTGTTAGACTCCACTTTAGACCTGTGAGCAGATCTACACTGAGCGTCAAAATAATGGATTTATTATAAAAATCTCAACCCCCATGCCGGTCTGTGCCTTTCCGGGTGGGGACTGGACGTTCTCCCCGTGCATGTGTGGCTTCTTTCCAGACCAAAAACAGGCTCATTAGGTTGACTGGAGACTTTAAAGTGCCTTCAGGTTTGAGTGTGAGTGTGAATAGTATGTCACTCTATGCGGCCCTGTGATTGGCTGGGTGTACCGCATCTCTGGCCCAGAAAGGCTGGATATTTTCAGAAACCCCACGACACAATACATATTCCGATACACATAAATCGTGAACACTGATTGTGCTTTTAACAGAATTCCCAGCAACTTTTGTTTTTTATTACATGAAGAAAAAGAACAAGCATGAGTTTTAAATGGCTCTACAACTTAAGAACTTTAATTCAGGTCCTCAAAGTTGGTAGACTTAAGTTTAAATTTGGAACTGCGTTTCATGATGTAGCTTTGCTTCTACTTTAAACTGTGCCACTGTTAACATTACCCAAAGAGTATTTACAACATCTGTCCAAACTAGGGCTGAACGATTTGAGATAACAATCTAATTGCGATATTTTTCCCCAATATTGCGATTTACTCTGCGATTGTTTTAATGTTCCTCATCTTATGTTTTCTTCAACAAACATAAGCAGTAGATCTTTTATAGTAAAACCAATATGACATTAAATCAATCTAAGGATAAAATTTGAGAAAAAGTGGAGAAGTGAAGAACAGAAACAAAATAGGTATGAAATTGTAAAAACTGGGTAAAAAAAATGGTATGAAAGCGGAAAAAAAGTTAATAGGTGCAAAAAAGGTATAAAATTGAAAAAAAAAAATATGACAAAAATTCAAAAGTGACTAAGGAAAATTGATAAAAGCAGCAAAATTGGGATTAAATTTCAAAAACCATGTAAAAAGTCCAAACATGGTCTGACAGTGGCCAATAAAAAGATGAATGGGAGCAAGATAGGCATAAAGTTGTAGAAACTGGGTTAAAAAAGGTTAAAATAGGAATGAAATTACAAGAAACTACATCACAATGCCAAAATGTTTAACATATTTTGGGTTAAAAATATTGCACTGTCTGCAATTTGAAAATTGCAACAAGTCATATTGCGATTTAATCTAATTTGCAATTAATTGTTCAGCCCTAGTCCAAACATAATCGACTCTGTAGAATCCGTATCGATACACGTATCCCTAAAGGTGCTATGAGGAGAATCTGTTCCCGTCGACATTAAGACTCTGCTACCCATGAGCACACGCTGCAACTGTCGTAATGCTGCGTTCCAGTAACCTCGGAACTGGGAGTGACATCATCTCCGACCTATCGGCGTTCCAGTTGAAGTCGGAAAAAAACATGCCGATCTACCAGGCTATTGTTAGCTGTTGTTAGCACCCCCTGCGTTGTTCACAAATATCACATGAAGAATGTGATTATCACGATAGCAGCATTTTTGTAAATATAAGTCTAACAATACTATGTATACAGCTGATCTAGAGCGACACACCCCAGTCAGAAGTGCAAATAAATTGATTATTACAGGAGCTAAATAACTGTTCACACTGGGGTCATCCATCTTCCATTGTCAACTCGGGGGTGGCGAGGTTTCACCGAGTTCCCAGTAGGAAATTCAGACTTTGGGGGACGTTCCAGTTGCAGTTTCCTACTCGTAACCCGGCAATTCCTACTTCTGACTACAGCTGGGATGCACCAAAAGACATGACCCAAGCCAAAGCGTGCGTTTGTTGTGATGCTAATAAATGCAGCTCAGACCTTCCTCAGAACTCTGCATTGCTTTACAACTTCTTTTTTCAACAACTTACAGGATGCAAAGCCACGAGGTAATGTATCTCTTTCTAGTTACGTAGCGGTAGGTTTTGACATGTGACAACACGTAATTTTTGAAAAACTCAGTATCGTAGTTTTGTAGCCGGTTATATATCGCTACTTAGGTGCACTAAGACGTGTCCGACTAATATAAATTTGCTCTAGCTTTAATTGTCTTGTTCCTGAAGTTGAGTATCCAGGCCAGTCCAGCCCTGTCCGACCTGAAGCTAAGGAGTAGCATTTATAGATAACCTATTTTGATGCTATAAAACTCATCTTAAAGTGTGTATTTCTGTCAGGCATATATCTAAAAGTGAGACTTTTTTGTAATTACTTAGAAACTCCTCACAGTCCCTTTAAGGTGTGCATGACCATATTTTGTCGTATCAATATTTTGAGCACAGGCCTAATGCTCAATGTGGGCTGGCATAGGCTCCAGCCCCCATGAGCCCAAAAAGGATAAATGATAAAGATAATAAATGTGAAAAAGACCCTGTTGTGTTTTTTTCCTCTCATCGCTGTAGGTGGGTTCAGTAAATTTCCCCGACATTAAAACGCCGGCCTGCTGCTAACTTCTCACCCTGTGGCGTGCACAGTTTTATCTAATGTTGGTCCATATATAAACTGATCTCTGGCTTTATCTGGTCTCATCATTAAATGATGTAAGACGGGTAGGGCTGCCACAAACGACTATTTTGATAGTCGACTAGTCAACGACTACTTTTGCGATTAGTCGACTAGTCACTTCATGCATGAACTGCAGCGTACTGCACCAGTATGCAGCTGGTGGCCCAAATCGCTTATTATGAGCAGACCTGGCAACTTTGGTGCCTGCGTAGTTGTTCATGCGCCACATGCATGAGTGTGTTTCGGGGTGTGTTGGGTTGATTCCTGCAGGTGTGATAACCAGAAAACAGGACAGATAGGCAGACAAGGCAGCAGAGGTACAGCGGCAGTTTTGTGAGAAAACACACCTAAAAAAAACAAACGACTAGTCGACTACTGAATTAGTCGTCGACTATTTTGATAGTCGACTAGTCAACGATTAGTCGACTAATCGTGGCAGCCCTAAAGACGGGTCATGAAGGCGACAACAAACAACGTGCCGAGAGCCTCTGCTCTGTTTATGACATGCGGCCTGTGAGTGAAAACACTTCCTGGTTTGTGCACACATTATCCATGAATCAACTTTCCTGTGGTTATTTTTACAAATGCACTCCTTTTGACTTTAATTTATCCTGAATATACAGCATGGCCCTCCTGTCTGAGCTGATGCATTACCTTTCCCTGTTGTTCAACAATATGCTCTATAAAAAAAAACACTTTAAAATATACAGCATCTTGAAACATCAGGAAGATAGATGACAGTAAAAACTGAACATGTTACATTACTATCTTTACTTCAGAGCATTTCTTTCTGATTTATTTTCTAATTCTATGTCTCAGGAAACCACAGAATCAGCCGACACAGCGGCGTGCAGAAACAGCGTGAGGTAAAAGAGAGTAAAGTTCACCTGAGCGGCTCTTTAATGAACTTTATAACGTTTTATTACTGCAGAAATGCTCTGATAAAAACAGCGAGGTCATCTCCTGCTGTAAACGGAGATCTCCTGCTGTGACACCTGACTGACAAATAATAATAATGATCATTATGACACAATCAGGGAAAACAGAGCAAAGGGATTTATGATTATTGTTGTGATTAACAAACCTGTAATGTCTAAGTAATCTGTATAAAAAGATCAGACAGCATATCAGTTCTGGACAGTGAAGGTCATATTGTTTAATATATGTTTTATTTTAGGAGCATGAATGAGTCTTTTACAGCTTATATACGATGTGTTAGGGGTGTAAAAGCAAATAATTACACAAATATATAACATTAATATTCCAGGCAATGGCGTACTGGCACTTTTGGTGCAGTATTCGTATATTTTATGATTCAATAACTTACAGAAATTCTGGACATTTGTCTGGTATATCAGCTCAGCCTCCTGTCACTGGTTGACAACAAACATTCTGACATTTAACTCTCCTTCTGTTACATTTATTTTCTATTATTTCTAGAACAATTGAAACTAGAAGTGCAAAGAGAGCACAACCCACAAATCTGCCCTGTCTTGCTCTGTTAACAAATCTTTGAGAAAATTCCCAGGATTTAAAACCAAATTGAGATCAAAATATATTCACTCCTTCCTTGAGTCATGAACAACACTGAAAATCACAACAAAATCTGTTGAGAAGTTTTTAAGTTATTAGAGGAAAATGAAGAAACTGCCCTTTGTTGGCAAATCATTTATAATATTCCAGGATCCACGTCTGGATTCAGATCAACATCAAATAAAATCACTTATTCTTTGCATCATGACCAACAGTTCCAAAAAAGGTCTGAGCAGGCTATAGCAACACGAGTAAAGTTAGCAGCCCCGCTAACACTAAAGACTGCAGCACCGTGGCGGTGGCATCAAGTTCTGTTTCTGCCATGTCAAGTCATGGTAAGTTTTTTGTCTAGTTTGTAGTCATCGTTACAGCATCGATTTTAACATCACTGATACATTACGTTAATCCTGTAGGCAGCATAAACCAGGCAGCAGCAACCACAGCTCCGCTAACATCGCAGATGATCCCATTCACAATCGCCAGGCAAATGAAGATGGCAGCAGAAAAAGTGCAGGAATGCCATCGGGTCGTCACAAAGTTCATTGTGAAGGATCTCCAGCCATTTGCTACAGTCGAATCCAAGTGATTTAGGTAAATAGTTAGTATGGGTCTGTTTGTACATGCAGTCTGTTGGGCGGCATGAAGGGGTTTTGCCATCTCCTTAGCTTTCATTTTGCCTCTGAGAAGCATTTGTAATGCATTACTTCTATTCTGTTGAAGCTTTATTGTTACCTTGTGGTAGTAAAAAAAGGTTGAATCTTTTACTATCTTGTAAAGTCTTTATTTTTTACACTAAAATACGTGTTGTAGTAGCAATAACAGCATCGATTAGTATCAATACCGATAAGGAGTATCGGTATCTGTATCGGTATCGATAAAATCATAACGATATACATCCCCACTCTTTTTGTCCCCCCGTAGACAACATGGCAGATCGTTATGTTAGCCCCCACAGAGAGGAGACCTGTGGTACATAGATATAAAAAGCTTTTTCTGACTTAATAAAAAAAAAGTTTTATGAGGATGATTTTTCACCTATTTTGACAGATTGAAACACAAATATAAACATTATATACTTTATTCACTGTTTCTGTTTGGTGAAATACTGCCAACTTCTACACAATACACCTTTAAAGCTATGAAAGACTTTTTAGTAGACGCATTTCTCTGTTTATAAAATCACAATATATCTTGAAATATCCTCTTGTCACCCATATATTTTGTTAGATGACTGAGATTCTGGGCAGCACACTGCTTTACACTGTGTGGTAAATAGAGATGGAAAGTCGAGGTGAAGTTGTTCATCCTCTCCTTTACACTAAGAGGTAGAAATGCTGGCATGGGGGCGCTGGTTTGGTGGAGTGGTTAGCAACCATGCACGTCCCATGTACATACTTCTGCCTGTGGCCTGATTGCAGAGTGTCTTCCCCTACTCTCTCACCCCCTTTCAAAAGTCTATCGACTGTCTCTCTCCTATCAATAAAGGCACAAAATGCCCAAAAATACATAAAAAAAAGAAATGTTGGCATGGCAGTGAGAGCAAACAGCCTTTATGAAACATGAACAGTAAATATGACGATGAGGAAGCTTCTTCATGTCGCTACAGTATGTGAGCAGCACGTGTCAGCAGATAACGGGCGTCAGGCCTACAGGAAACGCCAGCTAGCTCGGTTAGCTCGACTCAAGCGAAGATAAAGTCTTACAGTGAGAGAGAATAGATGAGGAGAAGGAAGAGCACAGAGGACATGATGCGATCAAACTCTCTGCTTCATGTGTGTTTTTCAAACACCTGAGCAGCGCTGCAGTCTGATGTGTTCACCAAAACCAAACCAGAGACGAGATCCTCCTACAGACAGAGATGGGCGCCGTGTCGACCACAGAGCCCCGCCTCAGCGTGAGCTCAGCGTTGGCGCGGTTATGCTCTGGTTGTGGCAGCAGGCCCTCGTAAACGGTACAAATCAAAGGTTAATGGTTTTACAGCTGGCTGAGTTAAACATCAGATCTTCTGCTGCTCTCAGAGGACCTTGAACTGACGCTGCAGTAAACTGAGGAGTGTGACGATGAGGAAGAGGAGGAAGGTGCACCAGAAACACGGAGTCACTTTGATCACTTCTGGGTTTATTCTGACACAACTGACCCAACTTCACTGTGAGGGCCACATGAATGTTTTTCATGCTGAGCCCAAATTATTGAAAATGAAGAGTTGTTCTCCATAATATACTCAAACTACATATTTAATCAAAATAATGAATATATAAGCTTCAGTCACATCTAAACATTAATATTTTTATACTCCAAAGCAAACAGTTGATCTAAATTTAGTGTTATGAACATGTTTTTAGTCAGCTAAATTTACTTTGTCCTATGTTTTTAAGGTGATTAAAACATTCATATAATTCTTTATCAAGGCCTTTACTAAACAATTCTGCTAAATAAATCTACGAATGTCTCATGGCAAACACAACAAATGTCGTGTTTTACGGTCAGACCTGCAGGATGAGAGTAGAAACATCTGATGTGCAATAAAACTGTGCAATACTGCAATAACATTACAGATTGTGATCAGGGATGCATGATATGAACGGTTTAACATCTGTATCAGCAGATTCAAAAGTTAAACATCGTTATCTGCAGATAGAAATTCTAATGATGCTTTAACTCAGTTTTAATGTCCACATTAACACTGCAACATTTTTTTATTCTGTATCCAATGCAAAGAAAGTGTCAAAGAATAAGAAAAGGCTCATTTTAGTGAGGTGGAGACATTTTACCACAAAAACTCTCAGTATAGATATCTGCCATACTGAGTTTAGAAACCCGAGGATGTTGTAAATTACATTATCATCCATCCCTAAATGTGATATTTCTACAAAGATATAGTTAGAATAGACGCTGTGACTTGTTTAATACTTCACTTGCAGATGAAACTAGGGCTGAACAATTAACTGCAAATTAGATTAAATCGCAGTATGGCTTGTTGCAATTTTCAAATCGCATTGCCATGTATGAGTGGGGGGGTTGCTGTGGCCCCTGAGCGGCTGTTAAAGTCTTTGTGAAGGTTTTGTCCCTTTGAATAACGCACAGGCATAATAAACATAAAGTGAGGATTATAACAGTCCACTGAGCACCAACAGCTCCTCTCTGAATGTAACAACAAACAAACTGAAGCTCACGGCTGTCGAAGGTCAGAACTTATCACCTACCATCAGAGCTTCACCTGAAATTATTTAAGTCTTTATAAAATAATCTAAAATAGAGATATTTATTGTGGGTGGGAGAAAGGCTTTGTTTTAGTCTGTGTTAATAAGCCACTTTTAAATGCAGTCCAGGCTTTTGAAGACAGTATAAACAGCTGGTAAAAATATATTGCTGAATAAATCCTAAAAACAGACTCACTTGTGATGTGTATTTTTCCTGATATAGTCTGTAGGCTTCATCATCTTTTCACTGGTGTTAAAAAAGCTTACTAAAGATTGCAAAGAATCAGCAATATTGTAGAATTGCACTTTAAATTGAATCGGCACCTAAAAAATCTTTAAAAAATCGAACTGGGAGAAAAGCGTATCGTCCCAGCCCTGGTATTTATACATCAGTGTTTACTCTGATGTTTATGTGGAGAGGAAGCCCCCAGTCCAACACAAACTCCAATCACTCCAAAATAAAGGCACAAATTATCACAGCTGTTAATTTTTGTTATTATAATGAATGATTTTAATAAGAATGATAAATATTCTTAGACATATTTAATTTATCTGCACACAAGGTCTTAAACAGCCTCCGTCCACTCATCCTAAAAGTCTAATTAATGATGAAATCCAGTATACTAGGCGATCACATTTCTGTATTGTATGTGACCGTCAGCCATACCAGAAGGCCTATCCCTCTCCCAAACACCCAGGCAATCACATAGCAGCAACTTAATGCATTCAGTGGGGGTGTACATTCCTCCTTTTCAAAGCAGTTCAATCCAAATCTTAATTCACAGGCTTGACATGACTCAGTGAAGGCAAAATAAAAATATAACTCGAGGGGTGCTGGTTTGGCGTAGTGGTTAGCATCCCAAGTACTTGCTTCTGCCGGTCCAGGTTCGAATCCTGCCTGTGACCAGTTTGCAGAGTGTCTTCCCCTACTCTCTCTCCCCCTTTCACAAGCCTATCCACTGTCTCTCTCCTGTCAATAAAGGCACAAAAATATAAATATAAAAATATACATATATATATATATATATATATATATATAACTCGATTTGATCTGCATCAATTCAGTCAGATTAAAAACACTCCATCCGTGTGATGCGTCCATACTTTGGTCAACAGGTGAGCCTCCCTCCACTTACATGAAGCTCTTTAAAGGTTAACGGTTAACGGGAAATTTAGAGACTTTGAGCAGAAAGATGAGGAAACAGGCCAGGCTGTGTTACAAGCACAGGAGCTTCATTGAACACAACATGATCCACCTTGAAGCAGATGGCCCACAGCAGCTGTTCCAGGTGCCACTCCTGTTGGCCAAGAACAGGAAACTGAGGCTACTGCTCTCATGGGCTCACCTAAACTGGACCACAGGAGACTGTGAAAGCATCTCCTGGTCTGATGAGTCAGGACTAGCACTCAGGTGCTGCTGGTGGTGTCATTTACACGTAAATGTAAATGTTCTTTATTTATACAGCCCTTTACAGCAACCCTTTCAGTAAACCAAAGTGCTTTACAATAGTTAAGTAAAAAGCAATAAATAAAACAGATAAAAACAAATTAAAGCAATTACAGCAGTAAAAGCAGTGAAAACAATAAAAGCAGTAAGAGCAACAAAATACAATAAAGTAAAACAGAGTAAAAGTAAAAGTGTCACCACACTACTGGGTATTAAAAGCCATCCTAAATAAATATGTCCTCAGTCTTGATTTGAAAAGGCCCAGATAAGGAATGAGACACATTTCAACAGGGAGCTTCTTCCAAAGCCTGGAGCAGCGATGGAAAAGGTTTGATCACCCCAGTGTTTGTATTTCAACCTGGACACTTCCAGCACAAGTTGGTTTGACGAACTTAGCGCTCTACCAGGTTCCCAAACAGTTAAAAGCTCGGTTAAGTACACTGGGGTGAGACCATTAAGAGCTTTAAAAACAAACATTAAAATTTTAACATCAATCCTGTACTGGACGAGAAGCCAGTGAAGGGATTTAAGAACAGGAGTGATGTGCTCTCGTCTGTTAGTGCTTCGTAAAAGACCATAAAGAGCATTGCAGTAGTCCAGTCTTGAACAAGAGCATGGATGGCCATTTCAAGGCCGTGGTGGTCGTGGGTGTAGATTGGTGATATCAGGAAAGTGGACTAGACGAGCAGGTAAGTGTCTGCAGTGTTGTTTTATCACAGGCTGGTGTCACAGTTTAGATTATTAACCAGCGGCTGGATTTATCACTGAGTTTGTTCTACTGGGAGGATATAATCTTATTTAATCCAAATAAACTCAGCAGCAGGGCTAAGACACTCAGTATTATGGGGATAAAGAACTAGTTCAAACAAAAACAAGCAGTGTTAGCTGCAGCACTATTGAAACCCTCTGCAGGGACAGGAAGTGGTTTCTTCAGCTGCTCCACCCCGACAGAGGAAGCTCCTGAGCGTGTGTCATAGTGTGCTGCTGCTCTGATCTGAGACTGCACATCTTCACCACGGCTCTAACACTCATGACCACCCCCAGACCTCTGATCATCCTTTATTTTAATACGGCTGGACTGAGGATGTGATTAAAAAGAAATAAAACAACTAAAATGCATCTACAAAAGCCCTCAGAGAGCACAGACCTCCACCAAGCAGATCCGCCCAGCAGTGACCGTTCCACAACTCTCTAAAAGTTTCATTTTGAATATTGAACTTTTAACTTTCAACACAACACACAGTATCCCTCCCCATGACCAGACAGTGCTGCAAAAAAAAAAAAAAAAATGTACACAACACCACGTTTTTAAGGTAAAAGAACTTTGCATGTTCAGGTAAGATTGATTTTGCAGTTGTAAAGAGTCTTAGCTAATGCTGTAAAGATGTTCATTAGAAAGTCAAGGCTACTTTGTGGATCTTACACTTTCAAACATCAGATAACATGCTAAAGAATCAAAGAGTTAATGTTTATATATAATAGGGCTGAACAATTAATTGCAAATTAGATTAAATCACAATATGGCTTGTTGCAATTTTCAAATCGCAGACAGTGCAATATTTTTAACACAAAATGTGTTGAACATTTTCCCATTGTGATGTAGTTTCTTGCAATTTCATGCCTATTTTAACCTTTTTTAACCCAGTTTTTACAACTTTATGCCTATCTTGCTCCCATTCATCTTTTTTTTTGGCCACTGTCAGACCATGTTTGGACTTTTTACATGGTTTTTGAAATCTAATTCCAATTTTGCTTCTGTTCTTCACTTCTCCACTTTTTCTCAAATCTTTTATCCTTAGATTAATTTAATGTCATATTGGTTATACTATAAAACGATCTACTGCTTATGTTTGTTTAAGAATACGTAAGATGAGGAACATTAAAACAATTGCAGAGTAAATCACAATTGTAATGTTGGGAAAAAATATCGCAACTAGATTATTTTCTCAAATTGTTCAGCCCTAATATATAATGCAAAATATCATCTGTAAATATTGGCAGAAATGTTTGTACTCAGGAAACATATATCTGATTTCTGGAGCTCCCTGACTCTAAGACAGAGAGCAGGTAGTAGTAGGTGAATAACGTAGGGATGATCTCATAAAGCAGAAAGATCGTCAGATCGTCTGTGTGGGCGCAGAGACTTCGACGCACGCCCGACTAACCAATCGTAGCACATTAAGCACAGTGCATGGTGGGATCTCCTGTTTGGTTATGTAGCGTGAAGCCATGGCAAAAAGAGAAAAGGAGATAAAAGCTTGAAGATGTCTGAACAAAAATCTGTTCTAAAGCAGCTGTATTATTCATATATAGACATTGCAGTTTGATAACATCTGTTTTAAATCGTTGCACTTTAAGAGATAATGTTGATATTGTTGTTCATTACCTTTTATGTTTACATTTATTGCACATTTTTATAAAAACTGCACTATTTAAATTAAAACCTGTTCAGAAAGTTTCTTTGGCTTTAATTGTCTTTTTTTTTCTTTTAAGGTTTTACATGTTTTATGTGTTAAAGTGGTCAAACATGCAAATTAGTCTAGAAAAATCAACCTAAAAAAGAATCATGATAAAATCGTAATCGTGATTTTATTTTTAAAAAATCGTGATATGATATTTATGCCATATCGCCCACCCCTTATCTTATTTATATTTCTTTTTACCTGCTGGTATTTTAATTTCCCTGGATTCATGATTGGCTTTATGGATCCAAATGGATTAATAAAAGTTCTATCTAATCTAATCTAATTTATCTGCTGATGTCTATAATCAAGCTGATGACGACGTGCAGCCTTAATTTACATCACGATTATATAAATACAGCTTTGTAATGCTCATTTCGGATGCAACTGATGTCTCAGAGTGATGGTGCGTCCTCCTGGAGTCCGTGTGCAGACGCTCCTGATCTGATCAGTCACGCTGAATTCTTTACTCATCTGCAGTCTGATTGTTTAAATCAGCGTCCAGCTCGCACACAAAGACTTCTGTGTATAAACACGGCATGAGTGAAGCCAAGAGAAGCTTCAAAGCCCGTCTCCTAATGACTCTAACCGAATGTAATTAAAATCCAGTCACAGTGACTATCAGATCTCCACAGATCTTCAGTCCAGCTTTTTCGCTGGAGGGTGAACCTGTCAGAGCAACGGCTCATGGTCCACACGGAGAAAGACGACCGCGGTTTAGCTTCAGCAGAAACACTGGAGTGCAAATGAATCAACTCTTTTTCTGAGAATAAGGCTCTGAGACAACCCGCAGGCTGTTTTGGCATAAGTTTGTGTTTCTTCATCTCGTCACAGAGGAAACAGAGAGACCAGGAGGCGCTCGGTCAGATGATGCAGCTCCACATTCATGGAGTTTCATTGGAGCAGCCTGATCACGACACATCTGATGGAAATAAAATGTGTGATGAAGATTCTGGTTAATAAATAACACTCATCACACAATATTCTTGAACTTCATTGTTTGTATCTATCGCACACCACGGCCGCCCAAGGCTTCTGCTCCATCCTTTAAAAGGTCAAACAATGTTGATACCCGTTCTGATATGTTACCATGACAACAAAACTGAGGCCCACAGGCACCAAGTATGTCATCACCTATTATTGTTAATAACAAACTTTATTTTCATGAGCTCTGGATTCCTGAACAAACTGAACAAGAACCTTCTTTCTATTATCCTGTCCTTTTTTAAGTTACATTTCTGAGCCGTGGCAAAGAAGCAGAGGATGGATCAGAAAACCAGGAGATGAAGTTTCGAATGTTAAGTGCTTGTTAGAAGCCACTAGGGCTGGACATCGACTTAGATTTTTTGGATCGATTCGATTCGATATTACAAGGTCTCAAATTGATTCAATTCATGATTCAATTTGAGACCTTGTAATATCGAATCGACTAACTAAAACTATTTTAGTTAAAATAGTGCTGTAAATTTAAAAAATGACCTTTAGACCTGGTACATCATTAAAAATTGTTTTAACATGAAGAACTAAACCCAAAGCAGTTACATTAATCATATTTTAATGATATACATTAATGCATATTCTGCATATTACTTGTTTTTTGTCCAACTAGTATTTTCCTTTGTACTTGTTAAATCTAAAATACTGTACATCCAAACATCAGCTTTTAAACTTGCCAGTGGTGCCCATATAGTGCTTCCACCATGTTTGTTTGCAGTAACATCTCATGAGATCTTGTTCTGTAGAAAGCAACGCTAAACGCTGATCACACCAGACTAGCAGGGTTGAGACCACAGGCTGCTTCTCTGCACATCCAAAGAAGAAAAAACTACCCAAGTTAAAAGATCGATCTTTGGATTTTATGGATCAATTATGAACCAGTTAAAGGAAAATCGACTTAAACTGATTAAATCGATTTTTTTAACTCAGCCCTAGAAGCCACGGGTCACACTTGAGCGTGAGCTTCCTGCTAAGAGGACAAGGACCTCCATACATGGAGCATGATCTTTCAGCCATCACCTACCTGACACAGCAGGTGGACTGTTTAACATATCCATACGAAACATTTCATAACCATCAGCAGCATCCCAAAGAACCTGATTAAAGAGTGCAAACTCGCTAAAAAATGGAAGATCAATAAGGAACAATTGGATCAATGAAACAAGTGGTTTAGGCCGGTGCTGCTGCTGAATCAAACAGCTGGTTTAAACCGGTCAGCAGAGGCCATCTTGATGCTCTTGTACTGAAGACGTTTTGTCCAGTTGTGCAGAAGAGCTCAGGTGGATTTCAGATTCCTGCCAAACCGCTACAACACACACGCTTATCTGTCAAGCCTGTCTCATCCATGTTTGTGCCAGTTGACACAAACACTGAATAAGGTGATGATAAAATGAGCTACTGATGACAAAACTCATCTGGGAACACGACTTTAAAAATGATCATTCCCACTGTTTACCTCCACATCACATAATCAGACCTGATGGAGATGATGGGCTGTCCATCAGCCTGCCCCAAGTGGACACTGTGGGGAACTGCAGCTTTCCTGCACTTCTGCAATTGTCACGTTTTCTAGCACCAGAAAACTCCACCTTTATGAGTTACTGCAGCAGTTATGTAGAGCTGTTATATCATCATCCGAACATCAAGTACCATCCGGACTATTTCATCTCATAAAAACTTGATTTCAGATATCGCAAGCTTCAGATAATCCATTGATAACTACACGATTGTTAATACTTAAACTCTTTGGCTCAATAAACCTGCGAAACGCTGGCTGTCATGTTCAATAAAACACTGGGATTAAGTATTAATGCACATCTTCAGCACTGAATGGATCAGCTATTTCAGCTCAAGCTGAGCCTGTCCCAAATCAATTAACATTTTCCCATAACTTCAGTGGCCTAAATCAATGAAATATAATGAGTTAAACCACAGCTCGGGCAGATTTACAGCGTTTCCTGGCCCTGAATCAGTCGGACCACAGATTAATTGTTCTGTTCCAGCGATTATATGAGCTCAGAGATAAGAGATGATTATGAAACCCTAAAGAAGGAGCAGACTCTTAGAGAGACGAGAGCTGCCTCCAAGACTTAGTGCTGAGTCCGAGGATCAAAGTCTTCATGACGCAGCATAATCTGTAAAGGAAATTATTAGCCTGATCAAAATACACGAGCCAAAGCGCTTCATCTGAAAGGCTCGGACTGTTTTTACAAGTGTCTGACTAAGTCTGACAATCCCTGCAGAGATAAAGGCCATTTTGTTGAAGAGGAAGATGATGATTAACAACAAAAACTGTCATTTTATCGCTCTCCTCAATGGCTTAAAACATCCTGATGAAAAACACTGTCATTTAAGGAGCTCAACAAGGGCCCATCTGCACGTGTCCTGCTGCCTTCAGTGTGTGATCTGCTGCTTTGGTGTTCAAAATGATTTGTTCAGATATGTAAGAAGAAAACAAGAACTTGTTTATTGGCCCATACGCTGCTTCATGAAATAATGCCAAACACAGACTTTGATCTAGTGGAGCCAATGCAGTATTCTGAGTAGTTTTGACCTAAAAGTGGTACAAAAACAAGACTCTAAAGGCACCACTGACTGCTATAGATTGGCTAAAGTCCTTACCTGCCTATCTCTCCTAAGGGGGACAGTTTACAGTCACCTTCCTGGCAGTCATATTAAGCAGTGCCACAGACCTTGAGAAACACTACTTTAAAAACCCTGAACCATCCCTTTAATTTTCTGTATTTTTTTGCAGCTTCTTTTACTACTTTAAGCTGCAGCTGTGACGACAGCAGCAGCTCCCTTTGCATATCTTCCTCTCCTCCTTTCACCAGAACGTCACTTGATAAACGTGCTGACAATTTCATCCTTAGGAGTCACGTCAGCAAAGTTTTTAATCACTATGCATGATCTCTCTATCCATGGTTGATACATCTATACATCTCAAGAGGCCTCAGCGGAGACAAATATGGTAGGGATGCACTTGTAGTCTGGGCACCATGAGTCTGTCACTATCATAAATTCTTATTTTCAGTAGAATATCATTGATTATACTTCTATAAAATGATCACCACAACCATTCAGACATGAGGACCCTTCTGAAAACCAGATGTAGCATCTCAAGAGGCTAACCTCTAATAAATCAGATGACAGGTCTATGGTTCATGGATCTGTCACTAACTTCAGTTCTTACTTTAGTCCACTTGTCTCCTCTTACCTCCCTTCCTTCACCCACACACCCAACACAGCATCGTGTGGACTTGCTGTTCATCATGAGACTGGGATCCACATTCAAGCTTTCCTGCTGCTTAAAGGAGACATATCATGCTGATGCATGATTTAATACTTACATATAATATAATAAATTTGAAAACAAGACCTTACACCCCCTTAATTTTCAAAAAATTAGATATTGTATTTTTTCTGATATCCTAGAACGAGATTTGATGCCTCTGAAAATAGGTCATTGCGAGATTTTCAAACGTCATGACATCACGAGGTACCTTTCTTTTTATTGGAGTAATCTGATAAAACACTTCCTCCTCTGTGATGTCCGTCAGCCCCAAACCCTCACCGAGGAACACATCCAGCAGCAGGGGTATAAAGCTCCCTCGCTCACTCTCCCTCATTACCAGCTCTGGCCTGTAGGGGGACTCAATACGCGGTCGCTGCTTTGAGCCTGCCGGAAAATACAGTAGAAGAAGAAGGACAGGCTGGCTCTACCCCCGATAGAACTGACCAATCAGAGCACAAAGGGCTGTGACATTGCGAGGTAGCTTTAGGTCATCCTTGAGACCAAGCGTTTCAACAAGAGCTTCATAATGGCCTAAAATGAGGATTTTGAGAATGCTATTGTGGGGCAATGAAGGAACTAAATGACTTGTACTGAGGGCAGAAATGCTTTACAGGCATCCTAGTCTGGCATGGTGAAAAGGAGAAACAAGCATGATATGTCCCCTTTAACAGAAGGTTTTTTCTTGAGCCATGATGGAGGGATTCATGATTGGCTATATGGATTCATGTTGGTGTTGGATGGATATATTTGTATATATATATATGTATATGTGTATCTTTATATGTATATATGTATCTATGCATATATGTGTATCAATAAAATGAAGGGCTTTATGCTCTATTGTAAAGTGTCTTGAGATAACACTTATTATGAATTGGCGCTATACAAGATTGATTGATTGATTGATGGTGTCTCACATGAACCTGATTCATGTACATCCAATGGAGGTTTGACATGTTTAATTGTTGAAAATGCTTTAGAAAGATAGTCAACCACAGCTTCTTCTTATGAGACAGCTAAAAAAAGATCATTTTATAATATTTTGGGAGGCAAATTAGATTTAAGGAGGCGCAGTCAGACTTTGTTGGCACCGGATTTGCCCGTGGTCAAGATAAATATCTTTACCTTCAGACTCAGATCAAGATGCACAAAATGCAAAATCGGTATGACTCTTTATGCTTGAAGACCTTGAGGAGAAGAGAGAAGATCAAATGAGGGCTGATATGAAAGGCTGTCATCAGCGTGACTCCATTCATCAGTCAAGCACAAGCTTTGAGTTCTAGCGTGGACCACAGACCTCGCTGGTCTAACTGCATCAGCTTTATGGATCAACCTGAAGATAGTCATGGAATTTATAGAATACAGCTGCTTTGCAAGGTTACTGTTTCAGGCTAAATGACATCCCTTCAATTCATGAAATATTTGTCTGCATTCAGCAAATGCTTTTACAGCCTGCATTCAGGGCCACCGCACAATTTACATACGCAAAAAAATTCCTGAAGTTTCTGTATTTGTTCAGTTCATGCCATGAGAACTGAGCACAGAGCAGGAACATTGAGAAGAGTTTACCACCGCTATATTAAAGGGTTTGATGGTCTTAATATTCAGCAACTACAGACTGAATCTTGAGTTTGTAGGTGGAAAGAATAGATTTTTTTCCAACTCCTCATGTCTGAGACCCACAAAGTGCTTCAAAATGAGGGTGAGGTTTTAAATACTGGCCTCCCCTTTAAGGGCCATTCATTACAGCCCTGTTAAATAATCATTTGACATTTTCACTCCTACAGGCTCCTGACAAACAGCTTTTTAATCCTGCTCATGGCCCGTCTTGTCCAGGCCAACACACACTGGTGCTCTGCTCTCCTCAGCAGTATCGACAGTGAGCGTCGGCCGAGGATGTCGGTATTCAGGGTCAGCTCGGCCTCCTTGTCGAGGCGTGAGAGTCCTCTCTGCTCTCCTCCCCGGCTCTGAGGCCTTTCTCCACATGCAAACACGGTGGACAAAGCCTCCTTTTCTGCTGCTGTGGATCTCCATGGTGACCAAGAGACGGCTCCTCGGTGTGGAGGAGGACGGAGCCGCTGGAGGCCAGGATGTTACCATAATATGATGACATGCTCACTTAGTTCATGCTTTTGTCTCACAGGGACCAGAGCCTAAAGATCAGACATAGATCTTAAAAGTTTTATCAATGAAACCCTGACACCAACAAGGAGTCCGATCAAAGACGATGACGTGAGAGCAGCTTTTGTCTGCAGAGTTAGCAGAGCTGGTTTCACGTCATCAGAGGAAAAGCCCCAGAGAGGGGCCAGAACCAGAGACCAGCATAACAGGTCAGTATCAGAGGCCAGGTCAGCAGCAGAGGGTCAGTATGGGGGCACACTCGCTCTTGGCATTCTGTGCTGCGCCTGTTTCACTCCCCGTCCAGCTCCATTGTGCAGTGTGGGTGCTCCGTGCCATGTTTATGTTCGGTAAATTTCCCAGGCCCTGGCACAAATGGAGGACTCGTGCTTTGGGACGACTCAGTGGCTCAGAAACAGAAGCGGGTACGCGGCATGAATGTGACTGAGTGTTTATCAATTAAAATTAAACAGGGTCCAGCTCCGGAACATTTGTCCAAGTAAAGGACCAGAGCATCATAATGTCTGATTCATGATATCACCCAGTTTAATTCATAACACTGAAAAGGCTTTTTATCAGTAAGCCGACACACCATATGGACTATTAAATTCATCCATGGATATATCAACCAATCAATATTTATTAGTATAGCACCAATTCATAACAAGTTTTACCTCAAGACACTTTAAAAAAAGAGCATGAAACTCTTTTTTTATGGATACACATATATGCATAAATACATATATACAAATACACATACAAAACCCAAAACCAGTGAAGTTGGCACGTTGTGAAAATCGTAAAAAAAAAAACAGAATACAATGATTTGCAAATCCCTTTCAACTTATATTCAATTGAATACACAGCAAAGACAAGATATTTAACGTTCGAACTGGTAAACTTTGTTATTTTTTGCAAATATTAGCTCATTTGGAATTTGATGCCTGCAACATGTTTGAAAAATGCTGGCACAAGTGGGAAAAAAAGACTGAGAAAGTTGAGGAATGCTCATCAAACACTTATTTGGAACATCCCACAGGTGAACAGGCTAATTGGGAACAGGTGGGTGCCATGATTGGGTATAAAAGCAGCTTCCCTGAAATGCTCAGTCATTCACAAACAAGGATGGGGCGAGGGTCACCACTTTGTGAACAAATGCATGAGCAAATTGTCCAACAGTTTAAGAACAACATTTCTCAACCAGCTGTTGCAAAGAATTTAGGGATTTCATCATCTACGGTCCGTAATATCATCAAAAGGTTCAGAGAATCTGGAGAAATTACTGCACGTAAGCGGCAAGGCCCAAAACCAACATTGAATGCCCATGACCGTCAATCCCTCGGGCGGTACTGCATCAAAAACCGGCATCACTGTGTAAAGGATATCACCACATGGGCTCAGGAACACTTCAGAAAACCACTGTCAGTAACTACAGTTCGTCTACATCTGTAAGTGCAAGTTAAAACTCTACTATGCAAAGCCAAAGCCATTTATCAACAACACCCAGAAACGCTGCCGGCTTCGCTGGGCCCGAGCTCATCTAAGATGGACTGATGCAAAGTGGAAAAGTGTTCTGTGGTCTGACCAGTCCACATTTCAAATTGTTTTTGGAAACTGTGGTCGTCGTGTCCTCAGGACCAAAGAGGAAAAGAACCATCCGGACTGTTATAGGCACAAAGTTCAAAGCCAGCATCTGTGATGGCATGGGGGTGTATTAGGGCCCAAGGCATGGGTAACTTACACATCTGTGATGGTATGGGGGTGTATTAGGGCCCAAGGCATGGGTAACTTACACATCTGTGAAGGCACCATTAATGCTGAAAGGTACATACAGGTTTTGGAGCAACATATGTTGCCATCCAAGCAACGTCTTTTTCATGGACGCCCCTGCTTATTTCAGCAAGACAATGCCAAGCCACATTCTGCACGTGTTACAACAGCGTGGCTTCGTAGTAAAAGAGTGCGGGTACTAGACTGGCCTGCCTGTAGTCCAGACCTGTCCCCCATTGAAAATGTGTGGTGCATTATGTAGCGTAAAATACAACAACGGAGACCCCGGACTGTTGAACAACTTAAGCTGTACATCAAGCAGGAATGGGAAAAAATTCAACCTGAAAAGCTTCAAAAATTGGTCTCCTCAGTTCACAAATGTTTACTGAGTGTTGTTAAAAGGAAGGGCGATGTAACACAGTGGTAAAAATGCCACTGTGCCAACTTTTTTGCAGTGTGTTGCTGCCATTAAATTCTAAGTTGATGATTATTTGCAAAAGAAAATAAAATTTCTCAGTTCGAACGTTCAGTATCTTGTCTTTACAGTGTATTCAATTGAATATAAGTTGAAAAGGATTTGCAAATCATTGTATTCTGTTTTTATTTAAGATTTACACAACGTGTCAACTTCACTGGTTTTGGGTTTTGTAGTTACTATCGATCACTGCTGTCGAGGTTTGCAACTTTGAACCCAGATGTAGGACCTGGGAATTACTTCACACCCAAGATGATCGTTGCCCAACGACAAGTTGGTGAAGTCGATGTATCCAAAGAATGTCTGACGTAAATCAGGTGAGTTTCGAGCAATTTTTTTATTTTAAAAAGCATGTTTCAATCAACATGCAGAACCTGAATGGATTAGAAAGCAGGCCTCCGTGTTGCACAGTCAGGTGGAGCAGGTGTGTTTTAAATGTCAAACAGAGCATGGGTAATCCTCAGGTTTATCACTCTCATTTGGATATAAAGGCTGCTGTCTTATCAGCCACAGTAAAATGTGAAACCCAAGGCTCAAAGATCACTGATGAGGACAAAACATCTGCACGAGGCCAAAGAAAGATCTCCTTAATGCTGAGGAACAGTTCAGAAGACACACTTATGTTTGGCTTTATTCTTGACCTCTGAGGGTAAATCTAACAACTCAGAATCATAGCATTAAAATCATAATCCTAAAACACGTCACATTCTCAGAGCTGAATTCTTCCACAATGAGGCCGTTTAACATTCCTGTTACACAACTTCAAATAAAGCTCAGACTTTCCAAGGGCTACAGTCACAGTCGTGTTAATGATCGTCGTCTATTTGTTTCATAACACACAACAAAAGCTCGCTCTCACACAAACAGGATTACGGTAATCCAGGAAAAGTATTTCAAAGAAGTATTTCACACTGGAGTCTTTATGTCCCAGGATGTCACACTATTTTTGATCTTGTTGGAAGAACCTCTAAACAAAGGTAAACAATAAAACTTAAGGAAGAACAAGAGAATTTAGACATTCAGCACAAATAAAGGAATACAAGGATTTGTAAATTCTATTCAACCTACACTGATCACAGTCCACCTGCCACGCTGACTGGTCTGCAAAATCACCACCCCATTACCACCAAACCCTGATGCACCTTTCTGTCAGGGCCAGCATTCACTTTCAGTAGAACATCTGCTCAGTAGGACCACACGGGCCAGCCTACGCTAACCTTACAAGCCAGATGGACAGCTCAACATATCTGCCACAGAGATATTTCACTAGTCGATCTGGAAAGGAGCCCTTTACATTTGTTTTCAGGGGCAGAACATTAAAAAAAAAAAAGAAAAACACAAGCTTGTGATTGGACAATCGTTTGGCTCGTCACATTGATCACAGACCAATCCACATCAAGCAGGGTTGCCTCCTATAATGTAAACATACATAGCGGCTAATGTAGCGGCTAATGGCTAACAACAGTTCACAACAGTTCATTGATGCAGCTAACTTAGCCGCTAACAGATATCAACAGTTAATGACCATTGGCCGCTAACTTAGCTGTTAACAGCTCACGGCCTCATACTATCGTCTTACACTAAATTGTACCACACAGATGATTCATTTAACACTGGGGCGTCGGTGACGCAGTTGGATAGTGCGCTTGGTCAGGGATCGGGAGGTTTCAGGTTCAAGCCCAGCTCCGGGTGACACATGTGTCCTTGGGCAAGACACTTAACCCCAAGTTGCTCCCACTGCTGCGTCAGTGGTGTGTAAATGGGTATGAAAGGGCGTGAATGTGTTAGAAATACTGATGGATAACTAACATAGAAACAGAACCATCAGTGAGTGAATGTGAGAACGAATGGGTGTGAATGGGTAGGTATGACCTGCGGTGTAAAGCAGCTTTGAGTAGTCAAAGACTAGAAAAGCGCTATATAAACTCAAGTCCATTTACCATTTATATGTGACATGAACCTCGTCAAAGACAATCCCTACAAGTAAACTTCTGAGGAGGGCAGATTTCACCAAGTTTCACTAGGTAGCCATGAGGACAATAGGCTAATCGGCATGTCCGTTCTCAACTTCTGGTTGTCGTCACCCTTGCATTCTTTAGCTCCCACCTCTCTTCCCTGATTGGGCCGTTAAGAATTCAGCCAAGTGAATTTTTTGGACAACGGAGGCTGGCAAGACAGAGATGCAGGATTTCAGAATCAGACAGGTCTGTCTGCTCTGCAAGGCTAAGCCTACGCTCCCATGCGCAAAAACAGGCCTTGTCCGCCTATGATCCTGTCCTCAGTTCACCACCACAGACCAGGACCACTGCAGATCAGGACCACTGCAGATCGGGAACACCCCACAAGAGCTGCAGTTTTGGAGATGCTCTGACCCAGTCGTCCAGCCATCACAATCTGGCCCTCATCAAACCTCCTCAAATCATCAGCCTGGATTTCCACTTTATCTAAAAGTGCAGCATCATGTGCAGCGTAGGCGCAGTGGCTTTGGTTCAATCTATGGTGCACAACCTTGCCCAGTGGCAGAAGAAGCGCAGCGCTGATACACAGCAAGAAATATAATCACAAAAGAATTATGATGTGTGATGACAGTAGGGGTGGGCGATGTGGCAAAAATATCATATCACGATGTTTTAAAAATAAAATCACGATCACAATTTTATCATGATTCTTTTTTAGGTTGATTTTTCTAGACTAATTTGCATGTCTGACCATTTTTTCCCTATGTTTAACATATAAAACATGTATAACCATAAAACAAAAAAAGACAATTAAAGCCAAAGAAACTTTCTGAACAGGTTTCAATTTAAATAGTGCAGTTTTTATAAAAATGTGCAATAAATGTAAACGTAAAAGGTAATGAACAACAATATCAACATTATCTCTTAAAGGGCAACAATTTAGAACAAATGTTATCTAACTGAAATGTCTATAATCTGAGTGAATAATACAGCTGCTTTATGACAGATTTTTGTTCAGAAATCCTCAAGCTTTTATCTCTTTTTCTCTTTCCACCATGGCTTCACGCTACGTAACCAAACAGGAGATCCCACCATGCACTGTACGTAATGTGCTATGATCGGCTAGTCGGGTGTGCGTCAAAGTCTCTACGCCCACACAGACGATCTGGTGATCTTTCTGCTTTGTGAGATCATCCCCACGTTATAATCCTTAACGATTTAATATCGTCATATCGCACACCCCTAGATGACAGCAACATTTATAGAAAGAGCAACATGGGAAATAAATTAATTAAAGAGAGCAACATGTAAACATCTGGTTTTACAGTCAGCCGGCCTCTGAAAAAGACTTTCCACTAATTACTTTTTAATCTGATTTCCGTGCCTTCTCTGCTCCTATAATGTGAATACATAACGGAATAAAAAAGCTTTTAGCATTAAATGTTTTCAGCTTTTTAATACCTAAATATCAAGTAATGACCTCTTTTTGTCATAACTTTAAATCCATAGGCAAGAGAGAAGACCCATCTCTTTAAAGTCTCTTTAATTCCAATGATAAGAAAAGACATTCCTATAAAAATCTGACATATCCTAAACGATTGTTTTCCTGTTTTGAATCGACCTGCCTGGTGGTGATTGGTGCTGAGTTGAAGTGACATGACTCACTTAGGTTCTTTTATCAGTCAGCCTTCAACACACATGAAACACATCGCTAAAAATGCACATAGCATATATCATATGAAGAATATTTACATTTTGTGTTATTAGACCTGTCACGATAACAAATTTTGCTGGATGATAATTGTCCTATAAACTATTGCCACTAAACAATATTATTGTCAACATTATTTTAAAACATTTCTTTTCATTAATGCAGTTATAATTAGGGATGGGAATTTCGACTAATTTCCCCGCCGACTAGTCTCAAATTTTATTTGCGACTAGTCGACTAGTCTATAAGCAAGAAAACTCGCAATTTAATACACATATTCAGTTAAAAGTTTAAAAGTTTAACATGCAAATGTGTAGTTAGAAACTATTTTAGCCCAAACATTCAGGACAAACTGTTAAATTCTATTGATGTAACAACAACTGACTGAATAAAGCTGAACAATTTAAAGAGAAATACATTTCTGATACGTTTGCCAATGCGGTGCATGCCATTTATTATGAATACTGCTTTGGTATGAAACTTGGATGCAGCAGCATGACAATTCCAAACGTACAACATAGTAGCCTAGAATAGAATTCCCTGAAATCTCTGGCACTTAAGACTAGTGCACGATTCAAGAAACTTTCATTTCTTAAGAATATTTAACTGTAATTGGAAGGTCAGGATATTTTAAATAAAATAAATTGAACAAAAAACATTGTAAATTTAACAAACAAAAAAGAGAAAAAAAAGCAATGAAAATGAAATGGCCTATCTTTTAGCAAAATTGCATGTAAATAAAAATAATTATACTAGTCAAAAACAAAAAAAAATAGACCCTGTCTCTGTAAAGAAAAAACAAAACTCACACAACAATAAAAACTCTGGCCTAAATGAAATGGAGTTTATACAGTTCAGGAATTGTGACATGTACTTTCTCCCAGTCAATTAGTACTGTCTGTCAAACATTTGTAACAATGCTGGCTTTTCAGCCGTATTGATGGGCTGCACTTCTTCTGCAATGTAGCGAACGACACTGTCTGTGAGCGCTTCATTTTGGGCTTTTATCTATATGTTCTTTGCCTCAGTGAGTGTTGACTGTCAGGACGAAGGCTCCGCTGCACCTGCACATCTTCGTCGCCACTACTTTCAAACAAATGCGACATATCAGCTCAAAGGTGTTCATGAGCTCACACCTTGTTCATCCTCTTTAAAACCAACACATTCTCACACTGGGGCAGCCGGCTTAAGAACCGTATCTTTTGTGCCATCATTCATATTAGCGTTTGTTTCCTCATTACTCCTCAGGACGCTCACTTCAGCTCTCTCCGTGTGTCTGCGCGAGCGGCCCCGTCTTCACCCCAAAGATCGCATGTTTGACAGATGCTCACTCGGCTATATATCCGCTAAATCCGCTATAGAACCGATGCACCCCGGTGTTAAGAAAGATGGACGTAGTGAGCCATCTTGTCATTCAGCCTCTTTGGTAGTAAAAGAGGAGGAAAACAAACATGCGGGCTACTGCAGGTGGCATTTCTCGCCAGACGAGTGACAGTGCTCAGTTTGTAGCAGAGGCAGAGGAATGTTTTTTTTAATACGGGAGAATTACGGGAAAATATTAATACGGGAGGACGGCGGGAAAGAGGGATAAAATACGGTAGTTTACCGGCCAAAACGGGAGACTTGACAGCTATGCGCAGAGGCGTGAAGAACAAGATGCATGATGCTTAATGTAGCGTTTAACCGACTAGTAAAATACTAAACGATTAATAAATAAGTAGGCGGTTAACCGATTAAACGACTAGTCGCGCACATCCCTAGTTATAATATATGCTGTTATAATGCAAGTACACCCTATCAAAAGGAATAATCTTTAATTTCTCAAGAGTATTTAGCTGGAACTGGAATGTCAAGAGCTTTCAAAATAATGAAACAAACAACATAATTAATTAAACAAAAAAAAAGACAAAAAAACATTGATAATATATTAGAATCTCTTAGCATAAACTTCATGTACATAAAAGTATTATCATAGCCAAAAACAAATAAAATAGACCCTGTCTCTTGTCACCCAGCCTGTTTGGTAGAGAGAGAGGAGAGAAACAAACATGAATGCACCTGTCAATATATCGAGGCCAGTAAACTTATCAAGGACGTTTTTATTTATGGTGTGGTTAATTGATTTATTGATTATTGTGACAGGTCAAGTTATTATTCAATGCAGCCACAACAGCTGCATGCTCTTGAGCATTCTCGCCCCAGGCCCCAGGCCCCAGCAGCAGGACTGGAGCGCTATACCAGGACAGTCAACCTTCTACTGCACCACATATATTCCTGTCAAAAGCTGATTATAGTAAGTGCAAGATTAAAACTACTTCTAGAAAAGACATATCGATCCTTATGAAACTTTCAAACATTAAACCAGGCAAAGACAACCTGGGAACCTCACAGTAAAGAAAAGGTTTACTTGGCGGCCACTTAAATATCAGGAGCATGATTCCAGAAAGAGAAGAACGAGAGGACTCACTGAGCAACAATATCAATTTTCTTGGCTTAACTGAAACTTGGTTATTCCACTCTTCACCTGAAGCTGCTTTAGATACCAGGTTATGATGTTTTTAGGAAAGACAGGGACCAGGGGAGGGGGTGTTGTTGTACAATAAAAGCACTTTAAAGTGTAACCAGACTGAATGCCGAGCTAGGACTAACCTTAAAAAAGCCTGTTTGAAAGCAGATCTATACTCTCAAGTGAAGGTGTTAATGGCTTCACGGACAAATGGATATCAAAACTTACTGAGGTCATGGCAACCTTCTCAAGAAAACCAACTGCCAACTGTGTAATTGTTCAGTAACTCCCAAGTTCACCTGGGAAACAGGCCACAGAAAGTGTTTGGGGAGGGCAGAACCATTCAAATGCACATCTGTGAGGTAACTGGACCATAAACACATCGAACACATTTATGACGGACCAATAAGGTAATGCAGTAGATGACGCTACTGCATTACTGATCATGAACCACTTCACAGAACAAACATGTAAGCGGAGTAAAAATATTGTTCCGATTGCAAAGTTCATGGCGCTGATTTTGTTTTTCTTCCTCCAATTTGTCTATAATTACCGTTTATGGAATCCAAAAAAAAATATGATTAAAAAAGATGATCAATGACAAAAAAGATGGTAAAACACACAGAAAATATTTTGGAAATACGGCAAAAAAGCAAAAATTACGACAAAAGAACAGAAAAAAACCACTCCAGAAAGATATCAATGCTATTGTTTACAATATTTTACATTATTTACACAGACAATACTAATAAACAACTGTTAAACCACTCACGATTGGTCTTCTTTTGTCACCAGCAGCAGCTGAATAAACACTTAAAAAGTGCACAGCAAGGTGCACTAACAATTCAGAGCATTTGCTGAATCAATTTTGAACCAAGAGGGGAGTTTTGCAATGTTGTTGTTTGCAATGTTGCTATGATGACACTGATGTACAATGTCATCGTAACATTATAAAATACGGGAGGTGTACTTGAAAAATTTCACTGAAATATTATAATAAATCATTGGTGATTTAATTACCTCCGCCAAGAAGGTTATGTTTTCGGGAGAGTCTGTTTGTCTGTCTGTGAACAAAATAGCTCAAAAAGTTATGGAGGGATTTTGATGAAATTTTTAGGAAATGTTCAGCATGGAAAAGGAAGAACTGATTCAATTTTGGTGTTGATCTGGGTCACCGTCTGGATCCGCCATGACGAAAATTTGATTTTGTGAATAACTTCTGAACTAAAATAGATATCATTATGAATCCAATTGCTAATGGTATGTTTTCATGGTCAAGTAATCCAAATATTTAGATGAAATAAAGGTAGGACTAATATTTATGGTGAAAATCACAATATGGCTGAGGACTGTGGCGCTGGCTGAGGTCTGCGCTCTCCGAGTGCTTTTCTAGTTATTATTTTGATTTTGATCATCGTTACATCAATATCTTTATATTATTTGTTATTACCACTACATTTAAGCTTACTGTAGGTTTTGTATATCACACCTTGTTTTTCTTATAATGTTTGTTAATGATGAATGGCATCAGACCTTCTTATGGACATCAGTAGAAGCTAACATGAGGATTATAGTAATAAATTTATGTCAAAAGTTGGACATTTTCGGGGTGTTGGTTTGGCGGAGTGGTTAGCACCCCATGTACTTGCTTCTGCCGGTCCAGGTTCAAATCCCACCTGTGACCAGCTTGCAGAGTGTCTTCCCCTACTCTCTCACCCCCTTTCACAAGCCTATCCACTGTCTCTCTCCTATCAATAAAGGCACAAAATGCCCAGAAAATATACTTAAAAAAAAAAAAAAAAAAGTTGGACATTTTCAACAATGGAGAAAGAGGCAAATTTTCGTCCCTCATGCTAATATTTGTCGTAGGTTTCAAGACCCTTGGGCCACAAAAAAAATCTATGGTTCAATTCCATATGGTGTATCAGAATAACAGAAAAAGGCAGAACAGTCTGGGATGCCACATGTCATTCCGTCAGAAGATGGGCTTTGTTGGTGTGACAATTTTGCCCCAAATTGTGTGAATGACAAAAAATTTTGTGTCTTCTCAATTACTGTTTGGTATCAGATGAATGAATGATGAAGACTGATATCTTTATTGAGCATCAATCAATGAAGAAAACCACTTATTCAGTTTTTATAGAGATAGCGAGGATGGTTTGTGAGAGCAGAACTACATTCAGGAATGTCATAACACAGGTCCGTCCATCACATCATCACATTTATTTTTATCCTGATGTTTCGATTAAACTAGAGCTGCAACTATCAAGTATTTTTGGAATCGAGTACTCTGTCAATTATTTCTTCGAGTAATCGAGTACTCTAACAAAATATACTTTTTGTTTTTAAACAAATAAATCAATTGTATACAATGCAACATGTTAGGACTTTCAAAATGAGCAACCAAATGCCGTTTATTCCTCAGAAAAGGGTTTTTATTTGAACAACTTTCAAAGTTTAAACCAGTACTGGCTTAAAACAAAGCCAATACAATACTGATTTACAAAGCAGTAATATAATTCTGCAATTATATTTGTGAAGTGTGTTCAGGAGGGCATTGTGTAGTTGGATTGAAATCCTTGATCATGTTCTTAAATCCTGTGTCCTCCACCATGGAAAGAGGACGTATGTCTGTGATGAGCATATTTAAAATGCTGTAATAGTAATAGTTGCAGCCCTAACGACGTGCTATCATGCTAAGCTATGTGCTAAGCTTAATCCGTTTGACATCAGACACACTGCACTGTGTTTTCTTTTCGTCACACACTTGGGACACTCTCTGCCATTTCTTCTGTGGACTCTCTCCTTTCTGTCCCTCTCTTTTCTCTTCCTTCATGAGTTTACAAGCCGCTCAGCAGCGGAGGTAGCAGGCGCATTGTGCCACAGAAATGACCGTCCGTGTCAAACACTGTGCACTGTATAGTAGTCCAGATATATATTTATATGTATAATCATATATTAAACGAGGCTTCGAGGCACAAAATTTAATTCGAGGATATTTTGTACTCGAGTACTCGCGAATATTCGAGGAATCGTTTCGGCTCTAGATTAAACCCGATCAGATTTGGCAACAGCTTTAAAGGCAGTCCGTGTTTGCCCGAGTGACGCTGCCTCTGGTCCGACAGGCCAAACCTGACGGGGAATTCAAGACGGCGAGCGGAGCCGCTGACAGACATTCATGTGACAAAGAGTCTGTTGACGGGGAAAGAGCGGAGACCTGGCACGTTTCAGCGTGTTGTGTCACTTCTCCGTCTGAGCTGAGAGCTTTTCAGCGGCTCGGGAAGTGCCAACTTAATGGGGGATCTGTTTCCAAATAACCTTTCAGATTAGAGGCAGCAGAGAGGAGCTGTAATCCTGGAGAACGGCTGCTCTGACTGTTAGTTAAACCAGAAGGCACGGTCGTCTTTTTGACCATTTTGAGGGATTTTTGGCAACGAAATAAAAAAAAACAGTGATGAACTTTCAGATTTAATTTTCTAGTTCATTTAAGAAAAAGACTATTCCTGTTTTTAGGCAGCTTTTACTGGAATGTGTTCTTGTCTTTCTTTTGCCGCGTATTCACTGTATTTTGAAATAAATCGTCTTTTTCCTTCAAAGTTCATGTTTTATGGATTTAATCAATCGTAATTTGGAAACATTAAAGAAAGAGATGTTGAGGAGATCTGTCAGGGAGAGGGGAGACCAGAGGAGAGTCATGAAGGGGGCTAACTGCTTCAGGGACTATCGTTAGTAAAACAAAAAATAAATAAATAAAAAGACCTGGACATGGTCTGATATAACGAGCTGTAACATGGACACTGCTGGACTAATGCTGCAGGCAAACCAACATGTGTGAGTGCTTGTAAAATAGGTTACATTTATTTTTGGCTGTCTCAAAACTTTGAACATTTTCATTTACAATTGTTTATGAAGAGAAACCTGTTTAAAGTTCATATCTGTTTTTTTTCTTTTCTTGTAATTACACACTGTTTAAGGATTTATTACATAATAATTACAAATACTTGCTAGACTTGTTTACTTTTATTTTTCATGAAAGAAGGGTAAAAAATGTACTCAAAGTGCATTTCTTGACACATTATTGAGAAAAAAAGAAAAAAAAGAAGTGTTATGATTATGATTATAATTTTAAAGGGGTTAAATGATTTCAATTCTGTGTTAAAGTACTTTTTGAACATTTTGAGCACACTGAGCAACAATAACACGGTATTAATGATAACCGTGATAATTTTGGTCACAATAACTGGATACAAAATTTTCATATTGTTACATCCCTGATATATATGTTTATGTGTATTTTATATATGTATCAGTGCATATATGTGTATCCATAAAATGAAGGGCTTATACACTTGCTATGAATTGGCACAATAAAAATAAAGACTGATTGATTGGCTGATCGATCCTGGGTCAGTAGTGCTGCAAAAGAAAGGCAGCTTTGGCAATCACATGACTGCATGGTTAAAAATACGATATCTTTAAGCTGTATACAGAGGCAGGAGCTGCTGTTCTGTTTCTGTTGACCTTACAAAGCAGATGGATTCAGATTTCATGTTCCTGATCAGAAAGTGACCAGGCAGGGCTGATACACTATATTACCAAAAATATTCACTCACCCAATCAAATAACTAGAATCAGGTGTTTCAGTCTCTTCCATGTCCACAGGTGTATAAAATCATCACCTAGGCATGCAGACTGCTTTAACAAACATTAGTGAAAGAATGGGTCACTCTCAGGAGCTCAGTGAATTCCAGCGTGAAACTGTGATAGGATGCCACCTGAGCAACAAATCCAGTCGTGACATTTCCTCACTCCTAAATATTCCACAGTCAACTGTCAGCTGTATTATAAGAACGTGGAAGTGTTTGGGAACCACAGCAACTCAGTCACAAGTGGTAGGCCACGTAAACTGATGGAGCGGGGTCAGTGGATGCTGAGGAGCATAGTGAGAAGAGGTCGCCAACTTTCTGCACAGTCAATCGCTACAGACCTCCAAACTTCATGTGGCCTTCAGATTAGCTCAAGAACAGTGCAGAGAGCTTCATGGATGGGTTTCCATGGCCGAGCAGCTGCATCCAAGCCTCACATCACCAAGTGCAATGCAAAGCGTCGATGCAGTGGTGTAAAGCACGCCGCCACTGGACTCTAGAGCAGTGGAGATGCGTTCTCTGGAGTGACAAATCACGCTTCTCCATCTGACAATCTGATGGACCAGTCTGGGTTTGGAGGTTGCCAGGAGAAAGGTACATTTCGGACTGCATTGTGCCTAGGGATGGGAATCGAAAACCAATTCCAGTTGAGAATCGTGAACAGCTCCATCAAAGAATCGATATCATTAATCTTTTTGCTAATCAATTCCCTTATCAATTCCATTCAATTGACAGGGTTCAGAAGCGTCAGAATTGTGGCTTAATTTTAATTACACCTACTGCACAACCTTAAGTGAGTGGAAACACCAGTTACTTGCAGAAGCAGATATCTATACTGTGATATATGTTTGGCTTTGTTGCCACTGAAAATGAGACCATTTGCCCACATGCAAAATTTGCTGGAATCAATAAGGGAATCGTGAAAGAATTGGATCGATTAGCAGGATCATTAACAGCATTGGTATTGATGAAATCTTATCAATTCCCATCCCTAATTGTGCAAAGTGTAAAGTTTGGTGGAGGGGGGATGATGGTGTGGGGGTGTTTTTCAGGAGCTGGGCTTGGCCCCTTAGTTCCAGTCAAAGGAACTCTGAATGCTTCAGCACACCAAGACATTTTGGACAATTCCATGCTCTAACTCTGTGGGAACAGTTTGGAGCTGGCCCCTTCCTCTTCCAACATGACTGTGCACCAGAGCACAAAGCAGGTCCATAAAGACATGGAGGACAGAGTCTGGTGTGGATCAACTTGACTGGCCTGCACAGAGTCCTGACCTCAACCCCATAGAACACCTTTGGGATGAATTAGAGCAGAGACTGTGAGCCAGGCCTTCTCGTCCAACATCAGTGTGTGAGCTCACCAATGCGCTTTTGGAAGAATGGTCAAAAATTCCCATAAACACTCCTAAACCTTGTGGACAGCCTTCCCAGAAGAGTTGAAGCTGTTATAGCTGCAAAGGGTGGACCGTTGTCATATTGAACCCTATGGATTAGGAATGGGATGGCACTTAAGTTCATATGTGAGGCCTCGCCACACAGTAACGTTTCAGGACCCTTTGCCTCCTACATCAGTTGTCATGTCTCGTGTACTGTAACACGACTCTGTGACAGAAAGTCTAGCAGGTTTGAGTTTAGTCCTGCTTCCTTCGATTTATTCCTCCACGTCAGAGACATCAACCAATGAGAGCACAGGGAGCTCTGCATGTGCAGTGATCACAGGTGTAAACAGAGGATGATGCCTTTAGAGCTACGAGGCAAAGATTTACAGAGCAAAGTAAATCCTGATCGCAGTATCTGATCCTTCAATAAGCCAAAATAAAATAAAGCAGGAGAAATAATAGTTTACCACGAGGTGAATAAAGTTTGTAAAGCCGAGTCCGGCTGAGAACTCGACCGTCATACATGTAAAATACAGCCTGAACAAAGCCAACAGCACTAAAAGAAACTACTCGCTGTGAACACATGGTTCAAGTCTTTACCCTCTGGGGAACTCAAAAACAGACTGCAGCTCATTTACCAGCAGGACTTGTTTTTTAGGTTTTACAGACTTTAAACCGTTTGTGATGATTCAGTATTTAATGAGACGAACCTTGAAACTTTATTTGTGAACACAGTGTTTCTGACCCAATAAACTGCAGTAAAAAAGCTCCAGTTTAACATTAAAGTCGTCTGAACTCTGGGTGTGATGTTACACACCCTGCACCAAAGGTTAGGAATAAACTTTAACTCTGACTGTTCAAGCTGAATCCTTCAGGAGGGTCACCCTTTAGAAGAATTATCATATGTTACATTAGGCCTGGGCAACATGTCAGTTTCTGAGATAAAACAACATAAGAAACAATAGAGATTACGTCGACAATATTTATGACGCAAACAGCTACTACTTAGAGGGTAATAGTAATTAAGTCTTCATTGCCAGAGGGACAAATAATGGCAACTGCAGGATAAAAAAAACAAAAGCAGAATTTTAGCAAGAAACTATAATTCAGACGCCAGTGTAGATTAGTTTAACTCACTTTTAATGCACTGAACACAGAATTACACCTTCACTGAATATTACCTTTTTAAATATCTTTTAATATTTTTCAAATACATTTAGAAAAACACTCAATATATGAGTCTACAGACACAACCAGAGCCATTTACAGCTGAATCTTCATTGCAGTATTTGTTTTCAAAGTTTTCATTGCTGATTATGTCATATTTTATCTATTGATACACTTTTTCATATTAAATTGATTATCCAGCCACATTTACAGAGTAAGGGGCTATGACCTAAAATAAATCCTCCATTTTTTCCCACACAACTTGATCAACGATTTTAAAGGTGCTATGAGGAGAATCTATTTCCGGCGACATAAAGACTCTGCTACCCATGAGCACGTGCGGCGACTGTCGCAAAGATGTGACCAAAGCCAAAGTGTGCGTTTGTTATGCGAATGAATGCAGCTCGGACCTCCCTCAGAACTCTGCATTGCTTTACAACTTATTTAAATACGATACTAATGTATCTCTTTCTAGTTACGTAGCGGTAGTTTTTGATGTGTGACAACAAGCAATTTTTGGAAAACTTAGTATCGTAGTTTTGTAGCTGGCTATATATGGCTACTTACAGCCCGGTGCTCTAAGACGTGTCTGAATAATATAAATTTGCTCTAGTTTTAATTGTCTTGTTACTGAAGTTGAGTATCCAGGCCAGTCCAGCCCTGTCCGACCCGACCGCGAAGCTAAGGAATAGCATTTATAGATAACTAATTTGGATGCTATAAAACTCATCTTAAAGTGTGTATTTCAATCAGGCATATATCTGAAAGTGAGACTTTTTTGTAATTACTCAAAAACTCCTCATAGCATCTTTAATCAATCTAAAAAAAAAAGTCTAAGTGACACAAAAATTACTAAATCAAGTGTTATCAAAATATTTTTCATGCTGATTACGTAGTTCAAATGTAGGGAGGCCTGTCTACATAAAAACTGAAAGATGAGCTATTTTCACATTATATTAACATGGAAACACCTGGACAATATTTCATCTCATTGGAGAAACAAATAAAGGCCTAAACATGTGCTTGTGCAAAACCTAACAAGGCCTATCATCATGAAAAACTTTACATTTTCAGTGTATATTTCCAAACACTGAAACAACTTATGATTGGAGTAAGAGTAAGGTGAGAAAAAAACCTTGATTTTTCATTTTTAAATCTTCCACAGAAAAAAATTGAATAAAATGTTTAATTTGTTGGAATAAAAAGAAACATTTGGGGCCAAATGCTCAGTCAGAATGACTGTTTTTGAACAATGCTGAATAACTCCTGTGACCTCTCAACACTGACCTGCAAAATATGCCTAAGCAGCTGAAATGGTGCTACTTCCTCCTCACCAGGTCAACTCCACCTATCAGATGTTCCTGTTTATCTGTAGTTTGAACAGTGACCTCTCTCTCTCTCGCTCTCTCTCTCTCGCTTGTTTTAAAGTTTCATGTCCTTGTGTTTGACTATTTACATCATACTTTATGAATCTTTTAAGCAACAATGTGATCTAACTTGTTTAAAACATGAACATTTTGTCTCTACAGAGGACTAGATGAAGCTCTTTTTCACTCCTCTTTGGGAACACTGACATGAGGGGCGGGGCTAAAAGAGGCCATGATAATGAGCTCTTCACTGATTGGCTGCCCAAATGATGTATGATATGTGTGAAAGGTTTACAGGCCATGGAGTGGACTTTCGAAACAGTCATGACGTCTGTCTGTGAAGAGCAGCAAACACACAGGTAGGTGGGGCCTGTATAGCTGTGACATCATAAACACTAGGAAGTAAAAAACAGAGCGTTTTAAGAAGAATTTTCTTCTCAAAGGGACGAGCATTTCTCTGTGGGCTGGGAGTTTGGTGAAAGGTGTCCTGAGCTGCTCCACAAGAACCTTCAACGACATTTAAAGCAGACAAAGTTGTCTGTTGAAGTCTGAACTTTCTCAAACCTTCTGGGCTCTCATTTTGTAGACCAGGCGCAAGCGCAGGCGCACCTGCCCTGCACCGGCCTTCGCAGCGCGGACAGGGTGTGACCCGCGCACTTTGCAAGTTTCCTGCAGTGCCAAGAGAGGCGCACTCAAGGCGCAGAGGGGCGCAGAGGAGCGCAGAGGAGCGCGTCCACGCCCACGTCTCTGCCTCTCCGCGCAAATGTCAGAGTAGGAGGAGAATAGAGGTGAGTGGTTTTAACACAGCCGAGTGTTGTCTCCACCAATCAAATGAGCGCCTCTCCTTGCCTTAAAATGCGCTGCGGCCAAGGCGCAGCGTCTGATTGGTCTAAATGATCGCTGCTGGAGACGGTCAGAGCTGCTGTCATTCAGCAGCTGGGAGAACAGACTGGCATCGGTCTACGCGTCACCGTGTGGGCCAGCTCCCAGGACAGATGTAATCTGTTCCTTTGTCATTATAGGAGTACAAAATTAAGAAACAGTTACACCACAGCTGGCTTATCAATTTCTTGTGATCCACATGCACTCCTGGTTTGTCATCGCCAAATGGCAGAGCCTTTAGTGATAAACTGTATACTCTCCCGGTGTCTCCTCCTCATCCTCCTTACAATAATGCACTCCATCTTTTTAGATCACGTTAAAAATAAAGACTAAAATAGAGAAATATGGGAAATCACGGGTAAATCCTTAGTGACATACATTTATTTTCTCTATTTTTTCCTTCGTCTTTTTTCTCCCTCTTTTCTTTGAATTTAATGAAATGAGAAAAGCCAGATATATACTCAGTATCAGACGTTAGGGCTGTTTACTGTTGACTTGTAAGATGTGCATCAAACTTCCAGCTGCCGTCAGGTTAAGTTTCCATTATGACAAACGGCTTTAATCCGACATCAGATGTGACGAGACAGTTAATTTAGATACAAATGTACATGCTGGTTCAGACGGTTACATTAAATAGTGATTGCTGTAATTCTTTATTGTATTAAAATGTGCCTGACACTCTGGAAACCTGCCTCTGAGGCTTTGTTGACGTGTGCGCACATGTGCGCCTGTCACCAAAGTACAGCTGCGGAGGGTGCGCTCCGCTTTGCACCGAGAATAGACCAGGTTGGAGCTGGCGAGCTTTCAGTGCACTTTCTGCACTGTTTTGGATACGAAATTGTCACTGCGCCAACATGAATCTGCCGACACCTCCCCCTGGTGCGCCGTCACACCCATCTCTGCGCAGACGGTCTACCAAATTGTCAAATTGGCAGCACACGGCAGTGCGCCGCACGAAATTAACACTGCGCGGGGTGCGCCAGGCTTGTGCCCGCTGCGCCACGAAATTAGAGCCCTCGGTCTTTAAAATGTTGAGATTTCTACCAGGTCAGTCCAGAGCTATTTTTGGGGATCCATTACCTCCACTCAGCCTCTCCTCCTCACATAAAGACACCTTGGCCTTTACTACCCTTCTTGCTCATTCTATTGAGATGGACATCTGATCTACCTCTCACACACATGCAGTGGCTTGGGGATGTCCTACACTTTGTAAAACTTGAAAAAATTAGGTTGTCAATGCATGGACAATCAGGAAAGTTCAGTAAGATCTGGAACTCATTTTTTGTCTCGATTAACAGCACACAATTTACATTTATACCAGACTGAGCTGTGTGTTGGACTGATTTATATAATATGATGTACTAAGGTCACACGACAAAGTACTTTATAAAGTACTTTACTTTTCTTTATTTAATATTGCTAATATTCTGTTTCACTTTTCATGTACACTTGGTCTATGTATGCTTTGCTTGTCTCACATCTTCTTTTTATTTGTTTTGTTTTGTGCGGGGGAAAGGTAGCAAAGAGGAGGGTGGAATAGAATTATTTTTGTGTCATTTCATCAAGATTTATGTTACTGTTATAATTGCACAATTATGTTTTGCATTTGTTGTTAAAACAATAAAATGATATTAAAAAATTTTTGAGATTTCTGAAATTAACTTATAGCGATATTCCTGGATGGAACAAGTTGGGTCCTATCACAAGGTTTAGGGCAGAAATTACCCCTACAGCAGTGTTTCTGTGCGGCAGAAGCCCAGGGCGTCCGCAACAAACTCCCCCTCCCTGCTCCGGTCCTGCTCGTCTGCCGATCCCTCTGCACTCAGACGGGGCCATATTTTACTTGACCAAAAACACACATTAACGGACTCCCACCGAAAAAATCTGATATCGGTCTGCATTCACGCTTTATTTAGAGAATTTTCAGCGCGTTACTTTCACACAATAACACCGCTAAATAAGGCTCTAGTTCTCATAGCGCCGTGAAACGGCCTCCGCTGTAGAGCCAGAGCTGCAGCGGAAGCTCTGCAGCCACAGCTGTGGCTCTTCCGCTCTTTTTCGGTGGGAGTCCGTTAATGTGTGTTTTTGGTCAAGTAAAATATGGCCCCGTCTGAGTGCAGAGGAATCTGCAGACGAGCAGGACCGGAGCAGGGAGGGAGAGTTTGTTGCAGACGCCCTGGGCTTCTGCTGCACAGAAACACCGCTGTAGGGGTAATTTCTGCCCTAAACCTTGTGATAGGACCCAACTTATTCCATCCCGGAATATCACTTTAAAGTACTACAGACCACAAAAGCTCCTGATGACCTCTCAGGCTGAGCATCATCACCAGTCAATCAATTAAACTTTGTTTTTAAAGAACTTTTCATACAAATTAATGTAGCACAAAGTGCCTTATAAAGAAAATACACAAACACATACAAAAAGCATTAGCAAAAAGATAAAAAAAAAACTAACAAAAACAAAATCTCACCCTTCCAGTCAACACCAGCACATACACTAAGAGTCTGTGACTGAAGAAACACCGTCCTAATTTATAATCCAATGACTCGACTCCATCACAATTATTCAGTCAATAATTCAGTTCAAGTTCACATCACCAGGTATTCAGCGCACACAGTTGGTACATCCTTAATTTGATTTTTATAATGATAACAACAATAATAACTTAATCTGTATAGCACTATTTAAAAACAAAGGTTCACAAAGTGCTTTGACAAGCAGGCACACAGAAGAAGCACAAGAGTTTAAGAACAAAAGGAGGGAAACTACATAAACTACATACATAATGCCAATTGTATCATATTTGATTCATAATTTTATAATACCTTTTTCTACTCAATATGGTCAACAAATTACAAAAAAACCCATCTGAATACAATCAGATAAATGATAAAAAAATGTCCTCAAATGGATTATCAGTTGCCAAAAACACCTAATGTATAAAATGAGATACAAAAATCTATATGTTGTATTTTATGGACATTTTGATTTTTATGGATTTTAGCAAAAAGTGAAACAAACATTTCAGCTCAAAAAAATTTGAATTTTCTGGCTATAATCTATGGTCTTGGGCCTTAAAGGGTTAATGTTAGGGATGGGGACCTCACAGTCTAAACCGATAAGCAACACATGGTCCACAATAACAACATAATCATGATGCAGCGATTCTGCAATAAACAAAATTTTGCAAAAAAAATGATGTATCAATACATCACAATAATTGATTTTTGGAGATAAACTAACAGGGACTACAGCACGTATATAGTGTTCTATCATATTAATTAAAATATCACCATATGGTTCCAGCATATCAATAATCACATCCTAAGAGGGAGGAAAACCATAATCACCATATTGTTTTTTTTGTCCTACCCCTACTTAATTTGACAGATCACTAATTGATGTGAGTCTCAGATCTCTACTGCCATTACAGCAGTAACACACGAGTTTAAAAGTTTTAATTTAATTAAAATTACAATGTTATCAGCTGATACTGAAAGGTTTGCCAATGTTTTCAGCTGGTATTTCAGCCATAAATATCATTCATATATCTGCAGGAAAATACATAAATGTACCATCATGCTTCACCTTATCATTGCTGCACGGTTGTATTTAAAAATCAAGGTTTTCATTTTTCTAAGAGTAAAATATTGTTTTTCTTGTCTGTATCCATTCCTCACACAAAAAGACTTTCAACCTGAAAGCAACAAAGACTCTGACTCTATAAAAGCATCCGCCATAATGAGTTTAGAAATATGCCACATCAGATATCAGCAACAATCCAACATCGTGCACGCCGAGAATGAATAATATCTTGGCAGAGCTCATAATTCTGGTACTGTTACAACCATCTTTTATTATGTAACAGATAAAAAGTAGGGATTATTTTAAGTATTGCCAGTTAGCTAAAATTATTATATGGTTTTTATTCCAAATCACAGATAAGTTTTGAATTTTAGTATTTATTGGACGACACAGGGAAGACAATAAAAATGTTGTTTGCTTTATTGTTTAATTGTCTGTCAATGTGTTTGAGGTTTGTTGCAATTAAACACAGAAGATGATGAAATGAAAAACACTGCACTATCAGATATTTGCACAAAGGCATCAGTCGCCTCCATTTGTTTTTCTGCAATTTACACAGAAAAATGTCTATAAAACTTTTCCATATCACACCGACTTTAAAGGTGCTATGAGGGGAATCTATTTGTGGCGACATAAAGACTCTGCTACCCATGAGCACGTGCGGCGACTGTCGTAAAGACGTGACCCAAGCCAAAGCGTGTGTTTGTTGTGATGCTAATGAATGCAGCTCAGACCTTCCTCAGAACTCTGCATTGCTTCACAACTTCTTTTTTCAACAACTTACAGGATGCAAAGCGACGAGGTAATGTATCTCTTTCTAGTTACGTAGCGGTAGTTTTTGATGGGTGACAACAAGCAGTTTTTGGAAAACTTAGTATCGTAGTTTTGTAGCCGGCTATATATGGCTACTTACAGCCTGGTGCTCTAAGACATGTCTGAATAATATAAATTTGCTCTAGTTTTAATTGTCTTGTTACTGAAGTTGAGTATCCAGGCCAGTCCAGCCCTGTCCGACCTGACCACGAAGCTAAGGAATAAAATTTATAGATAACCTATTTTGATGCTCTAAAACTCATCTTAAAGTGTGTATTTCCATCAGACATATATCTAAAAGTGAGACTATTTTGTAATTACTTAGAAACTCCTCATAGCATCTTTAAATGGATTAATTAAGAGTTTAGAAATTAATTGAGTTTTAATGAAATTTTATTCACTGCCTCAACAATGAAAACTGAGTAATGGGGATTTAAAGATCACTGTGCTGATGACATGTTGGACTTCTTATTAGTATTAGCATATTTTTATATGTTTAGGAGCACACATCTACATATTGCTCATTCTTAAATGTTAAAAATTATCATGTCAAAAGCATATGCTCTCAATGAAAACGTGAGTGTGTTTTAAAACCAGTGAGCACTGTCCTTCACTGTGAATATTTGTTCTATTTTAATATTATTAAAATGATCAGATTATGATTTTTGGCATAATTGAGCTGACCTACACTAATGTTCTTCTGCAGAAACTAAACTAAATAATAAACAATATTTTACATGAGCTGTTACTCAGTGTCCTAACATCATATTCTCCCTGCAAATTATAGAAATCCAAACAACTTTTTCTCCACATTATTGTCACAAACACATTAAAAATGTCTTGTGGACAATTTTAATTTCATCAGAGTGCGATGTGACTGCAGGGGTTTTACTCAAACTGTGCTCAACCACATTAAAAAGTTTATTTTAAATATTATGATAAATTTAGACTGTTACTATGAGGCTTTTATCACAAAGTTATAAAATCAGAATGAACTGCACTGATATGACCAGCTATTATAAATCATTGACTCTGTTTGAGCTAAAAGGAATATGGATTCATTTAAGAATAAAAGAGGAAAAATAAGTTCATCTTAGTAAATCAGGTGTACCTGCTTCAATAAATAATGTCACATAAAACAAAGTGGATTTATGGCCCAATCACTGAGCAACGAGAAGAATAGAAGAATAAAATCCCATTTCATCCTCCATTGATTGATTTTGCATCAGTATGAAACTGGTTTTAGACATTTTATTTAACATCCAGGTCCTTATTAAAATAAAGCAGCTGTGTATATATGCAATGGAAAATCCAGTGTCCTCCTGACCTGCAGTTCTTCAGGTTAAGCTAGGAGGGATTAATTAAGTCTAAGGACAGAGAAAATATAATTAACCTAATGAGTCATCATATTATCACCATATTAAGGTCAAGCTGCTGACTGAATGATACAGACTCTTCAATAAGGATGTCACAGGAAAGATAGTTTAATACTTCAAGATAATACATGCCTTTAAATGACATATTATTCATTTAAAGGTAATTGGTTATACCCAAATATTTAAAGAAGAGAATAAAAATCATAAAAAATAATCATGTGCACAGTGGCTTCATCGCAAAAGTATGTTAATATTTTAAGGCCTGAGGAATTAAAAGTGTGTATGCCATGGAAATATTTGCAATTTTAATAATTTAACCAAGAACTACCTTAAATCTTGTGTCAAGGACTTTTGGAATCAGATGATGATGAAGCACTCGAATCAGCAAAAGTCAACAAGTGGACAAGTTTGTTTCCAACCTCGAGGAGTGAAACAGGAGAGAGTTTGGTGACCGTGACATTAAAACTGATTTTTTAAAAACTGTCTGATAAAACTGGTCCTGCTGCAGATTCATCTCTGATTAATAAAAATAACTAATGAAGGCGTCTCAACTCCATCTCCTCTTAAACAAAACCATAATGAATCCACAGAACTTTGGTCAAAAACTTAATTTAGTGTTAAAGTGTTTAAATCAGAACAGAGGCTGAAAGATAATCGTCTGAATGAGCAGCACAACATCTGCAGGCTGAGTTTGTGATGCGTTTGAGGTCAGTCTGTACCATGTTTATGATGCGTTTATGCTTGTTTGTTAGAATCAGTGTGTGATGAAGGTAAATGCATGATGTGTTCAAGTCTTATTTAAAGAAATGGACATTTAAATTTTGGCTGAACACGAACAAATAAACCTGTCACTCTTGAATGTACAGCCTTAGATTATTTAAAGTAGTATTGTGTTGTGTTATTAAGTCGTCCGGCATGTAGGTGGTTGTCGTGTTGCTCCTGTATAAAGAACTGATAGGGGTGTCCCTTATAAATACAGGTATTTATAAAACTCTTAAGAGCTTGAATAAAGTTCCCAGTACTGACGCCCTGGTGTAACGTTGGTATAAAAACACTTGTACATCTAAAGTACAGTTAAACCTTAATCAAGCCACCGGTCAAGATGCTCTTGTGTACCTTGGTATAAAAACACTTTACCATATAAGATATTAAGAGCTCTGATAAAGTTCCTGGTTGGGATGCCCCAGTCTTGCCTTGGTATAAAAACACTTTCAGATAAATTAAGTTTTATTAAATCTTAATTAAGTCCTCAGTCAGGATGAGCTGGTGTAACCTTGGCATAAAAACACTTTAACACATTTATATAAAGAACTGGGATAAAGTTCCTGGTCTGTGTGCCCATGGTGTTAACTTAGTATAAAAACACTTTTACATCCATAAAGCTCTATTAAATCTTTATACAGTTCTTGGCCATGATGCTCTTATGTCATGCTGGTATAAAAACACTTTTACACATTCGCATAAAGAGTTCTGATAAAGTTCCCTGTCAGGATGTCCCGTTCTGACCTTGGTATATAAAAACTTTTACACATCCGCATATAGAGTTCTTATAAAGTTCCTGGTCAGGATGCCCCAGCCTGACCTTGGTATAAAACCACTTTTACACATTTGTATAAAGAGTTCTGATAAAGTTCCAGGTTGGGATGCCCTGGTCTAACTTGGTATATAAACACTTTTACACATTCATAAAAAAAAGTTCTGATACAGGTCTCTGTCAGGACACCCCAGTCGAAACTTGGAATATAAACACTTTTACACATTTGTATAAAGAGCTCTTATAAAGTTCCCGGTCAGGATGCCCTGGTCTACCTGTGTACAAAAACACTTTCACACATTCATAAGTAAAATTCTGATAAAGTTCCCGGTCAGGACAGCCCGATCTTAACTTGGTACAAAAACACTTTTACACATTAATAAAAAAGAGTACTGATAAAGTTCCCGGTCAGGACTACCTGGTTTACCTTGGTATATAAACACTTTTACACTTTCATAAAAGGAGTACTGATAAAGTTCCCGGTCAGGACGCCCCAGTCTTACCTTATAAAAACCACTTTTACACATATATAAAGAGTACTGATAAAGGTCTCAATAGGGACATCCCAGTCTTAACTTGGTATAAAAAAAACTTTTACCATTCATAAACAGAGTTCTGATAAAGTTCCTGGTCGGGATGCCCCGGTGTTAACTTGGTATAAACACTTTTACACATTCATAAAAGTGTACTGATATAGTTCCCGGTCTCACCTTGGAGTTGGAGCTCACGCTCAGTCTGTCGGACCTCACCGACGAGGCGTCCCCGTTCTCCCGCGGGGCCGGGCTGCCCCCCCTCGGGGTGCCGTTGCTGTGCGTGTCCCCGTGGTCAGACTCGTTGTCCCGGCCCGGCACGGGGATCCCCTCCGTGACGAACTCTTTCCGGCACTGCAGGTCGAGTTTCTGCAGCAGATCGGCGGTCTCCGCGTCCACCACGATGAGCTCCAGAGCCCCGACGGTGGCCCGGATCCTGGAGACCACCTGCTGGTGGCCCTCCCCCTCCACCGAGTCCCCGTTGACGAACACCAGCCGGTCCCCCGCCCGGAGCCCGGCCTCTGAGGCGGGAGTGTCGGGCTCCACCAGCCGGATGAACTGGCCCGTCTTGCCCTTCTCTCCGTGGAGGTGGAAGCCGTAGCCGTTGGCTCCCTTCTCCAGCACACACAACCTCGGTCGGTTTGACATGGTTCAAACTTTTATCCGAACTTTAAAACTCTTATAAATATTAAAAAATAAGATCACCGGAAATAAAAGCCTTCACCTGCTGCTGCCCGGAGCTGAACTTCCTCCAAACTAAGTCCCGGTGAAACTTTCAGCAGGTGATAAAATCCGTTTTCACTTCTCCGATCCTCCCTCCCAGGCTGAAATGCTGCGTTGCAATCTTCTTCCTACGTCCAATCCGAAACAACCGCCAAGTTACCGGGAACATAACGCAACAGGCGGCAGGGTTTTCAAAATAAAAGCCCCTGACTCTCATGAACTTTAATGAACTACAGCATGGCGGCTCGACTTGGAAGCTTTTAAAATTTCTTACTGATGAAAAGGTCACGATGTGGCATCTTTACAGAGAATAACCTACAATCAAGCAATCTGATCAAAATGGTCCTTGTCGCTGTGGCCATAATCAATAAAATTATTGATTATCGACACAGAATCAGAAATGCTTGTGCGAGCCCTCGGCCATTTTTGTAGTCCACAACAGCAGTTTGTCGCTGACCTTCCTTTTTAACACACAATAACGCGTTAGAGTTTAAAATCAGGCAATATCAGAAGGATTTTATTATTTTAGATTATATATTTAATGTAATATGAGTCAAAAACCTGATTTCAGGCACTTATCCATAAAATTATTTGGACTTAACTCCAGTCTTGGGAACCAGAATGTGTTAAATGCTAAATCACTATCACATGTTTAAACTCAATTCTGCACTTTTTTGTAGCTGTGATAAATTGTATCAGCTGTCAGAAAAAATATTAGACACTGAAATAAATATAAAATATAATAAGTACTTCAAGTTAGTTTTGAATTAGGGGCTGTTCTCATTTCCAGCACATATTGTGACCTTTTGGAACCATTTCTTATTGTATTCTCTCAACAGTTTGTCTTTTGTCAATATATATATTTTTTTATTTTCGGAGAAAAATTGTGAACAAGTCTATACACCTGACAATATTTTCTCGCACAAATCTAACAGCTTAAAAGTAAAAAACTCAGATTTTCAGCATTTCTACAGCCCTATTTTTATTTTAAATATTGCAGATTTGCCCCCATCATTTTGATATCACAATGTGAAAAACCTTTTTTGTTACATTTTTTTATGACTTCCTAACATTTGAATTTTTTGGAATATTAAGAAAAATCAAAATTCAACCTTTAAAAAGTCTACTTTCTTGACATTTTGACTTGTTTCGTTTTAAATGTTTAGCTCTTCTGCAAATATTTAGTATTCAATTTGTGTCTAAATATCATCCTGTCTTGTCATTTTCAAAATATATTTTCTGTTTTTTTAAACACTATACTTTACACATTTCATACTTTTTTTCATACTGTTTTATTCATACCTCATGTTTAATATAATTTGAACTTTTTTTTCCAACATTTGAACCTTGAAAAACATTTGGACACTTTCTTCAAAACGTTCCACTCATTTCACTCGTTTTATAATATTATATTTTAACCACATTTTATTTTTTGGCATTGTTTTTTTTTAATATCAACCTGTCTCCTAATTAAAGGTCATATTTCACTATTATTGCACTTTATCCCAGATTTTTTAACAAGTTATTTAAAATCATTTCTAACAATTTCAGCTCTAATATGGCAAATTAACATTTCGATTTTTTTCCCCTAGTGCTTTAAAATGTTTCAGTCAATTTGCCTTTTTTCATCATTAACTTCTTGATTTTTTTTCCATTTCTCCAAACCTTTAAACATCTATTAGACATTTTGGCTTCTCTTCTGATCCCTTTTCAATTTGTTTTCTGATTATTTTGTTCTTTGTAAAAATATTTTCTTTCATTTCAATGTTTTGATATATTTCCGCCATATTGTCTCTTGTCATAACAATTTTCCAGTTTCCAGTAACATATTAATTTAACAATTACTTTTGCAAATTTGAAAAAGAAAATCCCCTTATAATGAGAAAATCAGCATTAAGTTTTGATGAATGTTTAAATTCACTGGATATTGTGTCAAAACATTGCCGGTGCCATTTAATACCTAAATGAAAAACATCTATATTTAAATTAAATAAAACAGAACTGCTGATATAAACCTGTTATAGACTTTCTACACAAGTACTGGGCTCCAAAGATGTTCAGATAATTGACGGTAACAGGAAATATTCTTTAATAACATGACCTTAATCAGTGACTTTATCGGTCTGGACTGAGTTTCTGTTTTTTTTTCTCTCCTGGTTCCCTTGAACATCCTCTGAATGTTTGAGCTTTTATTTTGAAGGCCATGTTTCGTCAGGAGGAAGCTGCTTCTCTTCCTGTAGGCTCGATGGAACTTTACAGAGTTTTCAGTGCTCATCAGAACATGCGTACAGTGTGAGTATAATCACTAATATCAATAATAATCTTATTTTTGTTGTAATCTGATTACTTCCATCGACCCTCCCCTCTTTGTTGCCCTCACACACTCAAACACATGACCCTCCATCCTCCTGCACCTGCACTGAAAACAACACCTGCTGCTACAGACACACTGAGGCTCAGCTGGGCTCCATGTTTGGATAAAAACATTTTATTTTTCTGCAGCTTATATCACATCAGAGACAACTATCAGCACCAAAATGTACAATATGTCATCATAAACACAAATAATAAATAAATGGCCAAAATCTGAATATATTTGATGATAAACTGTATCAGAGCTGAAGAGTGCAAACTGCGTCAGAGCATCCAGATGTGATAAAGTAATGATTTTTTATTTTATAAGAAACATTTTCACAAAAGTGCTGCAGACTGTCGTCCTGTAAAACCTGATAAAGGAGCTGCTATTCTGACATCTTAGTTTTATTAAAGCTGAATTTCAGTTTTGGTAAATGCATTTGTGTAACCCCAAAAGAAGTTAAAACTGAAAGTTCTGCAAATACTTAAAGTTCATCACAAGTTTTTTTGACCCAGTTTTGTTGGTTAAAATTAAAAAACAGGAAATATGTGTGTGTAAATGTGTTTCTGCTGAACAAGAAGTGCAGCTTTTTTAGAGTTTCAGTTTAAATATGAACAAAGCTCCTCTGCACTGTAAAAAAGGCTAGTTGTTTTAACTAAAAAAAGTTGGTGTCAGGGCTGCCTTAAAATTTTAAGTTTTCTGAATTTAGAAATTTAAGTTCTGTTGAATTAAGAACGGTTCAGATCAAGTGAACATCTTAAAGCTATGGTCTACGATTTGGAAGCTTTGTACATGTTAATAACACGTTTATAAGGCTGTTATGGTCCCATGGTCCTATCTACACAGTATAAAGACCAAAAAGAACAAAAAAAATCCATTCAGTATATCCGCTGCAAAGCTGCATACTAGCTGACCAATCAAGCCTAGAAGCCTGTAAGGTTCAATTGGTCCGTGAGTCCATCCAATCCCCTGTCTCCCTCACTACGCAGCATCATGCCCATGGTCCCGCCTCCTCCCCTCTACCTCCGGTGAGCAGCTAGCAGCGTTAGCTACTGAACTATCATGGAGCCGGAAAAGCCTAGCGCCAAAACCGGGAAGCCGCCTTCCTCTCCCGCGGAGCCCAACGGAGCTCTGCCCGCGGGTTGAGGCCTGTTAGCAGGCTAACGGCTAACGAATGGCCTCAGTCGGCCGTCAGACCTTCAGCATTGGCCGTTTCGCCCCTGGTTGATCAGGTAATGGCTTTGTTTACTACAGTGGGAGATGTCTGCTGAATAACTCTGGTTAGTCTGTGCCTGTCCTGGCTAAAGACTTGTAGCGGAGCGGGTTAGCCTGTTAGCCGCTAATCGTTAACACTGTAAGTTGAGCTGGGGAGGACAGGCTGAGAAAGATAAATCCTCCCCCACAATTGGCTCCACTCTGGCGGCGCCAGACCCGCATTGCCGCCGGTCCAATTGAAATGGCTAATGCTGTGTGTTCCAAGGGGGATGTCTGTCGTGTTTGATACTTTCAGTTGAGCTGAGCTGTTTTTGATTGAGTTTGCTGCTGATATATTATGCTAGTCGCTCGTAGCTCTGTCCGAGGGGGCTTGTTGGTATATGAGGCGACACGAGCTGGGGGCAGGATCTTGGAACACGGAGGGGAGAGGTGAGGGAAGGGGGGGCAGGCTGCGGTTTCAAATCATAGACCCCAGCTTTAAGTTCAATAAACTTGCTATTAAGTCAGCTCGACTTGAATTGTTTAGTTTAACAAACTCCAATTCCAATAGTTTTTTTTATGCCAACACAGAAATCAAACTTCTTTAAACGACAGTTTTAAAGGTAAAACAACTTGATCTGAAGTTCAGGTCACTGATCCTCATTCACAAATGTGAAAAAAGAAATAAAACAGTAAAAGATGTGAGCTATAAGCTCGTTTTCCACCAAACGAGCCGTCATGCAAGCCAGACGAATTTTAGTAAAAGTTAAAGAACATTTGTGGATGAGGATGCATTTTTCCCACAAGCACTTTTTTGTGTCAAATGTATCTTGAATCTGTTCAGAGCTGTTTTGATGTCCACATTGAACATGTGATAAAAATTGCCAGTTGTGTTGTTAAAGCATGAAGAACAGAAGTTGTTTTGGTTCGTCTGGCAATAATACCCTTTAAATACTAGACCTTTTTTCTCTTAAAGCAAATATTAAACCAACACTATGTAGCTTTTCAAATATATTATAATCCTTCGATATTCATTGTGATGGTCCACCACTTTACAATGAGTTCAATGAAACCTCTGGAGTGGTCTGTATCCCTTTCACTGGCGCTATGTAACTTCGAGGTGGATGGTGGGAACCCTGCCACACTAAAAACTACACATTTGGACTGCTTTACGGCATACGTCACTTCCCTCGATTCCCGATTCATTTAAAACACGGAAGTCTCAGCGAAAGCCAATTGCGGAGCTTTAACTACAGCAGAGTTAACAACGTCAGGAAGAGAAAAGTTTTGTCGGAGGATACAAAACAAAGAAAGCGAGAGAAAAACAAGCTGAATGCTCGGACCAGAAAAAAACATCGGTTCGGCGTTCACTCGCTGGCGTGAAATAAAAGACGAGGAGGGATGTCCGACTACTATCAGGTATGTTAGCCGACTAATTTATGACGAAGTTCTTCAAAAAACTAGACAGGAAAAAAATACAGCACAACAAATCCAGAACGTACCAGTATGTAGTTGTGTTTAGACCTATTTCAAGTGTGTGATATCACCAGCCTGTCTTTACTTTTATTCACTTTATCGCTTCAACAGGACGGGGGCGACTTCACGGTAATAAAACCAAGTTGAACTTAGCGATTTTTAACATCGTCATTTAGTCAAAAATAAATACATTACCTCGTCGCTATCCATCCTGCAAACAGCCACCGAAGACAGAATACTTTTAGCGAAGTCCTGGCTTCTGTGATTCGCATACAAAATAAATGCACGTGGCCGGCAGATCTGTATCCTTACGACAGTATGCACGTGCTAGAGCTCATGGGTAGTTGAGTTCTCGCTCCGGTCAAGCGGAGATCTTCCGTTGTGCTGCTTTAACTTTATTTTATAAACTTGTGTCAAAGCAGAACAAAATGAGTAAAAGTTAAAGATAAATATTAAGTTAAATCCAAATGCAACAAGTCAATTTAGCTCAAAATCATCAGTGAGCTGAACTCCAGATCAAGTTGTTTTACCTTTAAAACCGTAGTTTAAAGAAGTTTAATTACTGTGTTGGCATAAAAAAATACTATTGGAGCTGGATTGCTTTTAGAAGTTTGTTAAACTAAACAATTCAAGTAGAGCTGGCTTAATAGCAAATGTATTGAACTTAAGAAGTTCACTTGATCTGAACCGTTCTTAATTCAACTGAACTTAAATTTCTACATTCAGAATAATTAAAATTTTAAGGCAGCCCAGACACTATTTTTTTAAGTTAAAACAACTAGCCTTTATTAAAGTGTGTGAGCCTCTGTTAGCTGTGAGGTGTTTAGTTTGTTGGAAAAATCGCACAGTTATCCCAAACTATTGAAACAATAGGAGTCTGCATCTTCTTAAAAGAGGGACTCAATTAAGTGGCAAAAAGTTTTCTTGAGTTTTTATTATTGAGGAACTACAATTCAATTGTTCTTTACAACTGAAAGTTTTCTTACAGTGGGCCCAGTAATCTCCTTTGTCAGTGTAAAGTTAGCTAAACATGCTCACCCTGCTAATACCAGGGTTCATAATTGATTCAAGAGGTTAAGATGGGACAAGTAGGGGCGTTAGATTATGTAATCTTAAACTGTTGTTTATTTGACTAAACAACAAGTCAAACTGAGATCATTTGATTCATTCTGTGTTGGGGATTTTTTGTTGTAAGTAAAAAGCAAACAGGGAAAACACTTTAAAAAAAAATCAATGTTGATGAACGTCCAAATTTAGGATTTATGACATTTTTTTTAGTTGGATGCTAGTCCAGGTGAGACTGAGTCACTAAAAAAAAGGAATAGCACTTGATGAAAGAGTCTGTAATGTTCTCTATCAGAAATTCAGGTGCTTTCATTTGCTATGATAATCTTTATGACGTTATTCAAAATGGTTTCAGGTCATGGTTTTGTCTGTTAATCACCAGGTCAACTGATCTTCTAACTGATTAGAATGTCACAAAGTTTCAAAATAGTTGATGGATAACATCCTTAATGAATATTTCTATGATACATGATGATAAATGAAGATTTCATAAGTGTTTTTCTAAAAAAATGAAGGCAGTTTAAGTCATAAATAAACTGATTCAGGCTGATTTACTGTTTAAGAGGCTCTTCGACATGGATGTAAACATGATCAAAAACCAGTGATCTAGATAAATGATTATCTATGGGGGTTTGAAGTTCTAACCAGACACCAAGAGGGGGTCGAGAGGTACTTTACAAAAATTAAATAGAAAATATGTTTAATTTGACATTATTTTATGAACACAGGGATGAATTAATTTTAATTTGAAGGTGAGTTTTCTGCTGATACAGTACAGGCCAAAAGTTTGGACACACCTTCTCATTTAAAACGTCTAATTCCATTGTAGATTCTCACTGAAGTAATGATGGCCACTCGTTTCTCTTAACTTAGCTGATTGGTTCTTGCCATAATATTAATTCTAACAGTTGTCTAATAGGGATGTCGGCTGTGCATCAGCCTGACTTCTGAACAACACAAATGATGGTCCAACCCCATTAATAAGGCAAGAAATTCCATTAATTAACCCTGGAAAGGCACACCTGAGAAGAGAAAACCATTTCAGGTGACTACCTGTTGAAACTCATAAAGAGAATGACAAGAGTGTGCAAAGCAGTAACCAGAGCAAAGGGTGGATACTTTGAAGAAACTGGAATATAAGACATGTTTTCATTAATTTCACACTTTTTTGTTAAGTACATAATTCCACGTGTTCATTCATAGTTTTGATACCTTCAGTGAGAATCTACAATGTAAATAGTGATGAAAATAAAGAAAACACATTGAATGAGAAGGTGTGTCCAAACTTTTGGCCTGCACTGTAAGTCTGTGCGTTTCGGAGCTGCACCCAGCAGGGGTCCTGGATCTCTTATTAACACTTTTGGGGGCACAGCTTGGTGGCCTCTGGTCCAGATAAATCAAAAGTCCTGCTGCAGCCCTGGACAACATACCCCTGGTGTGACAAAAAGCCCCTAACGTGACGATGGTGACATATTGATATGAAGATCATATCTGGTAACCCCTCCACCCTCAGAACAGAGATACTCAGCCACTTCCTGTTAGACTGAGGATCAACGAAGTGAACAATATTCTTTAAATTGTGGCATTGATGCTGTTGTGAAAATTTTCAGGTCAGACTGACTGGAATATACATTTTTTTTTAATTAAAGGTGCTATGAGGAGAATCTATTACCGGCGACATAAAGACTCTGCCACCCATGAGCATGCGCGGCGACTGTCGTAATGCTGCGTTCCAGTAACCTCGGAACTGAAAGTGACATCATCTCCGACTTATCGGCGTTCCAGTTGAAGTCGGAAAAAAACATGCCGATCTACCAGGCTATTGTTAGCTGTTGTTAGCATGCCTGCGTTGTTGTTCACAAATATCACATGAAGAATGTGATTATCACTATGGCAGCATTTTTGTAAATATAAGTCTAACATGTATACAGCTGATCTAGAGCAACATACCCCAGTCAGAAGTGCAAATAAATTGATTATTACAGGAGCTAAATAACTGTTCACACTGGGGGCATCCATCTTCCATTGTCAACTCGGGGATGGCGAGGTTTCACCGAGTTCCCAGTAGGAAATTCCGACTCCGGGGAACCTTCCAGTTGCAGTTTCCTACTCGGAACTCAGAAATTCCTACTTCTGACTACAACTGGAACGCACCAAAAGACGTGACCCAAGACTAAAGCCTGTGTGTTGTGATGCTAATAAATGTAGCTCGGACCTTCCTCAGAACTCTGCATTGCTTTACAACTTCTTTTTTCAACAACTTACAGGATGCAAAGTCATGAGGAAATGTATCTCTTTCTAGTTACGTAGCGGTAGTTTTTGATGTGTGACAACAAGCAGTTTTTGGAAAACTTAGTATTGTAGCTTTGTAGCTGGCTATATATCGCTACTTACAGCTCGGTGCTCTAAGACGTGTCCGAATAATATAAATTTGCTCTAGTTTTAATTGTTTTGTTCCCGAAGTTGGGTATCCAGGCCAGTCCAGCCCTGTCCGACCCGACCACGAAGCTAAGGAATAGCATATATAGATAACCTATTTTGATGCTATAAAACTCATCTTAAAGTGTGTATTTCCACCAGGCATATATCTAAAAGTGAGACTTTTTTGTAATTACTTAGAAACTCCTCACAGTCCCTTTAAAATATGTTTAAAAATTTCCTTCACAGTCGAAGCACTTTTATTTTTGAGTTTGTCATTAATACCACTTCCATAATTAACAGTTATTACCAGTAAACCATTATTGAATTGCTCAAAATAAATGTTTTATACAATATCTAAATAAGACTTGTGACACACGTCTGTCACACTGGGGGCTTTCTCACTTTGGGGTGTGTGCCCTAAGTCTGCAGCTGAAATCTAAGGAAGTAGAATAGTGTAAAAAAAAAAAAATCAGACAGACTGGAGTCAGCAGCATTTTTTTGAGGCCTGGAGATCAAAATAGAGCTTGAGGAACCTCTGTGTAAACTTGAGTGTCTTGTCAAAGGGGCTTAACTCCAGCAGAAATAACGTGCAAATATAAATAAAACCTGCTCTGCTGCCCCCATGTGGTCAAAGTCTGTAAAACCACATGACTGAAGCTGAGGTTTGCTGATCTTATTCTGAACTATAATTTGACCCTGAGTGCTGAGTTCAAACTGTAGGGAAAAGTTAAATATATTACAGCATCTTTTGTTATATATTACAAATATAAAGAGCAGTTTGGAGGCACTGAGCACAGATTTGGTTCATGCACATCAGCAAACATGCAGCTGAAGAGTCTGTTATCTGGTCACCAATGAAAAACTTGATTCTTGCAGCCAACATGTCAAAAAGCACAAAACCTGATCATTCGGCTGAAATTACAGTTTGTACAGTTTCTAACAGACAGAAAACTTTGTTGACATCACTGCAAATCCTGCAGCTTTCACTCCAAACTCAACCAACACAGCAGCTCAGTTTGAGTTGTTCCTCTGCTCTCTAATCAAAGGTCCTTTTAAATAATGTCTGCTGACTTCATTTCCCTAAATAGTGACTTAAGAGATATGCATATTCTGTTAACGTCTGCCTGACAATGAGAATATTCTGGAGCATTGTGGACACAAACAGGGGGACGAGTTAACTCATCACACCACTGTAGCGGTATACGCAGCAGCAACAGTGAAGTGACTGAGGCCGCATTTACATGGCGCAGAAAACGGTCAAATCCGATACGTTTTCATTGGGTTTTGGCCTTGCGTCTGCATGGAAACTCGTTGAAAACGGAAACTTTTGAAAACGGGCTCTAGAGTGGAAAGATTTGAATCTGCTCTCCGTTCAGCTCCGTGTAAACCCGTATCAGAGCGTTTCACTGTGAAACACTGACGTCACCGCATGCGCAGGACTCTTTCACATGAAGGCTTCGCGCGCAACCAGGAACAACAACAGCCTCGGCCGTCTGCCAAGTAACGTGTGAGCCTCTTACCGTACTCGGTTTGTTATCCAGACAAAACTATCCAGACAGATTTGCTGTCCAGAAAAGAAACTCCTGCGTCTCTGTGCGTCTATTCACCATTATTGTTTGTGAAAGTTTTTCTTCTTCGTTCATGTGTTGTAGCAGCGCTGCCCCTCTGCAGACCTACACCGCCATCTACTGAACCAGCATGCATACTACCGTGGATTAACTCGTCTCCGAGTGTCGTCGTCTGAACGCAGAAGAATTCTAAAACGCAAAGGGAAAATCTTTGCGTTTTAGAATTCTTTAGGTCAGGAGTTTCCATGTAAACGTAACCTTAGAGTCACCAACCTAATTAGCATGTTTTGGGTCTGTGGGAGGAAGCCGGAGTTCCTGGAAAGAACCCATGCATGCACAGGAAGAACACGTAAACTTCACACAGAAAGGCCCCTGTCCGAACTGGGAACCTTCTTGCTGTGAGGCACATGCACTACCTGCCCACGACTTTTATCACCAAAAGATCTTGAACCCAAAAGGAGAAACTCAAAACTCTTGACCTGGAACCAGCTCATTACTGCACAGCTTTGACCTGAACAGGCCTCCATGTAATCGGCCTGGTTTTGCACTCACTCGACCCTGCACCCTCCACACCTGCAGCACTAAAGCTGAGTGTCTTCGTATCCTACTGTCACATCTCAAAACAAGAATCAACCCTCTGCGGTCGAAGAGCTCGGAGCAGGAGCACTCTGTCAAGTCTCTCCTGTATGTTTGACCTTCTGCAGCAGCTTTCTTCATTAACACATGCACTGTTTCTCAGCATTTTCTTTTCTCCATCTGTGTCCCGAGCTTCTCCTCTGCTCTCCTGATCATCTAAAGGAGAAGCATCTGTCCTGATAGCCTCAGGCAGGCAGATCTTCAGTCCATTGTATCCATGACACAGTGTTTGTGGCCTTGGCCTGGAGCTGTTGGTAAAAGTTTCATGATTCACAAAGCTGCAGCAGAGTTGGTTTTTCCAAAGCATGTCCAGACTTACATAAGTCGCCTTGAATCTGTTTTCCTCTTCAGTTTCTGCTGGGGCTGTGTGGGAGGATGGAGTTTTAGAAATCCTTCCCTTTGGCAAAGCCGGTGTTGGTAATGTCCTTGTGTTTCCATCAATAAAGATTTGAAGTAAAGGAAAAGGGTTTCCATTGAGTTCTTTATAAGGGGAGCAAACAAAGATATCCTTCATAATCCTGATAATGTTTCCTTTGAGCTCTTTTTAGAGTTAGATGAGAAGATGAAATTAAAATCACGTTTGCATAAACATAAGCTTTATCATGACACGACTATCACGACACGTCTCTGAGAAGTTCCAGTCATTCTGTTATTAAGGATGACCACATAGACAGTAACTCAGTCCACCATCATCAACAGATACACTTGCAGTCGTGCTTCACCTGTATCCTCAGAGTTAAAGTGATTTCAGACCAGATGATGTTGTAGGCAGGTGCTACAGATTAATGGCCCTTTTCCATTAGCCCCAGTTGCCTGCCCAACTGGATGCAGTGTCGCTGTAAACAGAGAGCGGCACTACGGTGACGTCATTTTGAGCACGACACAACAATCTGTGGCTTTTTGTCACAAACCGAGTAAAAAAGGAAAGCAGAAGAAGGCTGCAGGTGGTAAGAGGAAATACCCCTTGAAAAGCACAGGAGAGTTTTGGAAGCTATACAACAGAATGAAGCCGAGGACGAGAGCAATCGAGCTGCAAAGAAAAGATGTATGAGGGTAAGCTAATGGTAGCTACCGCTAGCATACTGGGTTGTCGCGCTCATGACTCATCGATGACAACATTGTCTGACCAATCAGTAGTCAGCAGTTGGTGATGTCATCTTTTAGTATGGACTCAGCTCGCTCGGAACCAGAGTGGAGTGGGTATTAAAACTAGCTTGTTTTAGGAGGTACCAGGCTAGTGGAAACACGCTGCAAATCGAGTAGAGCCGAGTAGAGTAGGGCCAAGGCGGGCTAGTGGAAAAGGGCCAATAGCGCAAAATGCAAGCAAATCCCCCAGAATGTCTCTGGAGCGTGAAAGTATCTTTAGCAGGTAGAAATATTTCAGTCAGAAAAGTTCTGATTCACTTCCAGAGCAGGCAGCATCTATGCTAATCTCTACACCAGCAGACTCCTCTCACTGTTGTCGTTCTTTTAGCCCCTGCATTGCTCTTCTCAAAGGAATCTGATTGGTCAGTGCCTCTGCTGACCGAGCTAGAGTTAGTGAAACAGGTTTATCTGGGATGAAGTCTTGCTGATGTCTGAGTTTTGAGGAAAACTGAACTCATCATTAGACGAGAGAACCAGTGCAATGATACGCTCTGCCTGAAGAGTCCAAGTACCTGTCCTATTTCTGTTTCGAGACAAAACCTGCTTTGTTCTGCCTTTTTACAGGGAACAGGCACAAAATGGAGAGTGTCTGCGTATGAACTTCTGTTTGCTTTTGTTTTGAAATCACCCTGACTCGTCCGCACAGTATTACAAACTTCATGCATCTTGTATCTACAGACTCCAGAACTGGCAGACATTTAATTTAACTGTTTGGTAACGTAAGAATTATGATTCTGGTTTATGGCTTCAGAGAAGTGCTGGCATTTGCTGCATGTGCATGATCATCCCTCATCTAACTCAGAAAAGCATGCTCCAAGAGGACGTTTCCTTATAAAATTGTCTGATATATATATACTTTTTGCTAAGAATAAACATACATTTAGATGCTCTTCTGTCAGATTAAATCTTTATATAAACTCTTCCTGTCTGCAGAGAGGCGTGGAGAGGCTGTCCTCTCCCTCATTGATCTGCTTTAGTCCTGAATGAATGTCAGCTTCATACTTTGTGAGCAGCAGATTTAACGATGCCTCCTCCTCCCACTCAGCAGCTCGCGGTGAGTCTCTTTCAGTCTGAGCAGGAGGTGGGAGGACATCGAGGACTCTGGGTTTTAAAAGTAGCTGCAGCAGCCTGACTTCTCCCTCTGAGCCTCGATGTACTCGTGGATCTGGAACTTGGGCTCGTTGGGGTGTTGGATGGCTCGATGCTTCAGCTCCCTGAGGAACACAACCAGACACAACATGGTTAAAAAAGCAAAGAGGAGCTGGTTCACACAAATCCGTGATGTGACATTGGGACTGTGGAGTAAATTATGAGCATGAAGGGCAGTTTTACTCGACCATCTGTGAAACCTGCTGTTTAAGCTTCATCATGACCGCTGAGCTGCTGACTAATGAGCTTCTGAACAGTTCAGGATGGAAAAAAGGCAGCAAGGAAGGAACAGATCTCGTCAAGGAAGCAGGAACATAACATACAGGAGGGTGGCATGAAAATATGTGAAGAACTTCAACAAATGAGAGGAAACCTTGTTTAGAAATACCACAGGCTGATGATGCCTGATGGAGTTTCACACTGAACTCTGTGATAACACAGACCAATTACAGAGAGTTTTCCATCTATTCCTCTGCCTGGTGAATCTGAACTATGACAAACATTCAGAGCACGAGGGCAGCTCAATGTCCTGCTCTTCATCATAACGATTCAGTGTATGTGAAGGTGTCACATATCGGTTTGGTCTTATGCATATTCATGTTTGTGTCTTGGCCTTCAGTTGGTTTGAACTCTTAATCAGGGATAAACTACGCGCTCTGTGCGTGAGTGTGTTTGGGGGCGTGCATGATAACCAGGAAACGAGGAAGTGAACAAACTGCCTACTGCAGTCATGTTTTGTTTTATTGTTAGGAGCTGGAAGATAATCAGGGGTATTCACACAGACAGAAAGGCCCCATGAAACAACTTCACGTTTAGAAACAAGCCCAGAAATCCAAGACTAGCGGCCATGACTCACAAGATTTGCAGCCCTTAGACGCTTATAACGAGCGGACTTGGCAACGCTGCTCGTGTCTAATGCAGCAGCTGAGAAGGCAGCTTCAGTGTCAGATCTGTCCGTGGGAAAAGTAATGTTGAGCTGCACTACAAAAGTAGCTACGTTTCGTTACCAAATTTTCAGTAGTTGTGTGTTACTCAACTTTTTACCTGAAAAAGTAGTTACGTTACTGTAACGTGTTACTTTGTAACACGTTACACACAACACTGCTTGTAGCTCCCCCACTTCCAGCTTTAAAAATTCTGATTGGTCCGTGCTGCTCATAATCACTGTAGTTTGGAGCTCGGTGAGACAGATCTACCTGACATTAGCAAAGTTCATACTGCCATTTCAAGGTGTAATATTTACCTTTGTGTGACCTTTCCCGCCTCAAATGTGAACGTCCTGGAGGCGGGATAGGGGCACGAGCTGATCCCCTCTTTGTTCCAGAGGTAGTAACAGAGGCGTGACATTTGAGAGGGAGGCATGTGGACTCAGCAGGAGATAGGAGCGCTGCGAGTGAGGGTCACTCTTTGGGGTCTTTTACGTTTTTGGCCAAATCTGAAGACATTTCATCACGTTTTTGCCTCCTGTTTACCTGAGAAAAGTGCCTGGAGTGCCTGAAATTGCGCACACACAAGGAAAGACAGCAACTTTGGCCGTCTACTAGGCCTGCGCTCAAAATACCAATACGCCAAAATATCATCATGCACTCCTTCGAGATACGTGTATCGAAACAGATTCTACAGAATCGATACAGTGTAAATATTTGACAGTTGTTGTCAATACACTTTGGCTAATGTTAACAGTGGCACAGTTCAAGGTAGAAGCATCTGTTTTTAACTTTGAACTTAGGTCTACCATCTTTGAGGATCTGAATTTATGTCTCTCGAGTTGTAAAACTGCTGAAAACTAATCCTTGTTCTTTTTCTTGTGTTCACAATTTACATGTATCTGGATACATATTGTATCGTGAGGTTGCTGAAAATACCCAGCCCTACCGTTTACCAAGTGACATGAGTGCTGCTTACTGTGCTCGGCTTGTTATACAGACAAAACTAACCAGGCAGATTTGTTGTCCGGACAAGACACTCCTGCGTCTTCATGCATCCACTCACCATCGTTGTTTGTGAAAAGTTTTCTTCCTTGTCTGTGTGTTGTAGCACCACTGTTTCTCTGCAAACCTACATCGCCATCTACTGGACTGACATGCACACTACAGCGTTTTCAGTTGTTCTCACGTTTCTATTTGAATGCAGATTGCTTTTGAAAAGGCAAAGGAAAATCTTTGTGTTTCTGGTCAAAATGTCATGTAAACATGGACTCTGTGTGTACGTGGGGGTATGTGCCATGTCCAAGCCATACTGCACACAGGTATGAGTATGACACAGACTGACTCACAGAATTAATGAGACCATCTCTAGATTTAAATATAGTGGATCCTTGGTGCAGTGTGGTGCAGAGAAACAAGCCCAGATGTTGTTTGTGTTTCCACTGCCAGCTGAACCCTGAACCAGGCACAGAGAGTCGCCCCAGCTACTTTTGTATATGTCAGCAGCGTGACCAGTAAGATGGTCTGAAGTAGAGCGTGACTTCAAACAAGGGGCAGCAATGGAGGTCGTCCATACGAGGAGCATTGTTTGGTCATTCTTTACAATTCACAGCTTATTTGAACATGGAGAGGTTTGTGTTTTTGTTTTCACTGCTGTCGCATAGAAACTGACAGCATTTGTGACCAAAGAACAGACTGTAGTGCTGCTCGCTCCACCCTTTAGGGTCAGATGTTACACTCCACACCTCTCCAAAGGGGTGCCACACAGCGTGAAGGTGCAGGTTGGTTATTTGGTTACCTTTTGTGCTTATCCAGCTGTGAAACACCCGCTGAACTGAGCCAGACTGCTTGGTGGAAACACAGCTTTAATGAATCAGAACTGGCCCTTGAGTGTAAATGTGTGTGTAAATAGTTGTCTGTCTCTCCATGTCAGCTCTGAGATTGATTGGAAATCAGTTCAGGGGCAGTGTGGGTCCCATGTAGTTGGCCCTGTTGAGTTGGGACAGCTGGCTCAAAATTTTGGGAGCTCCCGACTAGGGATGGGTACTGAATTCGGTACTTTAAGAGGTACCGACCGAATTCTGTAGGTACTACCGAGTACCGATGCACGTAAAATCAAACAGTGCCATGTTTAGGTACCTAAACGCATCCTTGTGACTGTGAGGGAGTGGAAGAAGCAGGCTTACTATTGGGTAGAGTAGGTGAATTTCCATACCGGACTTGAACGCAGCACAGCGATAGCGTAATGACGTCAGCAGCCGCGGGCTCAGTCAATAAAGCAAGCATGGCTGAGAGAAACTGCTCGAAAGTATGGCTCTACTTTATTAAATGTGATGGAGATTATGCTCGCTGCAGTATTTGTGAGGCCAAGTGTAAGGCCAGCGGAGGAAATACTTAAAATCTGAGGAAGCACCTGTGACGCACAAAATTTTCCTTAAAGCTTAAGAGTGCACAATTTTTGATAGCCTCAGATCTACGAGCACAAAGGATTCATTCGGCACTGTTGGCACGCCTGCGTTCGATGGCGACTCGTCGTCTGCAGCCATAAACACAGGAAAAACAAGAGAAGCACTCGGAAAGCGCAGACCTCCGCCAGCACCACAGTCCTCACCCATATTGGGATTTTAACCATGAATATTAGTCCTACCTTTATTTCATCTAAATATTTAGATTCCTTGACCATGAAAACATATCATTAGCAATTGGATTCATAATGATATCTATTTTGGTTCAGTAGTTATTCATGAAAATCACATTTTTCATCATGGCGGCCAGACGCTGATCCGGATCAACACCAAAATCAAATCAGTTCTTCCTTTTCCCATGCTGAACATTTCCTGAATTTTATCCAAATCCATCCATAACTTTTTGAGTTATTTTGTTCACAGACAGATGGACAAACTCTCCCGAAAACATAACCTCCTTGGCGGAGGTAAAAATGGCTTCAACATTTGGTGATGGCAGCAAATGCGACAATGATGATGCAAGTGAAGCCTAATCCTCTTGGTCTGGTCCAGGTAAATAAGCCTCGTGTTTAAGATGGTATTAGCTTGGCATTTTAATGTGCGTCAGTTATCATTATCGGGTCGGTTCCTCGTACTTTGTAACGTTAATGTAAATGCTTGTTTTTATTTACAGCTCTGTCTGACCCATTGTTAAACTGCCCTAAAGTTAAAGTGAGGGCTGCAGTTAATTGATTAAGTTGTGGTTCATTTTAGTTACTGGTTTTCATGTTGAAGAACTTTTTGGAACAGCTACAATGTTACAATACAAACAGTTGAATGTTGTTTTGATATATATCTGTCAAATTTTATATATTGAGAAATAAATTAAAATTGAAAAATTTTGAGATGTTAATATCAAACAAATTATTTTTTATTACCACACAAAAAACACACAAAAGTACCGAAAATTGGTACTGTTGAGTACCGATATTAATTCCCAGGTACTGGGTATCAGTACCATATCGGTTCAAATGTGAAAGGTACCCATCACTACTCCCGACACACAGTCCAGTCAAACATGTAACCCGGTCTAGAATCACTGAGAGTAAAATATTGAATAAATAATTAAAAAAAAATTATACTTTGACACAGCAGTGAAGGCCAGGTCAACGTTGACTCCTGTTTTTGCGCTTGTCTCCATGAAGGGGACAGAGTATTCCTGCAGAGAGATGAGGAGCAGAAACCATTGAAGAGAATTAAAACATGTTTTATTTTTATTGTTCTTTAATGGACTGTTATTGAATCACACACTAACCCGAGCCAGCCTCTCCCCTTCATCTCTCCTGATTGCTCTCTCACTGCCCATGTCCGCCTGTAGAGAGTAAAGAGAGTAAGACCAGGACAAGGATAAAACCAGGACCAGGACCAGGATAAAACCAGGACCAGGGCCAGGACAAGGACAAGGATAAAACCAGGACCAGGACCAGAATAAAACCAGGACCAGGGCCAGGACAAGGACAAGGATAAAACCAGGACCAGGACCAGGACGATAGTCGTTGTAATACTTGTTGTGGCCACCAGAGGCTGAGCTGAACAACAACCCATCTGATGCAGTCTTGTTTTGTTCTGGTAACTTTTAATTCAAAGTTTAAATAAAGTAGAAAAACAAAATTGTGTTTTTAGAGTCAAAAGGGGATTAACACATTTCAAGAAAGAAAAGGCAAGGTGTTTTTTAAGAATGTTCTCTGCACACTTGGATATTTGAATTGTTTAGTATTTAGCTGCTGTATGATCCTTTACTCTTCCTTCTTGTCTGTCTGGTGTTGACATTTCCATAAGATCTTGAACTGGTTGTTTTTTTACAGTTAAATTAGGGTAAAAAACAAAAGTCAAAATCGAACCATGTTTTTATTTAAGCTGTATGTTTGTTGATTAATCCACTAAAGTGATTTTCTAACGGTAAGCTAGGCCTCCCCAGGGGCTGCTAGAGGACTTCAGGGGTGGTGCAGAATGAGATAGCAAACCATTAAAGAAACATTCTTCTTTCCATGGAGTAAATATTAAATATATTCCCCTCGAAATACATCAATATTGTAAACAGAGGAAAGAGGCAGTAGGCCTTCAGCCACTGCTCTGTTAAATGTTTCGTGGATTGATTTAGCTAAAAAAAAACTCTATTGCAACATAATGTAATATTCTAAGAGTTTCTGTTTCTGTTGGCAGTAATTTTTCTTTTGCAGATTTTACATCCCATTTTTATTTGGAAATAAAGTTTGTTAAAATTTGAGAACTTTTGATTCCCATTAGTTTTACCTTGTGCATATTTCCTAATTTTTAATGCAGGTCTTCTGATTGTCAAGTGCATTTCTAAGTCTGGAGGCCTTTGCTTGCTGTCAATTCCTGTATCCTGATGCACAGTCATCAGTTTGACATATTTCTGTATTTTAAGTGCAGAGTTCTTAATCTTTGTTGAATTTATTGTTAGAATAGTTTGATACATGTCACATCAGTGGAATTGTTGAAGCATTTTTACAGTCTGAAATGTACCAACGTATATTTTTTACCCATTTATAACAAACCAAATCCTGATTTCGGGCTTTCTCGTGAGTCAGTCTAACCTGATGTTTAACGCAGTTCACTTTTAAGTTCAGCTACAGCAGTAAAAACATGTCTCAAGTATCTAAGGTTCAAAACAAGTCACATCTTTCTCTAAACCTCGTCTCCATCTGTATTTCCTTAAGTCTTTATTTTTCTCACTGAGCCTCCGAGTGTCTCCGCTCACCTTGTTGCCGAGCAACATGATGACTACATCGCTTTGTGCATACTCATGGATCTCCGTTAACCATGCCTGCAACCAGAGCACACACAGGACAATAGAGAGAGGGATTTAACATTTAAATCAGTTATCAGTTTTATTAAAGGTCGGTTCTGTCCATTAATTCGCTTTTTCCTGTGCAGACTCACCCTGATGTTGTCGAAGGAGGTTTTGTTGGTGATGTCGTACAGCAGCAGCAGCGCTGTGGAGACAAATATACGAATAAACCTGTTAATATTTCAGCTCAGCCTGGGGAAATAAACTACAGAATGATCTGTATATTTTTAACGTAAATACCATGAGCATCTCTGTAATAAGCGTGTGTCACACTCCTGAATCTCTCCTGCCCGGCTGTGTCCCAAATCTACAAAAATAATAAATGATAAAACACTGTGACCACGGCTTTGTCTGGTCTTTTTTAACAAAACACTCACAGGAGCCAGCTGGGGCTCTAAAAATAAACTTTTATTGCGAGAGAGCAGCCGTTTTCTCTGATTTACTGACCTGCAGTTTGACTTTTACTCCGTCCACAGTCACCACTTTATTCTGAAAGAAGAACAAACAGTTAAACCAAACTACAGATGACTTTCTGAGACGTGTCTCAGAGAAATAAACATGTTCAAAATTAAATAATGTAATTTATTACTGTTTTGTTTTTGTGTGTTTTGCTCTGCTTCTTTATTTTTTTCTTCCTCTGCTCTTGTTTTCTTGATATCTGATAAGAAAATCTACTTCCACAATTGTGCTTTACATCAACCAAACTGTTCAAATCTTCCCTGTTGGTTAATGTCTATATTTTGTCTGTCTGTTACTGTTAATTTCTCTTTTATTTTGTTTTCTCTCTCTGCTGTCTGTCTTTTATCACTGTTTATGTTACCATTTCACAAATAAAATATTAAAGGTGCTATGAGGAGAATCTATTACCGGCGACATTAAGACTCTGCTACCCATGAGCACGCGCGGCGACTGTCGTAATGCTGCGTTCAGTAACCTCAGAACTGGGAGTGACATCATCTCCGACTTATCTGCCCAGTTGAAGTCGGAAGAAAACATGCCGATCTACCAGGCTATTGTTAGCTGTTGTTAGCACGCCCTGCATTGTTGTTCACAAATATCACATGAAGAATGTGATTATCACCATGGCAGCATTTTTGTAAATATAAGTCTAACAATACTATGTATACAGCTGATCTAGAGCGACACACCCCAGTCAGAAGTGCAAATAAATTGATTATTACAGGAGCTAAATAACTGTTCACACTGGGGGCATCCATCTTTCATTGTCACCTTGGGGGTGGCGAGGTTTCACCGAGTTCCCAGTAGGAAATTCCGACTTCGGGGGATGTTCCAGTTGCAGTTTCCTACTCAGCACTCAGAAATTCCTTCTTCTGACTACACTGGAACGCACCAAAAGATGTGACCCAAGCCAAAGTGTGTGTTTGTTGTGATGCTAATGAATGCAGCTCAGACCTTCCTCAGAAATCTGCATTGCTTTACAACTTCTTTTTTCAACAACTTACAGGATGCAAAGCGACGAGATAATGTATCTCTTTCTAGTTACGTAGCGGTAGTTTTTGATGTGTGACAACAAGCAATTTTTGGAAAACTTAGTATCGTAGTTTTGTAGTCGGCTATATATCGCTACTTACAGCCCGGTGCTCTAAGACGTGTCTGAATAATATAAATTTGCTCTAGTTTAATTGTATTGTTCCCGAAGTTGAGTATCCAGCTCTGTCCGACCCGACCGCGAAGCTAAGGAATAGCATTTATAGATAACCTATTTTGATGCCATAAAACTCATCTTAAAGTGTGTATTTCCATCAGGCATATATCTAAAAGGGAGACTTTTTTGTAATTACCCAGAAACTCCTCACAGTCCCTTTAAAGAAATAAAAAGTTTATGTGTTCATCTCATGATTGCATTTTCCCTTGAATCAGTTTTTTAACATCATCTATTCTGTTTGTCCCTTTCAGGATATTGGGGAAGCTGGAGCCCGTCCCAGCTCACACTAGGCAAGAGGCAGGGTACGTCCTGGATCGGTCACCATCCAATCTCAGGGCTGACACTGGGAGGTAGACAACCAGCTCATACTCTTCAGGGCATCTTGATGGAACACAGAAGTTTGCCCATCCAGTCAACACATGCTGTATGGACTTGAAGAAGGCCTAAGACTATGGTCCTGGGGGAGATCTTGAAGGAGGCCCTGCAGGAGCATGGGGTACAGGGCCTCTGATAAGGGACGTCCTGTATTAGTTCTGAGTCAGCAGCACCATGTCATACCATGTTTGGGACTAGAGATGGAAATTAGCTTTGTGCTAAATCCTGCATGTTTATGGCATTCTTGTGTGAACTCAGACCATAATGTTCATTCAGTCTCTGCCCCAAGTGGGGAGTGAGTCTTTGCCTCAAGTGGAGGAGTTTACCTATCCCAGGGTCTTGTTCATGAGTGCGGGTAAAACACCAAGATACGGATGAGCAGTTTGATGTAGAATCTGTAATGCAGAAGATTTTGTACCGAACTGTCATGGCGAAGAGGGAGCGTCTTCAGAAGGTTAAGGTTTCTATCTACTGCTCCATCTTTGTTCCAGCTCTCACCACTTGCTCATGAGCTCTGGGTAGTTACCAAAAGACTGAGATTGCCAATACAAGCGGGTAAAATTAGATTCCTTTGGAGTGTGGCCAGGCTCAGCCTTAAACTTGAGAGGTCATGGAGGGATTATATATCCTGCCTGGCCAAAACAAATGTTGCCACCTGGATTTAACTAAGCCAATAGGTACAAGCCTCCTATCGGATAATTACTGCATGAGTGATTATCTTTCAGCTAGAAACAAGTTATTTAACTCCATCTGATGCAATGAGCAGCTTCTCATTTCTAAATAACCATGTCAAAGACACATCCTGTGGTCGTGGAAAAAAGATGTTAGTCTGTTTGAGAAGGGTCAAATCATTGGCATCAAGCAGAGAAAACATCTAAGGAGATTGAAGAAACTACTAAAAAAATCAGGATAAGAACTGTCCAACACATTATTAAAAACTGGAAGGATAGTGGGGAACCATCGTCTTCAAGGAAGAAATGTGGTCAGAATGAAATCCTGAATGATGGTGATCGGTGAATCACTTAAACGTTTGGCCAAATCAAATCAAAGAAAAACAACAGTAGAACTCAGGGGTGTGTTTAATAGTGAAAGTAAGAGCATTTCCACACACACAATGTGAAGGGAACTCGAGGGATTGGGACTGAACAGCTGTGTAGCCTTAAGAAAACCACTAATCAGTAAGGCTAAGCAGAAAAAAGGCTTCAGTTTGCTAGGGAGCATAAAGATTGGACTGTGGAGGACTGGAAGAAGGTCATGTGGTCTGATTAGTCTAGACTGACCTTGTTCCAGAGTGATGGTAGCATCAGGGTAAGAAGAGAGGCAGGTGAAGTGATGCACCCATCATGCCTAGTACCTACTGTCCAAGCCTGTGGGGGCAGTGCTGTGATCTGGGACAAATCTGGGACATTGCAGAAGCTTAAAGAAACAATGCCACAGCAAATTCATGCTGTAATCAAAGCTAATGACAGTCCAGTGCAATATTAGAGTGTGTGGCCTTGTTTTTGGTGGTGACTTCTGTTTTGTCCAGGTAGTGTTTATCCTGTCTATCCATGAAGGAAGCGGGATATCTGGGTTAAAGTGCTCAGCCTGCTGCCTCCATGACCCAGCTCCAGATAAGAGGAAAAGAATGGATGGATGGATGTTAATTGACACATTATTTTGCCTGCCTAATCTCAACTAGAGAAAGTTTGAGGTAAAGTAAAAGTACAGCAAACCAACCGTGAATCCGATGCCGACTGTGGCAGAAAAAGATCCGGGAATGAACTTCCCCTGATCAAACTGAACCAGCAGAGACGTCTTTCCCACGCCGCTGTCCCCGACCAGGATCGTCTGCAGGAAAAACACCAAATAACAACTGTTATAAATAAAACATAATCAAAAGTAAGGAAGCAATTTCCCGCCTGAGTGTTCACAATTATTTTATTCTGAGCTGTGAGTCAGCGTCTGCATCACGGCTGAACAAATAAAGTGATTTTTATAAGATGCAGCAGAGAGTGAAGTGACGGAGTGACTCACGGGCTGCAGGAGGTAAATCTGTCAGACCTTTAAAATGATAAAATCAATGAAACAAGACGTTCAGAGGTGTTCAGAGTTAGTCAGCAGGTCGGCTGTGCCTTTAAAAGATAAAGTGTTGGAGATGGAGTTTTTCTGATGAATGGTTAATTCAGAACATTCAGACGAGGTTCAGAGGTTCTCAAACCTCTTCATTTGGATGTTTTTAACCATCATTGGTCTTTAAAACATGTTTGGATGAGCACTAAGATAACATTCAACCTTTTCTCTGTAGTGCTGAGAAAAGCTGAAGATGAATTACCCACAGCTGAGGCGTTCAAGGTCTGTTTCAAACATTTTAATGTTGCACTTAAAAAATCATCTTATCACTGAAATGACTGCTGCACTGAGGCCTCGAGCACCAAATGAAAAATAAGACCCTCTTTAAGAGGCTGTCTCTGATTACCTCCGCCAAGGAGGTTATGTTTTCGGGAGCGTTTGTCTGTCTGTGAACAAAATAACTCAAAAAGTTATAGATGGATTCTGATGAAATCTTCAGGAAATGTTCAGCATGGGAAAGGGAAGGAGTGATTCAATTTTGGAGTTGATGCGGATCACCGATATGACGCCATGACGAAAAATGCGATTTTCGTGAATAACTACTGAACTAAAATAGATATCATTATGAAACCAATTGCTAATGGTATATTTTCATGGTCAAGGAATCTAAATATTTCAATGAAATAAAGGTAGGACTAATATTTATGGTAAAAATCACAATATGGGAGAGGACGGTGGTGCTGGCGGAGGTCTGCGCTCTCCAAGTGCTTTTCTAGTTGTGTTTGCTTTCAGTCATAGTTGCCAGGTCTGCTTATTATTACTGGCTATGGACTTCACAAGTTGCTTGTAAATATTGGCCGTTGCAGTCTGTTCTCTTTTGGTCTTTTTCCAAAAGTGCAGTTGCTCAGTTGGACTTATTGTGCCCCCAAACCCAAGAGGGATCTGATGCACATTCTACTAACAATTTTTTTTTTAATTAGACTCAGCTCAGAAGTTACACAAACTTTTCTCTCCCACTCCAAACACAAATACAATTTTTACTGCAAAATCAGCAGTAAAAATGATGTATCCATTAAAAAGTCATCCTTTAAGCCAGAATTAAATTTGTTTCAAATATAGCTGTTACTGTTTATCCATTATAAGGCTGTAGAGGATCAATAAGAAACTGAGATTAAGCCTGACTTTGTCTGTTTGGTTACAAAAATCATGCCGGACAGACTGTTAAGTGTTAAAAGAATTATAAATAATAGTAGCCCCTCCCTTCACTTCTGTATAAAGAGAAGTATGTCCAAACAAAAGGATGTTAAATATCTAAATTAAGAGGCAAATAAGAAAAATGGCAGAGTGAAGGGAATTGTAATGTAAATGAACATCAAAACATGCTTTATATAGATTTCTCATTGAAGAAAGTAATATATTACATTAGAAAAAGCTTTTTATTTCAGTAAAAAAATCTGGCAACAAGGTGTTCAGTGCATATAATCTTTTTAGCATTTTCTCTCATCAGCACCTCGTGTCCATCAGAGCATTAGTTTATCTTTTCACATCTTTGCATCACTGTTAATATGCCGTTTCTGATGGAGAATCACTGCAGCATCACTGACTTCATTGGTTGCTATGCCGTCCTGGTTTCACAAATTTCAGGATTCACGCTGGTGAAGAGTTAATTGTTTGGAGTATGAGTAACAAAACCCAGAGTCAGAGTGAAGTCAGGGTGATGTTTTGATCATTTTGAGTTGACAGACAGTCCATCGGCTGCATCTCAGTTCTGCTGAAACTCTCCATGAATGATAAAGGATTAAATAGAAGAAGAGAGGAAATGAGGAAGGGATTAGAGCGGAGGGGCTGCAGCAGCTTTGCTCAACATGTTTCAGGATTTACAGACTCACTTTCATCTCTACGTTCAGATGGATTTAAAAAAAAAAACACTCAGAAATGCATCGCCCAGAAATACGGAGACTGCATCAAAGAGAGCTGTGTTCATTTATCAGTTCACTCATGCATCAGGGATGGTTTCTCGCCTTTCACAAATAAGTTCAACGCTGCATCTGAGAGGGGAATTGCCTGCCTGAGGGAAGTCTTTCTTACCCGTCTATCCATCATCTACGATGCTTTTCCCTTTAGGGGTCACAGAGGCTGGAGCCCATCCCAAAGACGGGGGGGTAAAGGAGGGGTGCATCCTGGACAAGTTGATAAAAATACCGGTTTGATAAACTCACAGTCATATGGACTGACACATCCAAACACAATGGGGAACATTTATAGATCTGAAAAAGGTGTTTTCCCCAGTTGAACTGGGCTTTTCTGTTTTGTTGTGTGTAGTTTGACCATAGTTTGGACATGACAATGAGCCAGATTGTAGGTCTCCTTCAGACTAAAATCAGCAAAGCTCTTATCTGTAGGTCCTAAAGAATGGTTTTATCCTCCTGGATCAGACATTAAGGGCTACCCCGACATGAACCGACACTAATGGCCCTTTTCCAATAGCACGCCTTGGCCCTTCTCTACTCGGCTCTACTCGATTTGCAGCGTGTTTCCACTAGCCTGGTACCTCCTAAAACAAGCTAGTTTTAGTACCTACTCCGCTCTGGTTCCAAACGAGCAGAGTCGATACTAAAAGATGACGTCACCAACTGCCGGCTACTGATTGGTCAGACAATGTCGTCATCGATGAGTCATGAGCACGACAACCTAGCATGCTAGCGGTAGCTACCATTAGCTTACCCTCCTATGTCTTTTCTTTGCAGCTTGATTGCTCTCGTCCTCGGCTTCATTCTGTTGTATAGTTTCCAAAACTCTCCTGTGCTTCTCAAGGGGTATTTCTTCTTACAATCTGCAGCCTTCTTCTGCTTTCCTTTTTTACTCGGTTTGAAACAAAAAGCCACAGATTGTTGTGTCGCGCTCAAAATGACGTCACCATGGTGCCGCTCACCTCATTGCTCACTGCTCCTCCCTCTTCCTTCAACAAATGCGCGTTGGTGTACAACAGTGCAGTTACACTCTACGACCATACCAGAAGGCACCAGAGAGCTGGAATTTTACTTAGTGGGGCTTTTGTCACATGAAACAGAACAAAAGCCAATCAGGGGGCAAGAAACAGGCTGAATGATTGTGCGTTTGCAAAAATCAGACTGACTTTCTTTAAGTGTTCATTCACTAATTGGTGAAGTTTAGGGGCCTGTTTACCAGACAATTGGACTCGAGTCACAGGGACTCGGACTCGAGACGACTTGAGCTGCTAATGAGACAACTTGCAACTCGACTCGGACTCGGGAGAAAACATCTCCAGACTCGACCTGACTTGAGACATCATGATTTGGAAAATTGCACGCACTCGGGCTTTATATGAAGAGCCAGACAGGAGATATACACTGCTCTTTCCTTTTAGGTTCAATTTACTGATGCTCCATTCACAGTACACTTGTCTGTCACTTATTGTTGCCCCGCACACGACACAGTACTACACACATAAGTTCCTATCACACATTTGCTTCTGCTACAGCGATGATCAGGGGGCAGGGTGCGTGGGTTTCAAATTGGCAACTGCTATGTCTTCTGTGCCCAAAGTTATTTTCTTTGCATACAAAGAATATCAATCAGATGGAAAACGAAGACACGCCAAGTGCATGACCTGCAATGCTTCCATAAGCGAAAAAGAGGGCACAACATTGGGCTTTATCCACCACTTGAGGAAACATGAGGCCAAGTAAGTGAAACCTGAAATATATAAGTTTTTTAGGTAATTTACTACTGCCATTCACAGTACCGCAGTCACTTCTAGCTGAAGACCTTGTACTACATATTCAAGCTAACATTAGTAAAGAGAGTGTACATGTGTTGTATGTGTGGGAAGATAAAGTTTCTCTCTTCAAGATAAAAATTGGAGTACTTTTTGGTCGACTAGGGAACAATGATAAGGGACTCGACCCGTCATAACCTGTGAATCGACTCGACTTGACAAATCTGTGACTCAACTCAACTTGACTTGCCCACAACAGAAAAAACTTGGGACTTGCTTGAGACTCAGATCAAATGACTCGAGACTTGCTTGGGACTCACATCGGAGGGACTTGGGCAATTGTCTGCTGTTTACACAACATGTTGTTTCCAGAGACAGAACGGTTTTTCATTTGCATTTTCAAAGTATCTCTGCTGGTAGGAGTAGTAACATTTTATTGGAAGAGTAATAACAAACAGCACAGTTTTCAGCACATCGGCCATAGCTGTTGCTGTTGCTGTTGTTGTTCCTAGGTGTGTGCTCTACCTTCATCTGAACGCGTCTTGCGTCCCCATTTTCCCTGACAACATGATTCCTGTTTACATAGAAACAACAAAGAAAATGTTTCCAAAACTTTTCAGTCTGGACCCCTGGTTTTAAAGTTTGCAGATTCAGGCACACATGGCACCATTCTTGTGTAAAAGGAACAGCACAATGTAACGAAAACTCTCCGTTTTTTAACATTTTCTCTGTGGTGTAAACAGGCCTTGAGTGTTAGCTGTCCACAAGTATCAGGAGATACTCATGTACATCCTAAAAGTGCTGCTGTGGAAGCAATTTTGGGTTAATCTTCTTGCCTGGGGACAGATCTTCATGAGCCTGCAGAAGCTTGACTCTGGTTCACACCAACCAAAGAAAAACCCTGCCACTACCAATATGGCGGCAGTGTCAACCCATTACAGTCTATTAGGGTTAATCTGTGAACTTTTTATGCACATTTTAACCATCAAGACTCCAGAATAAGAAAGTATAGGGGTTAAAACCACATAATAGTCCTTCACTGTAACTACCACAAACATCATCATCATTTCACTGGACCGTCCGTGACATCTGTTTCCTGTTTACATCATTAAGAGCATAAATGCATCAGCGCGTGTGCGAGGTCAGCCGAGGAGTCGCACACGCTCACGCACACGTGACTCACAGGATGTGATGGTGAAGGTGGTGAAGGGCATGACGCTGTTCCCATGGCAACAGAGGCTGAATGGTTTCAGCGGGGGTTTGAGGCAATCGGAGGAGAGCAGCGACGATGTTTGTGAATTAAACACTGAAAATGTTCATCCGTGGTGTAGGAGAGAAAGAGAGAGAGAGAAGATTTTAGCTTTTCCCATCAGAGCCTGATCGTCCTAATCAGGAATGGAGCGTCTCTGAAAGCTTTTATTCAAGTTAGGATAATCTTAATAGGATCTTTATGCATAAATGGAGGATCCAGATGGAGACTGTGAGGAGGAGTTTGCAGATAAAAGGAAAACTAAACTGTCATGAGGCAAAGTGAAGCGGACCAGAGACACATATCCAGAAATCAGATGACTTAAAGGACCATGAAACGCAGTTAAACAGGAGAGATATCTCAGAACTCATCTTTCAAAGCCTCGAGCCTCGAGTGTTTCAGAGTCCTTTACGGTCTCAGGCACCAGCATTCCCCTCCACACTCAGAGGGTGTACTGGTGCAATGAGCTACCATGTCAACTGGTGACTATCAGCTAATAAATAAAGGAGAGTGAATCCTCATGAACATGTTGGACATAAACAGACTGACAAATAGATAGATGGATTATTAATCCCTTTTGTAAACAAATTCATGTTGTCTATTTTATCCTGTTTTATCTTTTAATTTATTTCCCAGTTATTTGGTAATTCATCTCTTTTCTTCACCCTTTTATTCTTTATCTCTTATACCCGTCACTGGTTTTTCCTCTTTCACGGTCCAGTTTTCATTTTTTTTTATGTTTTAATTTATTCCCTTTTTCATTTATTTACTCTGATCTTGCAACCTCCCTGATGTGAAATCCTCATCTAGGCTATTTATTATTTGGATATTATCAGTGTTATTGTCTTCTTATCATCATTATTTTGTATTCACTTTTCTAGATCTGCTTTTACAATAACTCTCCTATGATGACATTTTAATCTTACTAAAGACGTATATTGATTTAGTATGTCAGTGTTCATCTCCATCATGTCCAGTTTAAGTCTTTAATTCCCCTTATCTGCTTTAATTTCCTCAACCCCCTCATTTGAAGTTTTCTTCCTGTCCTCCTGTCTGACTCTTTTGAGAGTTTCTCTCTCTGATCTGACAGTTTTTGCTCATGTTTTCTCATTGTTCTGCTGGTTTATGTCATCTTTTCTCTGTCAAGCACTTTGTAAACTTCTATTTTTAAAGGTACTATTTAAATGAAGCCATTATTATTATTATTATTATTATTATTATTATTATTATTAGCATCATTATAGTTTTTTTGTTATTATTATTATTATTATTATTATTATTATTATTATTATTATTATTATTAGCATTATTATAAGCATTATTATAATTACTATTATTATTATTGTTAGCATTATTGTTGTCATTATTAGTATTATTATTATCATTAATATTATAACTATTATTTTTTATTATTGTTTTTTATTATTATTGTTATTATTGTTATTATTATTAATACTATCATTATAATTATTATTTATTATTATTATTATTATTATTATTATTATTATTATTAGCATTATTATAAGCATTATTATATTACTATTATTATTATTGTTAGCATTACTGTTGTCATTATTATTATTATTATTATTATCATTATAACTATTATTTTATTATTGTTTCATTATTATTATTATTATTGTTATTATTATTAATATTATCATTATAATTATTTATTATTATTATTATTATTATTATTATTATTTTCAGCATTATTATTAGCATTATTATAAGCATTATTATTATTATTATTATTAGCATTATTGTTGTCATTATTACTGTAATTAGCATTATTAGCATTGGCACTATTAGCATCGGATACATATCCTGGCAAAGAGACTTAAAAGTGACAATTAGAGAGCCCTGTCGTTTTGGCAGTTATTTGCGTCCAAGGCAGATATACTAGACAGAAACAGTTAGATAACCCTTTCTGTCTCTGCCTTTCAAAATAAAAGCTCAGTTTGCTACTAATGTAAAGAAACTCCTGTTGTTCAAACAGAACGCTTTTATTTTGAAGTCTTTTTAGGTCAAGTGATGAATCAGGTCACTTGTTGGTAGAGTTAACATTACAGGATAACTTAGGCCAAACTCATGATTACTGATCAGTTTAATGGATGATTTGAGGGTCTATTTAATCTAACAAACTCTCGGTTTACTCTCAATATCTATAAAATGAAGCATTTTATTAGAGCAGAGCTGCTGATCACATTGGTGTCTAAAATAAGACGATGACAGAACATATCTGTGGCTTTAAATAAGCTGGAGATGACTCTTTAAAACATGTAGATAGTTTTAAATGAGATCAACGATCAGTGTTACATCACAAATATAAATGTTTGGCCAGAGCTGAGCCTCTCTGAGAGACATGGAAGGTTAGGAGCTTAAACCAAAGTCATTTTAGCTCAACGTCTTAACAACTCTAAGCAAGCAGCTCAGAAATATATATACGCTGATGTTATGTAATGAAACCTAATTCCTCCAGGGCGAGGGACACACAGAGACATGGAGAGAGAGAGAGAGGAGGGGGCTTCAGTTCGTGTTGTCAGGATTCACTCATTTGTGTCTAAGGCACCTGCTCTCTTTGTAAAATCAGCCTCACAGAACATCCCCCGTCCAGGTCAATTAAAGACAGCTGGTCTTAACGACCACATTAGAGAGACCGTCCTCATGTCCCAGTGGACCCTCAGCCTTCAGAGAGACTCAACCATTTACAGCAGGAAGTCCCTGAGCCACAATGACAAGACCAAAACCACTTCCTCATCAGCATGAAGCCCTGCACACACACTACACTTTTTCATTTAAGAAACGGAGGTTATGTCATAAACATGGAGCAACTTTTTAGTCATGTGTCCAGAATAGATGTCTAGAAGATGAAGAGACAATAAACTGAATAACCACTGTGTGGAGCTGCAGCACAGGCTTTTTTCTTTAAGAAATGGCATGTTTAAAGAAGGTCCAACCACAGGAATATCTGATGACTGACTATATGATATGACTATAAACTACAAAATAAAGCCATTAGGACTGTCAGACAGCCTCTGGGACATTTTTAAATCAGTGGTTCCAGATCTACCCCCTTAGGCCCCATCCACACGAAGACAAATCAAGGTCTAAACACATACGTTTTTTGCCGAATCTGCGTATCATCCATACGAAGACGGCATTTCGGGGGTCTGTAAACGATCATTTTTGAAAACAAGTTCCAGAGTGGAAAGATTTTGAAATGCCGTATACACAGCTCCGTGATTACTGGCTCTCTGCAAGTTTTCAGATACGCTTACGTCATAGTTTCATATCTTCATTGACATGCATGCGCCACACGCGGCAACGACTACATCAATGGCGGCGTACATGTAGCATATATGCTGATGAAGCTAGTGACTCTACTATCCCTGTTGCAGCAAAATCTCCTTCTTCTCAATCACCACTGAGTTAAACAAACAATTATCAAGGACACATTACGGCACTTTTTGATCACTTTATCACAATCTCTGTTTACAACTTTTGCCACAAGTGCGCATGCCCACTGTTTTTTCGTCTGTTTCCGTCATATCGTTACAGGGGCCCTAGAGGTCTGGCATGTGTTTTACAGCATTTAATGCGTATCGAGTGCATTCATGTAGACGCACACATTTTCTGAGACGCCTTCGTCTTTTTGACAATCGTTTTGGAAACTGTTCAGCGTTTTGTCTTCGTGTGGATGGGGCCTTAGTTATGCCCAAGGAATGTCGAGCTATGGGGTTACTCATGCTTCAAATACTGTGCATGTAAACCAAATTTCAACAGGCTCATGGCTGACAGGTCCTCCCTAGGACCCTCTGGTGCCATGTAGATTGGGAATCTTTGAAAATCAAATCAAATCAAATCGAACTTTATTAATACAGCACTTTTCATACAAAAACTGTAACACAAAGTGCTTTACAAACAGACAGATGAATTAAATGAAGGATTTATGACCCAAACCCACTCCACCCAGCCCTTGAACCCACCCACACCAATCCATACACAGCGTTGATAAAAGCATTATAAATAAAAGACAATAATAAAGCACACAGCTGTACTCAGTACGTACTGGGGAAACGCCATCTTAAAGGTTTAAAAATGAGAAAACGCTGGAGGTTAGGTTAAAAGTGTAAAATAAAATATATCATAAAATAAAATAAGAAAAAGAATTTTTAAAATTATAAGAATAAATAATAAATTGAAATGAAGTAAAAAAAAAAAAAAACTTCATGGCATAGTCCTTGTCAAAACCTTCCCTCAGGCATGTAAACATGTTGGAATATTGGAGAATCCTTCCCCTTATCCCACAGCAAAGCTAAAAATCCAAAGAGTTATGGAACGTTTCTGTATTTAAGATATGTGTGAATCAAGTTTTCTGCAGTTTGGAGAATAAAAACAGGAAATCCCTGACTTGGGATGAACTTCTCTATCACACAACAACCAGTAATAAGCAAAAGTTAACTTGCTTATGTTTAACACAAATGCAGCAGTCTCCCTCTCTTCTGCCCTGTTTCTCTCTCTGTTAGTCAGGCATAACTAAATCAAAATAATTGTGTTCAGAGTTATGAGGAAAAATTCAGAAAAAATTGTAACTCGTCATTTTTCAGGGACTGACGTTAAAGCTGCATCAAGCTGTGAAAGACAAAAATAAGAGCAGCACATATTTCACTGAAATGTCACAGTATGTGCTCAATGTCTTTGAATAGTGTACTAGTTACTCTTTAAAAAGCTACAATTCAGAAAAGTTAAAGCCTTGAGAAAAGAAAAAAAGCAACACAACAAATGTAGCTCACTACATTTGAACTATTTTAATTTATTAAACAGATATGCAAAATAAATAAGATGATAATTAAAATAGCGATAAAAACATACGGTTACTAACAATAGTAATTTTGTTGTTTTAATTATTATTTGTTTTCATTATTTTTATTTATATTATATATTTTTGTTATTATTACTATTTTACTTTTATCATCAATGTTATTTTTTTGATAATTGATGAATTACTTACAACCACAGACAGTGGTTACATGTTTGTCATATTTGGCTATCCTGTTTTTTTTTTTGTTTTTTTTCTTTTATGAAATATCCTTTTTGCTGCACTTGCTGTTTTTCCTTTAAAATGTTTTTAACTATGCTGAACTTAATGACTTCTGCTCTTAAAAATAACCAGTTTAACTAAGTCTGTTTACTTTAATAAAATTTTGCACTTTGCAAAATATTTTGATCAACCACCCATTTTTACACATTTCTATATTACACATGTAATTAAGTAGCTGTTTTAACAGAAGTTTAGTTAGGTTTCATTAATTTGTTCTCCATAATATTCTGAAATATTTGATATCCAAAGTCATATTTTGTAAGTTTAATTATGCTGAGAACTAAATAAAAATACAACCAAAGTCACCTAAAACAGGCTGCTCATCTTATGGCCCTTTTCCACTAGCACGCCTTAGCCCTACTCTACTCGGCTCTACTCGATTTGCAGCGTGTTTCCACTAGCCTGGTACCTCCTAAAACAAGCTAGTTTTAGTACCTACTCCGCTCTGGTTCCAAGCAAGCTGAGTCCATACTAAAAGATGACATCACCGACTGCCAGCTACTGATTGGTCAGTCAATGTCGTCATCGGTGAGTCATGAGCACGACGACCTAGCATGCTAGAGGTAGCTACCGTTAGCTTACCCTCATACGTCTTTTCTTTGCAGCTTGATTGCTCTCGTCCTCGGCTTCATTCTGTTGTATAGCTTCCAAAACTCTCCTGTACTTCTCAAGGGGTATTTCTTCTTACCACCTGCAACCTTCTTCTGCTTTCCTTTTTTACTCGGTTTGTGACAAAAAGCCACAGATTGTTGTGTCGCGCTCAAAATGACGTCACCGCAGTGCAGCTCAGCTGTTTACACTGCACCCTGTTGGGCAGGCGACTGGGGCTAATGGAAAAGCAGCACAAGGCGAGAAGAGCAGAGCCGGGTAGAGTCGAGTAGAGTAGAGTAGGGCTAATGGAAAAGGGCCATTAGTGGTTAGGACTGTCCCTGCTCCCCTACTCAGGTATCCAACTCGTCCATTGTTTCCTCCTGTGTTAAGCCCCTCATGGTTGGATGCTGAAAGGATACAAGCTGCAGTTTGCTAATTTTTCTGATTATCATTCACTTTAAATGTTTTAAAGGAAACACATTCCTGCTTTTCTGCCTTCAGGTTTGTCCTGTCAAGCAGCAGAAGAGAGTAAGGCTGTGAGGATGAGGCTGCATCACTGTCACAATAAAACAGCCACTGTCTGCTAACGTTAATGTCTCTGCATGTTCTTGGAGTGAGTATTTAGGCTGTGACAAAGCTGCTGCTCCATGTCTTCTTCATATCTAGTTTGTTAGGACACTACCGCACCACTTGATCAATAAGATTAAGTAGCAACTGAAAAGCTATATGGTGCAGAAAACAAAAACACTACCACAAAGCTGCTAATGATGTTATTTGTAGTGGAGTTACTGCTCATCTGCTTGGAGTTGAAGTTGTGTTTGATTTTATTGAGAATGGCTTTTATGAGTTTGAATTTCAGTTTGTTTTGTTTAAATTAGCATGTATTACATATATAATTATGAAAGATGAATATGCTCTTTGGTGAACTTCACTGCAGATCCTGCTGATGAAGCTCAAGGGCTAAAGTCCCTTTATTATCATCGACTGATCGGAGCTCCAGGAATCAGTAAGTCATGTTTTTTAACTGCAAACTAACAAAGAAAACATCATCAAATAACACACCTCAGGTGTAATAACAGTTTAATGATCACTTTTAATGACATTAGTGTCTCTGATCACTGAGACCCTGATATATATCTAAAACTAAATCTGGAGCTGCTCGACGGACTCGACCGCTGTCCCCACTCTGATGCAGCTGATTCTTTTTCCTGCAGAGCATCTTTATAACACAATGTGACATTTGAGCCGAGCCCAGGGGGGTTCCTCCTCCCTCTGTTTCATCTGCACAAAGACCAAAGGTCAGCACTTTGGACCAGAAAGCATTATTTTTAGTCTCATAAGAGCCCCCTGTTTTCTCTGCTGTCTGATCACTCACTGTTAAGAACTGATGCCTAAAATCTGTCTTTCTCTGCCGCGAATGAAGAGCTCTTCATTAACGGCTGAAGAGCTCGTCATTGTCTCGGCACACTGCTCTGATTTTAATGCTCAAGTTCTAGATTTCATGTTTGTAATCACAGAAGAAGAAGAAACAAAGAGGTTAGAATCATCCAGTAACGTGCGGTGAGGTCTATGACGAGGGAGGCAGGCAGCCAGCTAAAGTTGAAATTTCTATATGTGTGTGTTATATATACGGTGCACTGCTCACATTTGCAAATACAAACTGTTACTGGCCAGCCCTGCCCCTTTAACGCGGTGACAGTCTGTGCTGTGTATGTGTTGTGTGCAAGTGGAGATGGGAGAAATACACTAGCAGCGCTTGGCAACTAACGGCCCGCAGGCCAAAATTGGCCTGTCTCCAATACTATCTGGCCCGCCAGATGAAAGGGGTAGAGGAGTGCTGGCAATCAGAGAAAACCGGGAAAGCTCAAAAACAGTCGGCACACCTAGACGGCCAGTGGTCACAGCGCGCACCACTGAAAATATCAGTCAGGAGCCGCCTCCAGCCAGACAAACACAAGCCACCTCGATCACGAACATCACAGCCGCGCAGCTGACAAAATTACACGGCTGGCGGCCGCAGCGCGGTGGCTTGTGTTTGTCCGTCTGGAAGTGCGGGTGTGTGCCTCCTAAAATCAGTCATTATGCTCCCCTGCCCCTCTGCTCCAAGTGCGCTCTGCAGCACTCGGCTGCGCGCTGCTCAACGGCGCTCTCCGTAACTGCCCGCTCCTCGGCTGCTGCGGGTGAATGGAGTTTGTGAAATCAGCAGCGTGTGCCGAGTTCTAGAGACAATAGATGCCGAGTATCAGTCATTTGGCAGGTGAGGAGCGAAGCAGAGGACGCAAAAGTTTGGAAGCGCATGGAAAGAGGACGTTTCAAAAAAGAAGAAGCCATCCCTCTGGTTTCTCTGCTGAAAAGGGAACTTTTGTGTTGGATTTCTGGCATTGGGTTTTGTGATCTCAATGTGTGTCTTTTTTAGAAGATTAAAGTTTGGTTTCTTCTGAGTTAATGTTCAAGCTAGGCAAGAATCACTATAGAGGGATTATTTGTTGGTCAACAACGGTGGATGCGCGCGCAACTTGGGTGCAGAAGCACTGCAGAGTATAATGGTTTGTCAATCGACGTGGGGGAGTTAACCACCAAAAACACTCCATGGACACTTACTAGACTGTGACAGACCAGGAAGTAAACATGTGTCAATAAATCAGAAACCTTCCCAGACCAAAAAGAGCCCACAGACTGCTGAGTCTGAGACTCAGTTCATAATAAAGAACCAGAAAACTACGACCAGAGAACTGCACCAAATCAGAATATTAATGGTTGTGTATTTCAGGGTTAATAGACTGGTTCATCATTTTATAATATGACGTAATTTTACTTCATAAAATCTGTTTCTGTTAATCATAATTTATAGGATCACTCATATACTGTCTGTACTGAGTCCGTTTGGTCATAACCTCAGCCCCAAACCAACTTTTTCATTAAATAAGCAAAGTCAAATCTGTATCAGCAGTTAATATTGCTTGTTTGCAGTCAAACCTGGTTAACTGAGGTCGGATAAAGAAGACACATTTAATCACACACACGCAGACGCGCTGGTGTATCAGTGTAAAGTGTGGCCCTGTTAACTGGTGACTCTCGGGTGTTAATCACGGCTACCGTCCATGCTACCGTCGACTGAAGTTCTAGTTAGCATGGTCGCTATTAACTCTGAAACACCGGTTGCTCTGTAACGGTCGAAACTTGACAGAAGTTGCCTCGATTGTGTAGTATTGTTTTTGACAGCTGTCCACAGAACAACCGTACATTTTGATGCTGCTAACAGGTTGAATTTAGTGTTTAAAAATGCTAACTCGTCTGAATGAATGGAGCTAAACGCTGCTTCTGCGGCCAAGATGCGTGCGCAGCTTTATGATGACGTAGACTGATCATCCCTCTATAGCAACGTCTGCACTAACAAACTATCGCGAGACCTCAAAGAGGGTGTGGTATTACAACCTCCGGAGGCAGAGAAGCGCTGTGCCTCTTCGATGCCCACGTTAATCAGCGTGAGACCTTAGTACGCATGCGCGAACCTGCAAAACGTTGTGATTTCAAGTAAACGGTCAAAGAGGCAGACCTGAGCTCTGCCTCCGACGCACATTACACGCATGAAGCCAGCGCGAAACGCTGTCCGTCCCCTCTGTTAGCCTCCATCTTATTGACAAATCAGCAATTTACTTTTTTTATTCTTTAATTATGACAAATTGTATACGAACAACTGAAAAAAAAATATTTTTACAAAAACATAAATTTTATTTTTTTTTCTTGTTAGCCTAGGGGAGGCACTGCCTCCCCTGCCTCCCCTGACCGCACACCACTGGAATCATCACATGCTGTAAAAGTTACATCAGTGGTACAGTACAGTAGGTAAGTTCAGTCCTGATTTTGACAACACTTTTAAATTTAGTGTCAGTTTTAGTCTTTCGCCTAAAATATCTTTTAGTTTTAGTCATTATTTAGTGATCTACATTGTTTTAATTTTAGTCTAGTTTTAGTCAATGAAATCTACTGTAAATTTTTCAACTAAAATATGAAGTGTGAGGGAAAGGCATTCTTTATGTTCCCTTGAATTTCTGAAGTCATGTTTTACTCTTGGATAAAATCAAACATCTAATAACCCTTTATTGAATGTTAGTAAAGTCTGAATGTCTAAATGAACAGAAACAAATGTTCCTTTGTGTGAAATGCAGTCACCTTTATTTAGGCTACCTGGCAGAGCATCTCAGTTACAATACCAGAACTGACAACAAACAGTGAACCTGCTCTACATGAATATATCAATTCATAAAGAGAGCAGCTCTGATTGGATCGCTCCACAACTTATCCCACCACCACCAAGCTAAGACAGCTGTGATTGGATGTCCCTTTGAACTCATCCAACCTTTAACACAACCAAAGTAGCTGTGATTGGATAGATTCATCACTTGTCTCTACTTCCTACATGACCAAATTAGGTCTGATTGGATTGAGTCTCTGTCAGACATTTTAGTCTAGCTTTTATTTGTTGATGAAAATGTCAGTTAAATTAACTTTAATTTTGTCCATGTGCACTTGTTTTAATTAACCACTAGGGATGGGAGAAAATATCGATTCACATAAGTATCAGGGTTTTTTTTTGTGACAATTTTAAATACATTTTTTGTAAAAAAAAAAACAAACATTTTTTTTCAAATTTTAACTGCTTCATTTTAGTCTGTGGTTGGTTAAATATATTGCTGAATAAATCCCCAAAACAGACTCTCATGTGATGTGTATATTTTCTGATATAGTCTGTAGCCATTGTTAATCTTTTTCACTGGTATTAAAAAAGCTAAGTAAAGATTGCAAAAATCGCCAATATCGTAGAATCGCAATTTAAATCGAATTGGCACCTAAAAAATCGTAAAAACTCGAATTGGGAGAAAAGTGTATTGTCCCAGCCATATTTGTTACTGTCTAGTTTTTTTCATGGAATAAAGGTTGTTGATGAAAACTATGATGAAAAGAACAAATAAATAAAATTAACAATGGTTAGGTTACAGGGTGTTAATGGCACATAAACTGTTGTTTGAACCCTGACCTCTGCTTCAGCTTGATCAACCCGAAAAGGATTTTTAAAATTCATCTTAGTAGATGAACTTGAGTTTGTCAAGTTCTCTTCAAGTCTTTCTGACAACTCAAAGCTCTGTCACACCTCAGGCGAAGCCTCATCTTCACTCACTGACGGTAAAGTATCCATCGATTTTAGTTTAAACACGTAAACGCTCTTTTGTACTTTTTTTCTTTTGGACTCTGGCAATTTACACGTCAATAAAAATGGCCAAAAACGGAGAGTTTTTGTTGTTTCATTTTCCTTCCTTTTTCATGAGAACGGTGCCTTGAGTGCCTGAATCTGCAAACTTTTGATACCAGTGTCCAGAGTGCAGAGTTTTAAAATTTTTGTTCTCCGTAAACAACAACTTTTAACTGTAAACTTTCCTGCACTTAAGATCAGCAACAACAACAACAACAACAGCTTGGCCATCTACCAAGCAACATCCTGTCGTCCGGGGAAGAAAATCCTACATCTTCATGCGTCCACGACCGTTGTTGTTTGTGAAATGTTTGTCTTCATCGGAAAGCGTATGTGTGTTGTTACACCGCAGTTTCACTACAAACCTACATCACCAACTACTAACCTGGCATGCACGCTACACTGTTTCAGTCAGTGTAATGTGCATGCCACTGTGTGAACGCCCATGGTTTTCACATGATCTCTGTAAAGATGCAGAGTGTTTTTGAAAACTCTAATATTGTTTCTGGTGGCAACTATAGACTGCAAAAAACATGAATGTCATGTCGCTGGGCTCGAATTGAAGCCGCCACAAAAACTGCTCCCCCTGGTGACTGGCTGCAGTATAGGTCAACTCACCGTCTCCCCCATTCATCTGAACGGGCCGTAGAGAAACTTCAAAAAATTAATACACCTCGTAGAAATATTTCTCCCATCCGTACGCTGTGGTGATATGAAAGTATTATTGGGCTGCGTTTTTTTCCAAGTCCTCTTTTTTCTGAAAAGTTTCTTTTTCATTAGTTATTAGAGTTTAAAAATCACCGCGGTTTACAGCAGTTTCACAGTGATTGTGTACGCTGTACGCTGCAGAGTTTTGCGACCGTTTATGACAGCTGCGTCCAAATATGGTCCAGATTCTCTACTGGCTGCACAATGGCGGCGCCCTGACGGGGGATATTATGGCTTCAAAACCGTTACATGGTAGAAGGTGAAGCCACACTGTCCACTATATACAGTCTGTGGTGGCAATGTTGTTTTGTTCTTTTTCGTTTTTTGGGGGGGACGGTGGGAGGTTTGGGGATATAATTTTTTTTTCCATTTCAATGAACATTAATGGGCTTTTGCAGAGATGATCGTCCTCCTAAATGCTACAGTTTTACTTGATGTTGTATTTCAGTGGCTTTTTTTTTGCCTTTGTCATTAAAGGTATTTGCTGTTGAATTATTTTTTGTAACTTTTCAAAGGATTTTGAAGGGCTCTTATATTTTTTCCAGTATTGGAAATTAATATGGGGGTTTATTTCTCAAAACGGAGTTATATAATTTTTTAAAATTTATCTATTTATGTTTACAAATTTGCATCATAGTATCTTCAGCCTTCATTGTTGTCAACATCTTTTTACTTTTGTTCTGTTTCACATTTCTTATCATTATTTGGCCGGTGGTGGTTACTTAGTCAGTTTGTAAACAGGAGAATTAAAACAATATGAATGTATTTTGATGAAATTAAAACGCTGGTCATGACACAAGGATTGCATTTTTCTCTGAATCCAGATGTTGATCCTGAATATTTTCTAGGATTTGCTTGAGAGAGGACAGTTTTACACTTTCTTGACAAAAACTCACTCATCAATGTTGGAAATGCCAAGGCAGAGGTTTGTGCTCTGGAGCACTTTATTTATAAAGTAAAGTATTTTAGAAGAGTGGATCAGCTGATCACAGTGTTGTTTTAGGAGGACAGGACATATTTGCTGCTATAAATAACCTGGAGATGACTCTGAAATGCATGAAGATAGTTTAATATAAGACCAAACAGTGAGATGCGCAGTCCTCTCTGTCCCTCTGTTTCCTTTCTGAAACATGTAAACTTCATTTTAGTTTTATTGTCTGATTTTTCTGTTGAAACTGTTGTTACAAAAAATTCCTGCTAAAAGTGAAGGCATCCTCGCAGTCTCATTTTGACATTTCCTTCACTGAAAGCTCATTACCCTCCACAACACAGCTCATTTATAAAGAAGGAAATATAGTTTATCAGCAGGATGTGTTCTCTTTCTTAGTCTGCAGAGTTAATCTTGATAAAATGATTTCTAATTGTTAAGTCGGCAGTACTGACGACACGGGGAGCCTCTTTTTTTAAGCCGTATTTTTCATTAAAAACTGCAGTGACGTTTAAATGAAGAGTCCATAAAATCAGACTCTAAATCACAGATGGGGTGGCGCTTTTTGGCCGGATTTGAACCCTGGAAACAGACCAAATTAAACTACATCCAAGCGCAGATCAGCACCACAGAGAGCCTAAAAACCTGAGTCTGAACGACAAAATCAGGACAAAAACCAACAAATACTTCAAATATGAAAAACTAAAATAAGAATGTTAATAATCCACCTTCATATCATCTTATCAGCCTGAAGTTACCCCGCGTGGCTCCAACCTGAATTATTTCTTGGATTTTTCATCTCTTTTCGACTCAAACGTCCCTCCTTACCTTGTGCACTAACTCCTCGTCGTAGACCGGGGCCGTGGGGGTCCGGGCGCTGCCCTCGGTGGTCTCTCTGGATCCAAACCCGCTGTCCGGCTGGATCTCCGGGTAGGACGTGGTGTAGTTCACCGTGATGGGCTCCATAGACTCCATCCGCTCCATCCTGCCTCCTGTGCGCTCCCCTGCCTACTGACAGCGTTATCCCAGAGGAGAGTTTGTGTGCGTGTGTGTGTGCGTGTGTGTGATGCTCAGGCTCCGCCCCCTTCCTGAATCACGCTCCTCTTGTGCCCACATCACTTCACATTAACAAAGCGTGTCGTGATGTCCCTCTGAAAACAAAACAAAGAGGAGGAGGGGCCTGAGGTGGAGGAGGGGAGGAGAGGGAGCAGCCAATCAGAGTAGGAGGATGAGAGGGGGCAGCCAATCAGAGGAGAAGGATGAGAGGGAGCAGCCAATCAGAGAGGGAGGCTGATGTGAAGGTTGGAGAAAGGCAGAGGATGAAAAGAAACTCCCACATGTTCATTATTCTTCACTGAAGGACATTTATTTAAGCTCTAACACACCTTAAAGAGACTGTGAGGAGTTTCTAAGTAATTACAAAAAAGTCTCACTTTTAGATATATGCCTGATGGAAATACACACTTTAAGATGAGTTTTATAGCATCAAAATAGGTTATCTATAAATGCTAATCCTTAGCTAAGTGGTCGGGTCGGACAGAGCTGGACTGGCCTGGATACTCAACTTCAGGACCGAGACAATTAAAACTAGAGCAAATTTATATTATTCAGACACGTCTTAGAGCACCGGGCTGTAAGTAGCCATATATAGCCGGCTACAAAACTACAATAATAAATTTTCCAAAAACTGCTTGTTGTCACATCAAAAACTACCGCTACATAACTAGAAAGAGATACATTACCTCATCGCTTTGCATCCTGTAAGTTGTTGTGAAAAGAAGTTGTAAAGCAATGCAGAGTTCTGAGGAAGGTCCGAGCTGTATTTATCACAACAAATACACGCTTTGGCTTGGGTCTTTTGGTGCGTTCCAGTTGTAGTCAGAAGTAGGAATTTCTGGGTTCCGAGTAGGAAACTGCAACTGGGACGTCCCCCGAAGTCGGAATTTCCTACTGGGAACTCGGTGAAACCTCGCCATCCCCGAGTTGACAATGGAAGATGGATGCCCCCAGTGTGAACAGTTATTTAGCTCCTGTAATAATCCATTTATTTGCACTTCTGACTGGGGTGTGTCGCTCTAGATCAGCTGTATACATAGTATTGTTAGACTTATATTTACAAAAATGCTGCCATAGTGATAATCACATTCTTCATGTGAAATTTGTGAACAATAATACAGGGCGTGCTAACAACAGCTAACAATAGCCTGGTAGATCGGCATGTTTTTTTCCGACTTCAACTGGAACGCTGATAAGTCGGAGATGATGTCACTCCCAGTTCAGAGGTTACTGGAACGCAGCATTACAACAGTCGCCACGGGTGCTCATGGGTAGCAGAGTCTTTATTTCACTGGTAATAAATTCTCCTCATAGCACCTTTAAGAGCAGATTACATCTTGGATTTTGATTTAATTAGTTTTAAATTACAAACAACTCCGATGAAGTTGGGAGATTATATAAAACATGTCCTATTAAAGCTGGAACAGGAGCAGCAAAAGACTGGGAAAGTTGAAGAATGCTAAAAAAAAAAAAAAAAACCTGTTTAGAAGATTTTACAGGTGAACAGATTAACTGGAAACAGGTGAGGAGCATCCCTGAAAGACATAGGCTGTGTCCGAAATGGCATACTAACGTACTACATACTACATACTCGTGTATATACTATATACTCCATACTATAAGTATGATTAGAATGCGAACTGTTCACACTGTAGTATACTAATAAGTTTCCCATGATGCATTTCAAACCTCCGACGATAAAAATCAGAAGCACACCAGGCTATCAAATATCTCTGTTGATTGACCACATTTGAAAGCTCAGAGAGCATTTTAGGCGAGAAAGTCACCACGTAGAATACCAAAATGTGGTCATTTGAGCCATAAAACACACAGATATAAATTTAATTTTGGTATTTCAGACATTCTGTTATGCATGACATTATGCTATCAAAAAAACTTCCGGTCGGCTCCAAAACAAGAGCCCAATTTACAAAAACATTCACGAACGTAAAGGAGATAAAAAATGATGCTTTTATTTTGAAAACTGGAAGTTTGCTAGTGGCTGATTTTTAGCTGAACGCTGGTCTCAAGACAATTTAACATTTATGATATTAATAATATCATAATCAGTAACTTCCCAAATGCAATGTAATGTTGACTACCCGCAGACACCGAAGATCCGTCTGTCTTCTCGGGCACTTGATTAATATGTACCTACGAATCGCAATGCATTATGGGGCGTTTGAGTATGACTAGTATGCCCACTTTGCATACTTAAAATTTTTTCCAATGTAGTATGCATCCAGGTATTTCTTGCACACTCAATCTTTTCATACTATCTAATGTGAACACACTACATAATCATTTTGACATCAGACTTAGTATGAGTAGTACGTTAGTATGCCATTTCGGACACAGCCTTAGTCATTCTCAAGCAAGAATGGGGCGAGATTCACCTCTTTGAGAAAGCATTTCATCATCTATACTGTCCATTAGATTAGCAATAGATTCAAAAAGTCCGGAGAAATAGCTGCATGTAAGTCACAAGGCTGAAAACTAACATTGTATGCCTGTGACCTGCCATCCTTCAAGCAGCACTCCATTATAAAGCAGCATCATTGGGTAAAGGACATCAGTACGTGGGCTCAGGAACACTTGAGAAAACCATCGTCAGTTAACACAGTTTATCTCTACATCTACAAGGTCAAGGTCAAACTCTACCACGCAAAGACAAAGACAAACATCAACGATACCCAGAAACACCGCTGGCTTCTCTGGGCCAAGCTCATCTGAGATGGACTGAGGCAAAGTGGAAAAGTCTGCCGGGGTCTGAGTCCACATTTCAGACTGTTTTTGTCCTCCAGGCTAAAGAGGAGAAGGACCATCCAGACTGTTATCAGAGCAAAGGTAACGAGAAAGCATCTGTGATGGTATAGGGGGATATTAGTGTCCATGGCATGGGTAACCTGCACATCTGTGAAGGCTCCATTAATGCTGAAGGTACATAAAAGTTTGGAGCAACGTGCTGCCACATTCTGCTCGTGTTACAACAGCATGGCTTCAGACCGACCTGCTGTAGTCTCCACTGAACATGTGAGGAGCTTCATGAAGACAAACAGAGACCCTGGACCGCTGAGACACAGAATTAGAAAATAAGCAAGAATATGAAAGAATTCCACCTAAAAGCTTCAGTAATTTGTGTTCACAGTTCACAAGCAGAGACTTAAATTAAGTCATTCATTTTAAATCACACTGGGGTGGATGGGTCATTTTTAAGGCTCGACTATATTTATATCCACATGAAATATGAGCTACAATATGTGGCCATTTTGGACATGTTTACTGTTACTGCAAAACCAACTAACAGTAAAGGATAAGTTACTGCTAACATAGGTAAAATTTTATATTTTTAGTTTTCTTCTCTTGATGTCACATTTAAACACACCATGAAGGCAGGTTTTCTAGTTCAGTCTTTCCTTGGGATGAGCTTTAACACATCATATTGAAACTGTGTGCCAGTTTGTTATGAAAGAAAATATACTTACAAGTTATTGATTACAATTGTGTTGTTATTTTGAAAGGTCAGGATATGAGTTACAAGAGATTTGTAAAGAGCAGATGGTCAGAAGCCTTAACATTCTGGTTTAACTTAATGCTCAATGCTACTATACTGTACCATCTCCTTCCGCTTATCTGTGGTCAGGTTGCGGGGGCAGCAGCCTGAGCAGAGAAGCCCAGACAGTCTCTCTAGCATGTCCTGGGTTTTCCCCGAGGTCTCCTACTGGTGGGACAAGCCCAGAACACCTCACCTGGGAGGATTCCTGGAAGCATCCAGACCAGATGCCCGAGCCACCTCAACTGGCTCCTCTCAATGCAGAGGAGCAGCGGCTCTACTCTGAGCCCCTCCTTGATGACCAAGCTTCTGATCCTGGGCTCTAATTTCGTAGACCAGGCGCAAGCGCAGGCGCACCTGCCTGCGCCGGCCTTCGCCGCGCGGACTGGGTGTGACCTGCGCACTTTGCAAGTTTCCTGCAGTGCCAAGAGAGGCGCACCCATGGCGCACAGGGGCACAGAGGTTGCGCGTCCACGCCCACGTCTCTGCCTCTCCGCGCAAATGTCAGAATAGGAGGAGAATAGACGTGAGTGGGATTATCACAGCCGATCGCCGTCTTGACCAATCAAATGAGCACCTCTCCTCGCCTTTAAATGCGCAGCGTCTGATTGGTCTGAATTATCCCCGCCACCGCGGAAACAGTGTGCTGGAAAGACCCAGCAGTGGAGACGCTGTCCCTTCAGCATGAGAATGGACAGCGGGGCGTGTCACCGTGTGGGCCAGCTCCCGGGACAGATATAATCTGTTCCTTTGTCATTAATGGGAGTAAAAAAAATAAGAGACAGTTACACCACAGCTGGCTTATCCATTCATAATGCTTGTGATCCACCTGCACTCCTGGTTTGTCATCGCCAAATAGCAGAGCCTTTAGTGATATACTGTATACTCTCCCGGTGTCTCCTCCTCATCCTCCTTGCAATAATGCTCTCCATCTTTTTAGAGCACGTTAAAAATAAAGACTAAAATAGAGGGATATGGGAAATAACAGGTAAATCCTGAGTGACAAACATTTATTTTCTCTCTTTTTTCTTCGTCTTTTTTCCCCTTTTTTTCTTTGAATTTAATGAAATGAGAGAAGCCAGATATATACTCAGTATCAGATGTTAAGGCTGTTTATTGTTGACTTGTAAGATGTGCATCAAACTTCCAGCTGCCGTCAGGTTAAGTTTCCATGATGACAAAGACCAGGTTGCAGCTGGCGAGCTTTCAGCGCACTTTCTGCACTGTTTTTGGCACGAAATTGTCACTGCGCCAACATGAATCTGCCGACACCTCCCCCCGGTGCGCCATCACCTCCCCTTGATGCGCCGTCACACCCACCCCTGCGCAGACGGTCTACCAAATTGTCAAATTGGCAGCGCACGGCGGTGCGCTGGACGAAATTAACACTGCACGGGGTGCGCCAGGCTTGCGCCCCATGCGCTGCGCCACGAAATTAGAGCCCCCTGTCTCTAAGGAAGAGTCCGGCCACCTGCGAAGGAAACTCATTTCAGGTGCTTGTACTTGGCTTGTTACTTGTTTTTTGGTCATGACCCACAGCTCGTCAGCGTATGTGAGGATAGGCATGAATACAGACTAAATCAAGTCAATGCTGACGTGCAGGATTCTTTCAAATTTTTTTTTTTTTTTTTAAAGTTATCAAATTGCATTTTTATAAAAGTAATTGAAAATAGTTGATAATGTTCCCTACATGTTAACAAAAGTTGGCCAAAGTGCCAGTGGCTTTAGTCACCCTGAAAGTGTTGAAATCACAGGTCTTGTTGAAGAATACAAACGCACCAAAGAAAGGCCAGTCATGACCTTTCCCCCAGTCCGAGAATAGAGTCAATCGAACAGGAGACAACGGGAAAGAAGTGGACTCCATCAGAAGCTATTCAGAGTGTAAAGTCTGCTCTTCATGTCAGAGATGTGGTGGGCCTAGTCCAGCAAGGGACAGCAGGTCTTCCCAAAATCTCCTCTGTGGCACTAAGCAGACATCAGTGCAGGAGAGACAGCTTATAGCAGAGGAAGGCAGGAGGAGGCAGGAGGAGGAGGAGCAATATGCCATGCAGTGTAGAGCTGAAACGATTCCTCGAATATTCGCGAGTACTCGATTACAAAATATCCTCAAATTAAATTTTGTGCCTCGAAGCCTCGTTTAATATATAATTATACATATGAATATATATCTGGACTACTATACAGTGCACGGTGTTTGACACGACGGTCATTTCTGTGGCACACCTCGCCTGCTATCTCCGCTGCTGCGCGGCTTATACAATCATGAAGGAAGAGAAAAGAGAGGAACAGAAAGGAGAGAGTCCACAGAAGAAATGGCAGAGAGTGTCCCAAGTCTGTGGTCACTACAAGAAGGGACGAAAAGAAAACACAGTGCAGTGTGTCTGATGTCAGACTGAGTGAGCTTAGCACGTAGCTTAGCATGATAGCACGTTGTTAGGGCTGCAACTATTACTATTACAGCATTTTAAATATGCTCATCACAGACATGCGTCCTCTTTCCATGATGGAGGACACAGGATTTAAGAACATGATCAAGGATTTCAATCCAAACTACACAATGCCCTCCAGAACACACTTCACAAATATAATTGCAGAATTATATTACTGCTTTGTAAATCAGTATTGTCTTGGCTTGGTTTTAAGCCAGTACTGGTTTAAACTTTGAAAGTTGTTAAAATAAAAACCCTTTTCTGAGGAATAAACAGCATTTGGTTGCTCATTTTGAAAGTCCTAACATGTTGCATTGTATACAATTGATTTATTTGTTTAAAAACAAAAAAGAATACTTTGTTAGAGTACTCGAGTACTCGAAGAAATAATTGACAGAGTACTCGTTTCCAAAAATACTCGATAGTTGCAGCTCTAATGCAGTGTCAACTGTTTGGCAGGGGAGACAGACCAACTGGAAGAGCCTGGAGGAGAAAAACCTCAGCTGGCAGATGGAGGGAGTGAGGCTGAGTTTTATCATCAGAGCCATGACCTACTACCTTCACTTGAAAACCTTAAACTGTTGTACGGAGGAAATTCTGCTTGCTTATGCAGCAACATGCCTTTAACACATTCTGTCAGGGTGCATTACAAGTCTCACCAAGAGCGAACACATGGAGCCATAACCAAGTTCTGAGAGAACTGGCATCAAAACTGGGACAGAGGAAAACCACCAAAAATGACCTCCCTCAAACATCAGAAAGAAAGACCTGTTTCCTGTGTTTCATACCAGCAGGACGACCTCCAGAGCACCAAACACAACCATCCTACAGTCTGCTTGAGACTAGAAATTGGAGGTGGAAGTTGATGAAAAGTTTGTGTTTTTTCTCCCAGTGATAGTGGCAACAACACTCCATCTGGACATGGTCCTGTGGTTTCCTACAGTAAAGCTGGTTTACATCGTGGACCTAAGAGTGATGGGTTTGAGGAGGCTTACAAGAAGAGAAGGAACAAATACTCTGACCTGGCTGCTGCAGAACGGATGGAGAACCACCATCTGCCCAGTAGAAGTGGGATGCAGGGGATTTGTTGCAGCTTCTACCATCAGTCTGTTGAAGAAAATGGGGGTGAGAGGCTATCAGGACCGGGTCAACGGCTCTGGATCAAACGCAGCGACACCAGTTGGGCACCAAGATAAAGATAGGTGGTATACGACCACAATCAGGCGTATGGCACAGAGGGGGGTGTACCTGGGACGCTGGATACACTATAGAGCCATTGTGGGCTTCAATTAGGTGGCCTGGGATCCTTGGTGGAGACTGCCTGCTGCTGTGGAGTCATGAAGCCTCAATAAGACACATATTTGGCCATTTCATGAGGAACACTATTCCCATATCATTATAGCTATTAATGTAGATACTGGCATGATCTCTCTATCCATGGTTGATACATCTATAGTTTCTATATTTAGCACCACATAGTCGTGAGGTCCCTCTGAAAATTGGATGTCACATCTCAAGAGGCCTTTAATACATTTATACTTAATGGAGACAAATATGGTAGGGATGCACTTGTGGTCTGGGCACCCATCACTACCATAGATTCTTATTTTCAGTAAGAATATCATTGATTATACTTCTATAAAATGATCACCACAACCATTCAGACATGAGGACCCTCCTGAAAACCACATGTAGCATCTCAAGAGGCTAACCTCTAATAAATAAGACGACAGGTCTAACAGAAGGTTTTTTTTTCTTGAGCCATGATGGAGGGATTCATGATTGGCTATATGGATTCATGTTGGGTGTTGGATGAATATATTTGTATATATATACATCTATATATGTATATGTATATGTATATATATGTGTATATATATATATATATATATATATATATATATATATATATATATATATATATATATATATATATATATATATATATATATAGAGAGAGAGAGAGAGAGAGAGAGAGAGAGAGAGAGAGAGAGAGAATATAGAGTGTATATATATACACACACATATATATATATATATATATATATATATATATATATATATATATATATATATATATATATATATATATATATATGTATATGTATATATGTATATGTGTATTTTTATATGTATGTATGTATCTATGCATATATGTGTATCAATACAATGAAGAGCTTTATGCTCTATTGTTAAGTGTCTATAGATAACACTTGTTTTCACTGGCGCTATACAAATAAAGATTGATTGACTGATTGATTGAACTGACAAAACATTGGTGAGGGAGGGTGCTCACCTGAAGACCCTGATGATATCCATACCCTCACTTTCACCACTCCTCTTTCAAGAAGGAACTTTTGACCAGGGATTGAAACACCAAATCCTACTAGCTTTAATAAATCCTTGGAAAAAAATAATGCAGAGTGCAACTGTTTTAACTTATAACATATTACTATTATCTGATCTGTTTATTTATTGTGTAATATTTATATCAGTGTGTGTATTGGAACATATGTCCTATTGTTGTGCTCAAGACCACACTATCCGAGACCAAGACTTGCCCAAGACCAAAATACACCGAGACCAAGACAAGACCAGGACCATCAAAATCAATTTTAAAAACCCTGCCAAGGTTGAACAGTTAAGGGGGGGGGGGGGGTCCCTCAATCACAACACCAGAAAGGTGGCAGCCATCACAGGAGGAAATAAGATATGAATTGAAGCTTTTTGTTGTTTTATCAAGTGTTCCTCCTTATTCACATTAATGAAGTTGAAGAACAGCAGGTCAGTGCTGGTCTTGATCGGTCTGGATAGAAAATCCTGAGTCTGTCCAGTCCAAGACCAAAACAAGACAGAGTAAAAGTGCTCTCGAGTCCAAGACAAGACCAAGACCTTCAAAATGTGGTCTTGAGACCAGTCCCGAGACCAAGACCGGTCTTGAGTAACACAACACTAATATGTCCAGTTTGAAACAGACATCTCTGATCTCAGGGGGGAAAACCTTGATCAAAAAAGTCTAAATAACTCAAAAATAACCAGTGTTACTATTTGGAACCTTTGCTAAACTTAAAATCTGAAATATTTGCTAATCTATGCTAATGTCTGTATGAGCCGTCACTTCCTGCTGTCGTCTCGCTCGTAGCTCCTCCTCTTCCTGCTCAAACTCCTCTGATAGGGCCGTCCCACTTTGGGCAGGCACAGTGTTTGGAGACTGGAGCTTTGCAGGATGGATCTTTCTGATGACAGACACTAAATCAGGTGGATCCAGCTGCACTGCAAGCTGAATAACCAGATTGAACTTGTTTCTTCCTACAAGCATCTCGGTGTTGTAATAGATGATTCTCTTTCTTTCTCTGCCCATATTCAGCAGCCCATTAAAAAGTTAAAACTGAAGTTAGGTTTTTTCTTTAGAATTAAGTCTGGTCTCTCCTTTAAATCCAGAAAAAGACTGGTTTCTGCGACATTTATGTCTGTGTTGGACTATGGTGATGTTTTGTACATGCATGCCTGCTCTAATAGCTTACATTCTCTGGATACTGTGTATCATGGAGCTCTGAGGTTCATCACTGGTTTTAAATCTCTTACTCATCAGTGTTTGCTGTATGCTCATGTTGGATGGTCTTCTATGTCCGCAAACTCAACCTACATCAGTTAGAGGAGCACAGCATCTTATAATCTCCGGGATCTTTTCTGATTGTCTGTTCCAAAAGTAAGAACTGAGCTGGGAAAAAAAAGCATTTATGCATGCTTGGAATGAACTACAAAAAGACCTGAAACTGAAAGATCTGGTGTCACTAGGCACTTTAAGACAATGTTGAGTGACTTGGAGTCGGACACATCTGGCTGCAGATGATTTCACTAATGCTGCTGTCTTGGCCAGGACACTCATGTAAAAGAGATTTTTAATCTCAGTAAGGTTTTCCTGGTTAAATAAAGGTTAAAAAAATATAAAAATAAATGTACTGGTGATTACATTTATTTAATGCATTTCTATCTTTACTCTTACAGATGACCCATAATAATAACACCATTAAAACAGATCCATCCACTTCTGTGTAAAAACTAATAATTGCTAAAAAATCAAATGCACACCTGTCTGATTGTTGCTGTGACTCTCTGATCCTCCACTAGAGTTTACCCCTGAGTCGCTCTGCTGTTTGTCTTTGTTTCAGAGTTTGAGTTTGTTTGTTCCCCCTCCCTCCTTCTCTCTCTCTCTCTCTCTCTCTCTCTCTCTCTCTGTTAACGTTTAGTCGCTCATCCAGAGGATTCTCCTCAGTGTTCAGGTCTGAAGACGAGCTGAAGGCCTCTGAGGTGTCTGATCTGCTGTTACAGTAAAAAGTGAAGATTGATTTAAGATGTGAGCTGAAGAGGAAACAGTCCTGAGGTTTGATATTTGTCTGTGTGATGGCCCCGGGGCTGCTGACTGTCATCGCGGCCTTAGGTGAGAAATTCACTTTTTAATGTCTTTTCATTTTAAACATCGAAGTTCTCTTTCAATCAGCCATAGCACACATGTTCTTTGCAGTCTTTGACATTTAGTTTAATCAAGTGTTTGTACATAAATTTACACCTTTTACCCCAAATGTTGGTCAAACTTGTGTTCCAGCAGAGTCCACAACAATTTGACCCCTTTGTTTAAAGTGTTTAATGAACAAACTTCAACTTCTGTTTGATGATATAAAGAAATAACTTCTGTTAACAGAGGGCCGTATTAATCTGACCTCACTGTCCGAGGGCCAAAATGCCATACTTTGTGGGATATTCTTGACCATAAAAACTGTTTCTGATGAGTTAACAAAATAAAAAAAACATTTCTATCTTTAATTCTATAAAAAATTGAATTTTACAGAGCATGGCAGCCAATAACAGCTTAACTCGCCTGAAATTGTTGCTGTTTTTTATTGTCATGGCAGAATTTGAATCATTTTTATTATGTAAATATATTTTGGTATATTTTTTAATAAACTGGAGGGGCAAAGTGAAGGAGCTGGGTGGCCATATGTGGTCTCTGACCACCAGTTACCCACCCATGATTTGGACAGTGTTAGAGAAAACTCAGACTATGTACATGAGATGCCATGTCTCAAGAGACTGTCTTTAATACAATTATACTCCATGGAGACAAACGTGGGGATGGATTTATGGTTTGGGCATTTATGAGTCTGTTACTACCATAAATTCTTATTTTCAGTCCTTTGGATTTAAAGTCTTCAAGGTAACAGGGTTTCCAACAGGTTTGCAGGGTGTACCTAATAAAGTGGCCTTGTGTTTCTGTTTGATTCTGTAAAGTTCTGCAATCTGTTTGCGAATAAAAGCCTGTTAGGGAGGTTCCTCGCTGTATTTAGAGTCTTTTTATAGAGTTATCGGATTGGATTAAAGCTATCAGATCACATTACAGACTGATAGCACAAGACAGCAAAACACAAGAGTCTAAGCACAAAAGAAATAAAAACCAAAAAGGTCAAATTCAGTCAGAGATCCCCTAACACAAACACAAAAGACTTCATGGACACTAGCAAGTGAAAACTGTGAAGTGAACAAGAACCATACATCATAAAATGAGACCACAAGGACCAAAATTAAAACTAAAAACAAAAAAAATCTTTTTTTCCCCTTGTCTGCATTATCTTTTCTGCTGAGCACTGTGTCTGATGACAGTTTTGAAAAGACCAATGCAATCCAATTTTTTTTCTAGCAGTCAGAGATATGTGAATATGATTAACTGCTATAGTAACCATCACCAGCCCTCACTGTAGGCTAAAACAAAAACAATCTGAAAGAAAAAAGAAAAGGCAACAGAAAGTGGGTTAAAGCAGAAAACAGGAGAAGAAATATAAAATAAAAATAATAACACTATCTATCTTCTCATGAAGGGAAAACCACAGTACCTGTAAGAAACTTATCTCCTTTCATGCTCGTGACAAAAGTTTCTCCTGGTGATGTTATTTCAGGACATGTCACCTCCTCAGTTCCAGTGAGTATAGGCATGTCTGTGCAGCCACAGTAAACATTAGACCACAGAACTGGAAAACTAAAGCCACACCCACTACCAGAGAGGGGCGTGGTCTCATACACTAAAACAGCCTGATCTGAGTAGGGCTGAAACTGAGGGGTTTATAGTCATGATTATAGATTAAACCTATTACCTGAGACTTAAAACTGACATGAAAAAAGTAAAATATGAGTTCACCATTTTCACTCCTTCTACATGGAAACTCTACTTTAAACTCTAAAGATAAATAAAACAAAACTGACTTGTTATCACAGCAAATGGAGTAAATAAACTGGACTCCTTTAAACCAAACTTAGAAAAACGTGTATCTAAGAACAGTTTGAGCAAAGGAGCAATATCTGAGTTATTTAATCGATTAATGTCTTATGCACCAGGAAACTCTGATGATAAAAGGATGGGATGGAGTGAGGATTTGGGAATTGAAATTTCTCGAGAGGACTGGAAATCGATTTGTACTAAAACACATACTCAAGCAATCAACACAAGATTAAGGCTGTTAAAATATATATGGACAATTCAAATATACATCACACCAGTTATATTAAACAAATATGATAGTAATATCGCAGATTGGTGCACAAAATGTATGAAAGAAAAAAGGACAGTATTTCATTGCATGTGGCAATGTGGTAAAGTTAGTGTTTTGGGAGGAAGTTAGAAAAGCAATTGAAAAAAATGATCTCAAATGATCTTTAAATGAATCCCGTTTTTTTATTGTAGGATCTTATCCCACAAACCATAAGTACCGCCCCAGTGAACGGATAGATTTGTGCCTTTTACATGCTAGAAAATCAACTGCATTATTTTGGAGAAAGACAAGTGGACCAGACATTAATTTTTGGGTTAGGCAGATGCATTTTGCCCCACCGGCAACAATTGTTGCCGAAGTATATCACTGTCATTCTACTCACAACAAAAAATGTCAGCACCAGTAATGCAACTTTTTGCACTTATGTGTTAGTAGACAACTTGGATAAAGATTTCAGATTATAAAAGATAGTTTTCAAGTAGTCCCTGTCACATGACATCATCTGCTTCCTGCTCCTTTCAGTGGAAGACATGGAGGATGCTAACTGTCCTGGAAAGAGGTCATTTTCATACATTTCTCATGCTTTCCCCAAAACATATTTATGATTATTTAATCATTCAAGTCTTTAGAGTAACCTTCTACCAGATTTTTTTTTACCTGGCATAAATATTTATTTGTTCATGGGCTTATTTCTGTGAGTGGCAACAAAAGTTGCCGGTGGGCACATACCTTGCAACTAACAAAAGGAAAACACTGTCTGCAGGATTTCTCAGAATTTACTTATTTTAAATTGTAGAATGAGGTACACTGGTGCATTTATGTCCTCTTAGAATACTCTAACAAACTAAATAAATTCACAGACATTCAAGACCTGTGTCTGTAGGATTTTGATACGTTACCATAAATTTTCTTGCTATTTGTTAAGCAATCTTTCTCTGTCAACTAACATCAGTATGGAAAACCATTTCCTCAACTTTAAAAAAAGGAAATCTGGGAACTAAAAATAAATAAATACATACTAAGTCATAACTATGTGATAAAAAGTCAAAAATGTTGATGTGCAGTTGGAAGTGCACTTTTCTTGACACACACTCATCATAGCCAATGGCCATTCATACCCCCCCACACACACACACACCCCCACACCCCCGCACACACACACACACACAATTTTCATAAAATAACAGGCCAAAATACAAATTTATTAAGTATGTTGTTCTTTCCTTGGGTATTCTGTAACAGAGGTCCTGGCCATGCTGCAGGACTCTGAAACAGTGACCTAGTTACAAGCTATGTGACTACAGGCAACAATTGTTGCCAGTCATAAAAATGCTGTTTTCTTTAAAACAGAATACAAAATGGAAAAAAGAAATACATAACATGATTCAGAGGGACTCAACTGATAGAATTATATGCCTTACAACTCGGAAAAAAATTTGGGCATAAATGGGTTAATGACTTCACCTCTGGAAAACATAACATTAATGCAGAGAGGGAGACGAGACATGTTTGAGATGGTTTAGGGACCATTTACAAAACCCAAAACGTTGTGTAAATCGTAATTAAAAACAGAATACAATGATTTGCAAATCCTTTTCAACTTCTATTCAATTGAATACACTGTAAAGACAAGATTTTTAATGTTCAAACTAAGAAACTTTATTTTATTTTGCAAATAATCATCAACTTAGAATTTAATGGCAGCCACAAATTGCAAAACAGTTGGCACAGGGGCATTTTTACCACTGTGTTACATCACCTTTCCTTTTAACAACACTCAGTAAACGTTTGTGAACTGAGGAGACCAATTTTTGAAGCTTTTCGGGTGGAATTCTTTCCCATTCTTGCTTGATGTACAGCTTAAGTTGTTCAACAGTCCGGGGTCTCCGTTGTTGTATTTTATGCTTCATAATGTGCCTCACATTTTCAGTGGGGGACAGGTCTGGACTACAGGCAGGCCAGTCTAGTACCCGCACTCTTTTACTACGAAGCCACGCTGTTGTAACACGTGCAGAATGTGGCTTGGCATTGTCTTGCTGAAATAAGCAGGGGCGTCCATGAAAAAGAGGTTGCTTGGATGGCAACATATGTTGCTCCAAAACCTGTATGTACCTTTCAGCATTAATGGTGCCTTCACAGATGTGTAAGTTACCCATGCCTTGGGCACTAATACGCCCCCATACCATCACAGATGCTGGCTTTTGAACTTTGGGCCTATAACAGTCCGGATGGTTCTTTTCCTCTTTGGTCCGGAGGACACGACGACCACAGTTTCCAAAAACAATTTGAAATGTGGACTCTTCAGACCACTGAACACTTTTCCACTTTGCATCAGTCCATCTTAGATGAGCTCGGCCCAGCGAAGCCGGCAGTGTTTCTGGGTGTTGTTGATAAATGGCTTTGGCTTTGCATAGTAGAGTTTTAACTTGCACTTACAGATGTAGACGAACTGTAGTTACTGACAGTGGTTTTCTGAAGTGTTCTTGAGCCCATGTGGTGATATCCTTTACACAGTGATGCCGGTTTTTGATGCAGTACCGCCTGAGGGATCGAAGGTCACGGGCATTCAATGTTGGTTTTGGGCCTTGCCGCTTACGTGCAGTAATTTCTCCAGATTCTCTGAACCTTTTGATGATATTACGGACTGTAGATGATGAAATCCCTAAATTCTTTGCAATAGCTGGTTGAGAAATGTTCTTAAACTGTTGGACAATTTGCTCACGCATTTGTTCACAAAGTGGTGACCCTCGCCCCATCCTTGTTTGTGAATGACTGAGCATTTCAGAGAAGCTGCTTTTATACCCAATCATGGCTCCCACCTGTTCCCAATTAGCCTGTTCACCTGTGGGATGTTCCAAATAAGTGTTTGATGAGCATTCCTCAACTTTCTCAGTCGTTTTTGCCACTTGTGCCAGCTTTTTTCAAACATGTTGCAGGCATCAAATTCCAAATGAGCTTATATTTGCAAAAAATAACAAAGTTTACCAGTTCGAACGTTAAATATCTTGTCTTTACAGTGTATTCAATTGAATATAAGTTGAAAGGGATTTGCAAATCATTGTATTCTGTTTTTATTTAAGATTTAAACAACGTGCCAACTTCACTGGTTTTGGGTTTTGTACTTTATTTGTGAAAGACTTTGAGTTGATAGATGAAGAGGTAGCTGATGTAAACTTCATGATGTAGCTAATATGTCTATAGAATTTAGAACAATGAAGGACCTCGAATAGCAAAGATTTAGAAGCTGAAAGTTTGTTATTGCTGAGAGCTTTTTTTTTTGCTCATTCTGTTTTTGTTTTACTTTTTATACTATTTACTTTTCTTTTCTGTTTGCTTATTTTGTATATTTGAGTACAGTCTCAGTGAATATGATGTTTTATCTGTTTATATTTCTATCTGAATATCTGATTTCTGTAATCTGTACCACTGTGCAGATCTGGATTTTTGTAAAGATGTTATATTGAGGAGACTGCACTGAATGGTACAGGTGGTTTTCTGTGCACAATTTCAATAAAAACAGTGTTAAAAATAAATAAAATGAAGTGAGGCAGATGTCTGCAGCAGGAAGGCTACACATCAGTGACACACTGGGAACATCTCCATGACCCATTTTAAGGTCACGACCCACCAGCTGAGAACCTTTGGCAAACTGACTCTAGCCCAAAGTGAAAGTTCTTTTTTTTTATTTTGATCTAACAGAAATCAGTGAATCCTTCATTGGGGTCAGTTTCTGTTTTTGTGAATGATTTTGGATTTCAGGCCTTATCTTGTGTTTTTACACTCTAACCTTTTGTTTGCTCGTCTGCAGCAGTAACAGTGGACTTTATCTCCTCCTCTTCCTCCTCTTCTTCAGGAGTGTGTTTGACTCTGTGTTTGGTCATCCTGATGCTCGCTGTGGTCTTCTTCGGGAAAGATCCTCTGTGCTGCAAATTCAGATCTGACAGGACTGAACATCGCAGTGTAAGAACAAATCCATGACCTTATGTGACATCACAGTTCTGTAACAAAGGTGAATCATAGATTAGATAAAATCCAAGTTAAAAGTAAGTAACTGCAATAATATTAACATAGCACAGAAGATGAATAATTAAATAAAAGAGGATGGACCTAAAAGTAGTGAGAGGTAAAAAGATAAGAGCAAAGCTGAAAGAAAAGGCTAAGAAGACAGTTAAGGCAAAATAAGATAGAGATGAAACAAGAAAAACAGCATCACATAAAAGCAAGTCTATTAAAGTGAGTTTTTAAAATTGACTTAAAAGAACGACAGACTCTGCACACCTGATCTCCTCTGGCAGGTCGTTAAAGTCGTGAAAGCTCGGTCACCTTTAGTTTTGAGCCTCGACTTTGAAATGACCAGAAGGCCTTCGCCAGAGGATCTGAGGCTGCAGGCTGGCTCATATGGGATTAAAAGCTCTGAATTATAGCTGGGGCCAGGCCCATGAGTGAAAGTAATTAATAAAATCTTAAAATCAGTTCTAACACTGACAGGAAGCCAGTGAAGGGAGGCTAAAACTGGAGTGGTGTGATGCCGTCTACTAAAACCAGTTAAAAGCCGAGCTGCTGCATTCTGGACCACTTAGAGGCAAAAAAGAGATTTTTTATTTACACCAGTGTAGAAAAAATGAAAGCATGTATTACTTTTTCGAGATCTGGAGGGGAGAGTATGTGTTTGATTTTTGAAACTGAACGCAGATGAAGGGAACATGATTGGATGGTTTTATTGACGTGGGTGGAGAACGTGAAATCTGAATCAAATGTAACTCCTAGAGTGTTGGCATTCCTCTGAGCTCTTTGACTGGTGTTTCAATAATTAATCTAATTATTTAATGAACACGTGAGAACAGGTGATCTCTGAGTATCTGTTTCCAGGATGAGCCTCATCACTACCACAGCAGACACTCCCTGATCACCATCACACCGGCCGAACCAGACCCCCCCATCAGCCCTGGAGCTGCTGGACCACAGGTGAGTCCGTCAGTGAATCATCTTCATGAATATCTGCTGTGCATTAATCCATCTTTTCATGTGTTGGTGCTCCAGCTCTCAGGGAGGCTCTTCATCATCGGTAAACCTAACGACTACTACCTGAGCGGGGGTCTACCGAGGTTACCGTCCTACGAGAGCGTCCGTAAAAAGGACCGTCAGAGACAGATCCACCACATGATCTCACAGAGATTTGGACTCTTTCCAAACGAGGTGAGAAGACAACAACAAGGAGAGTTTACTCACACTTCACTGTGGTGTTCATCACAAACTGAAGACACCACGAGATTGTGTTCATCGTCTGTCCTTATTGGGACAGTCTGCAGGGCTAACGTCAGTGTGAGAGGGGTGAAGACGAAAACCTGCCAGCATTTGTGAGGAGCAGACCAGACCTCAGTCACAATCAGTCAAACATGTTTGAGTATTTTCAGCTGAATCCTGATGCAGTTTCATTGTGTGAATGTATTGCTAACTGTAAACATGTCTTGCCAACGATCAATGAAAACACAGGGTGGGACTGAGGACAAGGCATGAGAAGATGAAAGGAGTAGTGCAGTGGTTCCCAAACTTTTCACAGTCTGTACCCCTTCAAAAAACTTATCCTCCAGCCATGTTCCCCCTTCTCTGACACACTTAAAGCAGCGAGAAAAGAAATGTGTCTGCAAGCCTGCAGCCACCCGGAAGAGTATTAGGGCCATGTTGAATGGAGGAAATGATTTTGGCGAAATCAAGATTAAAGTTGAAATTTCAAGATTAAAGTTGAAATGATGAGAATAAAGTCAAAATAGAATTTTGTAATAAAGTCAAAATGTCAGGGAAAAAGTCAAATGCCAAGAACAAAAGCTGATAAGTCAAGATCAAGGTCGAAATTTCAAGATTAAAGTTGAAATGGCAACAATAAAGTGGAAAAAGAATTTTGTGACAAAAGTCGAAATGTCGAGAAAAGGTCAAATGACACGAAAAAAAGTCAACAAGTCGAGAATAAAGTTGAAATACATTGTATGCTGATTTTATTCTTGTTTTTCCACTTTTTTTCTCGACATTTGAACTTTTATGTCATCATTTTGCTTTTATCTCAAAATTTTGACTTTTTTCTCGTCATGATCACTTTAATCTCGACCTCCCCCCCCCAAAAAAAAGTTTTACTTATCAGCAAATTTCAGTGGGCAACACTAGTTCACTTTTAAGAAATGTACATTTCTGGAACATACAGTATTCATTAATGAATGTGAAACTGTAAAACACTCACCACAGCTTTAATAAGAAGGATGTCTGACTGAACTTGTGTTACTAAAAGCATCTTAGATAATTCAGGACAGATTTCCTTCTCCTAGATGCCTCACAAATCCAGCCCTCAGCCTCTCTTCCAACACTTCAGGACTTTTTAAAAGCTCACAATGCAAACATTTGCCACGTTGAACTTTAACTACCTGAAACAGCTGTTCGCGTACCCCCTACGTCACTTCGTGAACTCCCGGGGGTACACGTACCCCAGTTTGGAAATCACTGGAGTGGGAACATTAAGGCCCTGTTTACACCACAACAGAAACACAATGAAAACTCTCTGTGTTCGATGTGTTTCTGCCTTCCATTTACACAAGAAGGTAAATCTGCAAACTTTTGAAACCAGAGGCCTGTAGCACAAAGCAGGATTAATGTCTTAACGAGGTAACTTCAGGGTTAACCCTGGTTTATCGACAGCCTAAAGCCGGTTCATTTCTTATCGGAGTAGATCACCATGGTGACTTACTCTGAACGGCTAACCTGCTCCGGAGAAGGATAAGTTGGAGGTTGAATCTGATCCTGCGAAATGACCCTCGCACTAGCCAATCAGCTTCTCCAAATCAATAGCCTGCCCTCTTCTCCTGAACCTGGTAGAAGGAGGCGCGCAACTCTTGAGACGAGCATGAAGCTGAGAAAGAGTGTCCCGATACTGATTTGACCCACTACATCAACCTGACGACACGCTATGAGAGGTACCTGTTCTCGCGGCCCAGAATCATCTACCTGGGTGATATATTGGAGCCGTTTATTCCCCTTGTGACCACAGGAGCAGTGCACTGACCCGCTGTTATTGTGCATCGCCTGCTCAATAAACTTCTCTTCTATAGCCCCTTTCATACATTCAAATGCATCATAAAGTGCTTGACAAATAAAAGGGATGTAATTCTTATGTGAAACATCACATTATTCCATCATGTCATTCCTGCACTTTATTCATGTGTTTGAGGGATTTTTTTTGGCTGGTTTTAATTTGGGTCAGACTTCAGATCAATGTGTTTTTATGATTTCATTGTGGCAATGACTTAAATCTTAAATGTAGCATAAAAAGACATGAAACAGACCGACCTATCGGACCCAGTTAAGTTTTTGTATTTATTCTTTATCTGCTCCCATGACCTCACTACAGAGGGACTACATCTGAGAGATGATAATTGTCAGACATGCAACACACGTTCACAGTTTATTGCTTCATGAGATTCATGAGTGTGATCAGTGTCAGATTGATCTAATGATAACTAATTTTCAAAGTCCGCCACACATTTTGTCTGATTGACAGCTGCTATGGTGTTTCCTTTCTCCATTATAGCCTACAGGCTTTTTCATCCTCACATTTTAACATTATCAGACACTGCTCTTCAAATGTGACATATGGAGCTCAGTGCATTACAGGCCGGTGCTTCTCAGCGTGTTTTCCGCTCATGATTCCGATTGGCCAGCTGCCTCTGAGCCCTCCCCTTATACGTGCGCGTTCACGGCTCTTGATGGGACAATCCTGGATTGAGTTACCGCGTTGTTAATTTGTGTTGTGCTATTGGTTATCCTGATTACCATTGTTGCGGTTACTCAATCCTGGATAGATGTGAGTTACCGATAAGTTGACCGCGCTTTGTGATATAGGCCTCTGGTTCCAGCCTGAAAAGTTTTGAAAACATTTTTGTTTTTGTCTCCATGCAAACAGAAATAGGCGTTGTCAGGGAAAATGAGGACATGCAACACATGTGCAGTGCTCTTTCAGACAAAGGAAGCCCACACAAAGGCTGAACAAGTTTCTGAAAAGATCTAGTTGCAATTTTTCTGGCAGATACTGTAATACCAATTCAATTGACAATTTTCTTCAAAGCTTCAGGGAAATATTCACTTTTTTTACGGTATAGACAACTGCAAGGAAATCAACGATTAAAAGCACAAAACACATTATTTATCACCAGCTCCTACTGTTAAACAGAGGCTTTGTGTTGTTGACCTGCTTACCAGCACTTCTGTAAATGCAAATTGCCTGCAAAGGAAGTAGCAGTAATATGTAGTAAAAAGTTGACAAAACAGATCCTGGGTCAGTCAGGAGCCCTGCAAAAAAACTGCAGCTTTGACGATGACATGATAGCATTGTCTGAAATTTTGATTTGGTCCAAAAATGATAAATCTTTCAGCCCTAGCACAAACCCAGAAACAACAACAACTAGAAAAACACTCGGAGAGCGCAGACCTCCGCCAGCGCCACGGTCGTCACCCATATTGTGATTTTCACCATAAATATTAGTCCTACCTTTATTTCATGTAAATATTTAATTTCTTGACCATGAAAACATACCATTAGCAATTAGATTCATAATGATGTCTATTTTAGTTCAATAGTTATTCACGAAAATCACATTTTTCGTCATGATGGTTCCAGGATCAACACCAAAATTGAATCACTTCTTCCTTTTCCCATGCTGAACATTTTCTGAAAATTTCATCAAAATCCATCCATTACTTTTTGAGTTATTTTGTTCACAGACAGACGGATGGAGGGACAAACAAACTCTCCCGAAAACATATCTGTGCTCCAACAATATGTGGATTTGCTGCCTCTAACTAATTACCGAAAAGTCTGTGTTCACCAGAAAACATTAGTGTACAGACATGTGTTGTAACACCGCTGTTTTTCACCATCTACTGTCATGGCACGCACACTGTCGTGTTTTCAGTCATTTTCGTGGCTCGTGTGAATGTGCATCGTTATCACACTGTTTATTTTTGACCGCGGAGTGCTTTTTGGAAACGCAAAAGAATATCCTTTCAGTTTCTTGTGGCAATGTGGTGTTAAGACAAACTTAAACAAACTGTCCCCTTGTGAGAGATTGATGTGTTCAGGTGACTTTAAGGGACTGTGAGGAGTTTCTAAGTAATTACAAAAAGTCTCACTTTTAGATATATGCCTGATCGAATAAACAATTTAAGATGCGTTTTATAGCATCAAAATAGGTTAGCTATAAATGCTATTCCTTAGCTTTCCGGTTGGGTCAGACAGGACAGCGCTGAGCTGGCCTGGATACTCAACTTTGGGAACAAGACAATTAAAACTAGAGCAAATTTATATTATTCAGACATGTCTTAGAGCACCGGGCTGTAAGTAAAGATATATAGCCGGCTATAAAACTACGATACTAAGTTTTCCAAAAATTGCTTGTTGTCACACATCAAAATAGAGCTGCAACTATTGAGTATTTTTGGAATCGAGTACTCTGTCAATTATTTCTTCGAGTACTCGAGTACTCTAACAAAGTATTCTTTTTTGTTTTTAAACAAATAAATCAATTGTATACAATGCAACATGTTAGGACTTTCACAATGAGCAACCAAATGCTGTTTATTCCTCAGAAAAGGGTTTTTATTTTAACAACTTTCAAAGTTTAAACCAGTACTGGCTTAAAACCAAGCCAAGACAATACTGATTTACAAAGCAGTAATATAATTCTGCAATTATATTTGTGAAGTGTGTTCAGGAGGGCATTGTATAGTTTGGATTGAAATCCTTGATCATGTTCTTAAATCCTGTGTCCTCCACCATGGAAAGAGGACGTATGTCTGTGATGAGCATATTTAAAATGCTGTAATAGTAATAGTTGCAGCTCTAACAACGTGCTATCGTGCTAAGCTACGTGCTAAGCTCACTCAGTCTGACATCAGACACACCGCACTGTGTTTTCTTTTCGTCCCTTCTTGTAGTGACCACAGACTTGGGACACTCTCTGCCATTTCTTCTGTGGACTCTCTCCTTTCTGTTCCTCTCTTTTCTCTTCCTTCATGATTGTATAAGTCGCGCAGCAGCGGAGATAGCAGGCGAGGTGTATGTATGTATGTATGTATGTATGTTTGTCAATTACTTGTCTATTTATTTTAAAGTGTCAGCAGATGAGAATAAGATTTATGTTTAGAAAGTTCGTGATTAAGATATTAAGATATACATTAATGTGAATTTATGGTTAACTAGTTATGAAGAGGAGAAGGGGTAGGATTAAATAAGCTGATGCCTCTTCCTACTCCCTTTCGAACATGTCAATATTGTTTCAACTGTTTTGGGGGGTCTTTTTTTTTTTTCTTTTTTTTTGCTGTTGTCTTGTTTTTTTTTTTATTATTATTATTATTTATTTTGTGTTTTCATTTGTTCTTTTTCCTGTTGTTCTTCTCTTTTTTCCTCTTCGACTATTTTCACATGTTCCAAATAAAGCATTCATTCATTCATTCATATAAGCCGTGCAGCAGCGGAGGTAGCAGTTGCGTTGTGCCACAGAAATGACCATCCGTGTCAAACACCGTGTACTGTATAGTAGTCCAGATATATATTTATATGTATAATTATATATTAAACGAGGCTTCAAGGCACAAAATTTAATTCAAGGATATTTTGTAATCGAGTACTCGCGAATATTCAAGGAATCGTTTCGGCTCTACATCAAAAACTACTGCTACGTAACTAGAAAGAGATACATTACCTCGTGGCCTTGCATCCTGTAAGTTGTTGAAAAAAGAAGTTGTAAAGCAATGCAGAGTTCTGAGGAAGGTCCGAGCTCCATTCATTAGCATCACAACAAACACACACTTTAGCTTGGGTCACGTCTTTTGGTGCGTTCCAGTTGTAGCCAGAAGTAGGAATTTCCGAGTTCCGAGTAGGAAACTGCAACTGGAACGTCCCCCGAAGTCAGAATTTCCTACTGGGAACTCGGTGAAACCTCGCCACCCCCGAGTTGACAATGGAAGATGGATGCCCCCAGTGTGAACAGTTATTTAGCTCCTGTAATAATCAATTTATTTGCACTTCTGACTGGGGTGTGTCGCTCTAGATCAGCTGTATACATAGTATTGTTAGACTTATATTTACAAAAATGCTGCCATAGTGATAATCACATTCTTCATGTGATATTTGTGAACAACAACACAGGGCGTGCTAACAACAGCTAACAATAGCCTGGTAGATCGGCATGTTTTTTTCCGACTTCAACTGGAACGCCGATAAGTCGGAGATGATGTCACTCCCAGTTCTGAGGTTACTGTAAAGCAGCATTACAACAGTCGCCACGCGTGCTCATGGGTAGCAGAGTCTTAATGTCGCCGGTAATAGATTCTCCTCATAGCACCTTTAAGTTACTTTGAAAAACTCTATAGCCTGTGATCCCTCATCAGTTGTTAGGTCTAGCCATTTTTAATCTGTAATATTAAATCAAAGTTAACTTTAAATGCTTTCACACCTGACATCTTATACGAATGTGAACCTCATCTTCTTTTTGATTTATGTGGTTTACTGTGCTGTAGAGGCCATCACAGCTAACAGTCTCTGAAAAAGAAATAGCTAATGCTGCTCCGTGGATTGATGATTGGTAATCTGATTGAAAAAATCTAATATTTAGTAGTTTTGATGTCTTCTGTAGATTCACCTTCAGCCTGATGTTGACCTGAAAGTTCTCATAAAAAAACATGCTTGATAGCAGTGCAAAACAGCAGAGCTTCAAAATGGTTGACTTCCCTCCAACAGAAGCCAAAGTTGTCCTAAAGTTGTTGAATCTAATCTCCAAATATGTTTCATTCTAACATCCTCTTCTCCTCCATCCCAGCCTCCACCACCATATGAAGAAACTCTGCATGAGTCTGCTGAGACTTCACCTCCAAACCTTCACACTCTGGATGTCCATCTGTCCGTCCACGATCACGATGACTCCTCACACCTCCACGGAGACACAAACATCACAAACCGTCCATCTTCTTCACTCCAAGACTCTCAGCCGTCCTGCAGCAGAGCTCACAGCTTCACCTTCTCTCCATCTGATCGTCCTGGAGGTCCTTACCAAACCATGTGAAGAAGAAGAAGAAGAGGAAGAAGAAGAAGAAGAAGAGGAAGCAGCAGAAGAAGGCCTGTCTGTGTTGAAGACTGGAGAGTTTGTTTATCGCTTTGAGATCTTTTCTCATGTTAATGATTGTGAGTCAAGCTGAACACTCCGAGAGTGACGATGACACATCGCTGCATTGTTCATCAGTTTACTGTCAGGGCTGAACCGATGGACTCTTCCAGGAACATAAGAAGAAAAACGAGGAGGAGGAGGAGGAGGAGGAGGAGGAGGAGGAGGAGGAGGAGGAAGGGAGATGTTTGATGTTGGCCTTTAGAAACAGACCCCAATGTTTTGGAGTTAAAGTCTGCCTTTATTTTTTATTTGAGGAACATGTTTTGTACCAGTTTAACAATGAGTGTTTTCTTGGGACTTTGATTCTAATGGAGGAGAAGAAACGTCTGGAACATCATGTAGACCACGATGGGACGAAGATTTTGAAAAAGTTCACTACCACAAACAAAAAGACACATCACTGAGTCATATCTCCTCCTTCTTTAGTTGTTTCAGGGGGAGGCTCTTCCCTGCTGTGGTCTGCACTGACCTGGTTTTATTGTCCTTGAAATTCAACTTTTGGTGAGATGAAATGTATAAAAATGTGATTAACATTTAATGAAAGTTTGATGTTGAATAAAAAACAGGACATCATGAGGACAGGGTTTAACATCTAGAGACATGAAAATATTATGTACTTTCATCACAAGGATGTTTCCATAGATGGGTTTGAACCTTAAGTTAGTGGCTGTAAAAGCAGGTAAGACTGGTAATGACTTAAACAACTAGCCACTTTATTAGGTACACCTTGCTAGTTCCACTTCTGATGGTGAAGGATATGGCAGGTTGGTTGGGTTTCCATTAGACTGGCAGATGGCAGGTTGTTCAACCATGTCCTGGTGTGTTGGATTGTCTTGTGTCTCTACGAAGCGATGATTTGATTTAAGTTGAGTAAAAACAGAATAATGTCATCTATGTAGTGCAATGATCACCAACAGGCAGTCCAAAGGCCACATCAGGCCACATCAGGCCCCTCAAAGATTTTTAGAGGATTAAGACCGCTGCAAACAAAGTTTTTTGTAGATTGAACTTTTATGTCTCTGAAATAAAAATCAGAATTCTGAGATATAAGTCATAATTTTAAGAAAAAAGTCACAATTCTACTATTAAAGTTAAATGTGTAAAAAAAAACTAAATTCTAAAAATTCTTGCTTTTCTCATCTTCATGCTTACTTTAATTTCAGAGTTCTAACTTTTTTCTGCATCATTATAAATTTAATCTTAGAGTTCTGAGATTTCCCCTGAGACTTTTAACTTAAAAAATTCAAATTTTAATCTCAGTATTGGGCTTTTTCCCCCAAAAAAGTTTAGCCTTTAAGTTTCTTTTCTTTCTTTCTTGGAAAGAAACTGGACCAAAATATTTAATTATAAAAGTTTTTAATCTTCATTACCGTAGCATACATCAAGAAAAAACCTGATAAATGTAGTTTGTGAGCCCTGCTGTAGAGGAACAGATGCAGCTCTTTTCCCCTCCCCTTTAGAAATGCTCTGATCTGAGAGGGCGGGGCTATGGGATGTAGTGATAATGCACTCTGCACTGATTGGCTGCCCAATCAACGTCTGATAGGAGGGGAGGAGGGGCTACAGACCGTGAAGGAGACTTTTAAAACAGTTATGTCGTCTGCCCGTGATGAGCAGAAAACTCACATGTAGGTGGAGTCTGTATAGCTGTGACATCACAAACCCCAGGAAGTAAAAACAGAGTGAATGTAAGACTCTTTTTATGACTAAAGGTGCCTTTAAAGCTGCGTTAACACCGCAAGCGACCCAGCTACCAAAATCACGTCGCCCACTGATGGAGCGTTGCGCGTCCATAAATACCTAATTTTGGTCACAGTTGCCGTCGGCCGTCGCTCTGTGATGTCCGCTTGAGTTTCATACCGTATATCATATAATAGGATGTATTAGTGGACATTATTCCAGCTGTATCCTTTTCACTCACTTATCAAACACAAAACACTGCAGCTGATGATGCAGCAGCATTATCTGTGAGTTCCCCTCGGTCCGTCTAGGCGGAACTAATGTCCTCACTGACTAATGTTTCCACACGGACATGGGTTGTTCCTCTGTAGTCTGAATGAATAACAGACTGTCTAGGGTACCATCACATGTGCACACACCGCTGATTGATCAACTTTTTTTACTTTCACATCAAGCGACAAGCTAAGTGGTAGTGTGAAAAGCGGCTGTCGCCCCATTCGCGGCTGTACATTGACTTTGCATGGAGAGTGATCGCCAAGGTAGTACAAGTAGCGTGCGATGTGAACGCAGCATTAGTCTGAGACCAGTTGCTGCAGAAGCTCCATGTGGTAAAATGGCGTATACATCCACTTTATATGGCATTTCTTGAGTGATGTCACGATACATTTGTACAATGACCTGCCATGCCAAACTACGCTATGCACAAGTTCCTATGCTCGAGTTATGTTGGCAAACATTTAAAGGGATAGCTCAGCATTTTTTAAGTGGGGTTGTATGAGCTCCGTATGTCCACTAAGTACATTAGATACAGTAGAAAGTTCTCTACTCTCCCTCAGTAAGACACAGTCTGTAACAGTCTGACGAAGAAATAGCTGCTAACAGGAAAGTACTGTACCAAGAACGAGTATTTTCTCTGCCTACAAGAATTCAAATCAAAAAGTAATATCACAGTTTAAGAGTATGCTACATATGAATGTTTTTAAGTGCATTAACATTTCAGAAATATAAATTTTATAGAGCTGCTGAATCACTCCACCTCACTTTTAGCTGATAAAAACATACAAGCTAGCGGCTTCAGATGCCGGTTGTAGCTTTGTGAAACTTTTATCTGAACCATCACTTTAAAATGCGTCTAAAATTAGTCAGGAAACATAATTTTTTACCAGAGCCTATTTCTCCCAGCATGCCAGCCTGTTTGAACACAGAAAAATTAACACGTCTTTTGTTCTTTCTCTGAAATCTGATCATTTCTCAACGTTGATCTACATCAGCTTGTTTACGTGATGTGTGAGTTCACCATAAACAAGCAAGAAATCTGATTGGCTGCCATGATTCTTTACTGATCGGCTGATAAAAATGCCTGAAATAAAAAATGTGTTTTTCTCTAACTTTACTTCCTCAAAGCTGACTCGGCCTTTTGATAATGCCGCCCTGAGCGCTCTCTCCTTCAGGTGTTTCTTTGGTTTGTGTTTAAACAGTAACTCATCACTAATCGCTGATACTCTGAGTTTGAGAGGTAAAGTACAACAGCAGAGTTACTCTTTAACCAAAATCAAACATTCAGCTGAAAACACAGACCAGGAGATTACAGCCTTTAAAATATGATGTGTTTCTGCCCTAAAAGAGGCTCGTACTGACCCAGAACACCCATGAGTCTGTCATTCAGTAACTTCATGGACCATCAGGAGCGGTGCAGGAAGGATTCATCTGCTTCATGTTTTAATCTAAATGTTCCTTTCATTCCTCCTCTGACTGTAATATAATCAGTCTGCAGGGTTCACAGTGACCCTCGGTAAATATTTATTCTCCAGCATGTCTCTTCTAATTCCTCACATTGATCACCAGCTCGGCCTCATGCGGCACACACACTCCAGCTAAAGGTACCAGGCTTACACACTCCCTCTGCATACCAGCGCTGCATTCCTAAAACATTAATGATCATGTTTATCTCCTTATTACTGCAGAACACCAGGCTGGTGGTCTCAGGACACACCTGGTGTGCAGTCAACAGGTTCATATGAAGCCACATCAAGAGATGATTACACAGTTTCAAAGGGCTGGGAGCCATCCGAGGATCATTTATAATTAATCTTCTCATTAGAAGTAAAACAGAATCTCTATGATGCAAATGAGGAGAGAATCAATGCAGGAGCTTCAGTGTGAGGTGACTGTGGGACACCATGTGGTCAACTTTGGCACTACAGGCCCCATCAGAAAAACAAAGGATGTGAGTAAAACACCTTTTTCTATTTTAATCAATGAATACTCTCTAAATTAACTGGACATGATATTGGACGTTTTAAACAGTTTTTGTTTTTCCTGGTGAGACAGGATGTACTCTTTTGGTACTGATTACTCTTCTAAAATACTGATAATTGATGAGTTTGCAATGCATATAAAAAGTATATCTCTGCAGGTTGCTGGTTTGGCAAAGTGGTTAGCAACCAGGCACATCCCATTTACATTCTTCTGCCGACTCAGGTTTGAATCCAGCCTGTTGCCAGTTTTCAGAGTGTCTTCCCCTATACTCTTACCCCTATCACAAGTCTATCCACGGTCATTCTCTCGTATAAAAAAGGCACAAAATGCCAAAAAATACAATAAAAAGTTTATCTTAGCTCTTCTGCAGCTTTCTTGGACCCAGAGTCATATAACGACCCATAGGAGTTTGCAGAGGCACGGTCCATCCTAAACTTAGACCACATGCTCAAACCTGCTAAAGTTTAAAATAATGTACTACAATATGATTTTCAGTAGATATATGGAAATAAAACATGAGGTTTCACACTAAACTAATGGATGAATTCTTCATTTTGTTGGTTGTTTGTTATTGTTTTTGCCTTTGTTTCGTTTTTTGTTTTGTTAGATCACTAAATTATTGCATAGAAACTGTCGTTTCTTTTGTGAAACATGGAAGCAATAATGTTTCATCAACCAATGAAGAAGGGCGCGACTTAATACGTTTTATTCCCAGTCCTTTTTGAATATATTTTATGTATTGACAACACTATATTCTTTCTTTTATTATATATTTTTGTTGATTATGTATTGAACTGGATTGATTAGGTTCAGTTCAGTTCAATTCGATCAATTATTTAAAAGCAAATTACTGATATTTTCTTTTCTGTTTTTGGCTGTCTGTTTTGAAGTGCAAAACTCCTCCTGTGACCCCAAACAGGATTAACAGTGTAAGTGATGGATGGATAACTGTGTTCGATTTAAAAAGATTCATAAATCAGTTCAACACGTGTCTGCGTTATTGTACAGACTTCATGTTTCCTGTCGGTGCTTTTAGTTGACGACTAACATCAAACTCATAATTATGTTGCATGATTAGAATAAGTATTTAAAAACTTACAGGAAAAAGTGACTGCCTGATATTGATCCCATCACCAGTGGATGGACTCTGGGATGGAGAAGAGAGAGAGTTGGGAATGACGTACAGGAGAGGAGCCCAAATCAGACCCAACTATTTAGGAATCAGACCTAAAGGGTTCCATTCAAAGACTGAAAAACACACTGTAATCACCAAAAGTTAAAAGAACAAACTGAAATCAACTGTTAAACTCTGAGGTGTCCTGAGAAGACAAACCAGTAAATATGTTTGCACCACACTGATCACGATGCTCCTTCATTTTTAATCAATAACAGTTTCTATTGTTTTGTCTTTTGATCAAACGCTGCCCACCTTGACCAGTTTGAGGTGCCGATGTGGACTTGGAGAAGTACTGATCTGGTTATCAGGTTTTTAGGGAGGTTCTGAGGAAGTCTGGATGATCTGGACCAGGAGGAAAGAAGATATGAAGCAGGCCGGTCAAAAGGGCAGTAATGAGAAAATAATGTACGGTAATGAATCACATACTGTATCTCTTTTTCTTTTTTCTTTTTTTTAAATGTATTTTTTTGGGCACTTTTGCCTTTAATGATAGGAGAGAGACAGTGGATAGAGTTGTGAAAAGGGGAGAGAGAGTAGGGGAAGACACTCTGCAAACTGCTCACAGGCGGGATTCAAACCTGGACCGGCAGAGGCAAGTACATGGGGTGCCTGGTTGCTAACCACTCCGCCAAACTAGCACCCCACATACTGTATCTCTTAAACTGGGATAATGGAATCACCACGTCATAACTTGTATCTGAAGACTTATATCTGGAGTTTAATGGAGTTTAATCAAAGTTCTGGTCTCTGGAGTTTGTGGAGCAGCAATTGGCCGCCATCTTGTGGACAGATTGGTCATTACACTTTCTAAGACATAAAAGAAGCTTTGCAAAAATAACATAAAATCTTTAAATCCAACAAAATATTAGATATTACACCAGGAAAACAAACAAGCCCTTGAAATTGTTTTGCATTGTTTGGTTTGCACATTTAAGAGCAGGTGGACCCGAGGAGAGTGGAGCTGAATAAAATTAATGCAACATATTTACACAATCAAATCAGAGTTGGTATTTTTTGCCAAAAACATTTATACTTACAGGAAATTTGACTTGATGTACGAGTGCAAAAAAGATGAAACTAACATGTAGTTAGATTAGAATAAATGCCAGGAGTAATAATGATACTACTTCTAATAGTAATAATAATTGTCTGCAACTGAAACTTTTGCATATATTTTTTTTCAGCTGATATTTTGGCCACACATCTAGTCCACACTTCTCCTGCTTCCTCCTACAGACCAAAAACATGCTCATTAGGTTAAGTGGTGACTCTAAATTGCCCTTAGGTATGAGAGTGAGCATGAATGGTTGTATGTCTCTCTATGTGGCCCTGTGATTGACTGCTGACTGGTTCAGGGTGTACCCTGCCTCTTGCCCAATAACAGCTGGGATGCGCCGAGATCTGGTGACACTGGAGGCAGCAGAATCCAGATTAATCAGACCAGCAGACATATGAACAATCATGTGTAAGCCCGTGAACTGTAGTTACTAAATTAGGCTCGAGTAGTCAATGCATAACACCACAAACACAAAAGGCTTACTCTTGAATCATCTGATATTTTAATATAAAACTTTAATTTAACACAGAAAATGTATTACAGAAACGACACCTCTGTTTTGTTTGGCCAAGCATGCTTCTGATTCTGTAACTGACTGTAAAAGCCATTTAAAGGGCAGTTCTGTGGTTCTTCTCCTTAAACTTGAGGCCTGTTTTAAGTATTAAGGTATCATGTGATCATTTGAAGAGAAGATTTCAATATTTTCCAGAAAACAGCCTCAGAAGCAGCACAGCATGCTCTATCTGGACATTATTTTAAATTAATGTGTTTATACAGTTAATTTCAAATTTGTAACTCTGTTTGGTGTGTAACTCCAAAATCTTGTCACAGACTTAAACTTTTTCCCATGAAGTCCAACAGAGTGTCACAGAAGACTGAAGGCTCCCTGGTTACTCCACACTTTCCCATGATGCTCTTCGCTCAGAGGAATCAGCCAAAGATTTCAGTTAAGCAAAACTTGGTCCAGTCCACTTCAGACCATGTCCACCAGTCTGAAATTCCCTTCCTGTTTGACGGGCAGCACGTTGATGAAGGTTTTGTAGAGAACGGCTCCTTTGGGCAGCTTGGTGATGATCTGCGTGGCCTCGGGGCTGCGAGGGTCTGGGACGTAGACCTCCTTTGTGAAGCGAACATGGCCGTCTTCTAGAGCATAGAGCATCTTGTTGGTCCCCATCCCGACCTGGAGGATCAGAGCAAACACTGAAATCACACTTTTGTAAGAATCATTTATTCTCAAAGAAGATCTCTCGATCGAAAGAAGTGGAAATAGACGTCCTCATATTTTTGTCAGAGTAAACTACAAGTGCAAATGCTTCGAAATTCAATCATTAAAACAAGTTAACTGAGATATTATCAGTAGGGATGAACTGATCCGATATTGATATAGGTCAAAAAACAAATATCTGCTCATATCGGCATGCATCTAAAATCTCTGATATCAGCACTCCGATACAAGCAGTCCATTCTAATATATTTCTTTTTTATTTTATTTAGTTATAGAATATGCTTATGCTTAAGTTAAACACAGTGGTTATTTTACAATTTGTGAAATGGAGCAAAGCGTCAGTTCAGACAGGCACGGAGTCAATCTGCTTGGCCGAGCTCTCACTCATATGCATATGGGGTGGCCTTATCACGCAGTCTCAAGTCAGATGACAGGTCTCCCCTCCCAGCCAGATCAGCTGATCTATTTGGCGCGTTATTTAAACTGCCCCAGTCTACCTGAGTGTCTGGCTGTCATCTGCACGCTGCTCAAGAACCCACCTCCTCCCCAGCTCCTCCTTCGTGTTCTGACTTACCAATGTCAATGTTGTCATTAATGCTTGCTCTGTTCCTGGGGGTTCTTGCTGCCGCTCTCCCTCCCTCATGCTCCTCCAAGTCGGCACTTGGAAAGGCAGGGAGGAGTGCTCTCCCTGCCTCAGGCTTTCCCCGCAGGCGTGGGGAAGGGGAGGGAGGTCCCAGAACAGAGCCACATCGCCAAAGTTCAATTTGCTTTGTTAAGCTTTGTAATTCCATTGGTCATTGTTTACTCAAGGCAATGTAATTGTCATGTTATTCTAATGCAAGCAGTTGTTATTAATGTTGATGTTATGCAATAATTGTAATTTCAAGTTTTTATGCTTTTACTGGATTAATTGTAATACATTTTTGACAAAGTGATCCTGGCTGAAATATGCTTTTGTTTTTATTTGATTTATTCAGGTTACTTTTCAGGGTCTTCTAATTTATTTTTTATTCATTTTATTTTAATTGTTGTATATTCTTATGTATAAGGTTAAAATTTATTTAACCTATTGGTTAATAACAAATGGGTCAGTTTTTCTCATACCTACTATTGCTGACTAGTTCTCTGTTTGAGTAATCTGACCTGATCAAGCCTTTTCTTACAGTCCATACTACAAAATAAGTAATAAAAGTCTGTTTGATTCCTGCTGATATCATACCGGATCGATATCGGTATCGACCAATACTCAAGGCTGCAATATCGGTATAGTATCGGAGATGAAATAGTTGTGTTGGGACACCCCTGATTATCAGATGGAAATGGATTCAAGCCCCTCCATCTGCATCACATCAGCACATCAATACAAACTGATATCTACTAATAATTAACATCTGTATAATAATACATACCTGGAAAAATGTCCGCCTTGTTGATTTAGTGTAAGTGAATCAGATGCAGATTCACTGTCATGCTTACATTTTATTTTAAAATCATTGCTAATTGAACTTGAACAGTTATTATTATACTATTTCAGTTAAAATTAAACATCATTTTCTTTGGATTGTATATACATTTTAATGTTCAAAGTATTTGTATTATTTTATTGTAGATGATGAATAAGTAAGCTATCATGATCTCAGTACTGATCCACCATTTTCATGGTTGTGATTTTGGACATTTAGACAATGGCTAACTCTTCCATCCTCGCTGTATTATTAGTTTTGCATCATGTTGATAATGTAGTGTCAAACTATACTCAAAGTCTCTCATATTTTTCATATAATCACCAGATGAAGGATAAAAGTGTAAAGTTAAAGTTAGAATGGGACTCACGTGAGCTCCTGGGTGATACCTCATCAGTCTCTGTGTTGCCAGGATGTTTCCTGCATGAACAAAGTTACCTGAAAATAAACCAGAACACGTGTTAACCATCCCTCCCTCATTAATATTCAGTTTTAAATTAACTCTAAGATTCAGCTGTACACTGACAGCTATTAACGGCATGTTTCTAAGGGTTTGAACTTCTATGTTTCAGCCTGCTCACACAGAGCATGATTTTGGACAAACTCATGGGGTCTGAAACAACACAAAATATGTCGGAAAACATCAACCCTGTTCCTCAAATGCTGTCAAACTTCTTAAACTTACGCAACATATGGAAACAGTATATATGGTGTTTTTGTACCACTTGTTTGTAACACATTCACTTTTTAAATTGCAAGTATTATAAAGATAAAAATGCCTGTGGCGGTTGGGTAAAAAACAAAAGCAACTAAAATAAAATATAAATAATCAAATGAAGCTAACAGGAGGGTAAATATCTAATAAATGATCTTTACATTCCTCTGTCAAAGTCACATCTATAATTTCGGACCTCTTACTGGTAACGTGACATCTTAAGACGATCCACGTGTGTTCTGCGTCTGCAGTTCAAAACATGAATGTGAGGTAGTTACATCATGATTACCATCCTGTTTCTTGAAGCCCCATCTCTTCCCGGGACTTTTTCCTCCATGGTTTTTGGTGCTCCCTCCAGACTTCTTAGACGCACATCTGACAGAGTCCAGGAGGACGGACTGACCGGGGGACAACAAACCTGGATCACAGAAGGAGAACTCATCCTCAAAACCAGTTCTAGTTTTAGCATCTGAAAATATCCACTTAAAATGTCCTGTTATCTTGATGGATTTATTAATACAACTGACAAAAAAAAAAAAAAATAATAATAACTTAACAAGATAAAAAAAATATATTATTGAACTTATCTGAACCGATAAACTTTGTTTTTACATCTGTATCAAAAGTAGCCGACAAAAACTTCTTTATAAACATGGTTTATAGATGATATAAGTGTACCATCATATGCATACTTTACTGCGCTGCTCAAGAACAAAAGTACATTTAATTGCTCTCGTCAACAAACAGGCTGTCATGAGGTTTTGAGATGTAAAAAAGTGCCATAATATCTGTTTAAAAATGGATCATTGTTGAGTAAAACTATCCAACAGTTTCAATAAAAGATTGATAAACAAGTAGTTAGATAGATGATAGGTTGGTAGCAGCACTTTATTAACCTAAACTTAAATATTCTGGTGTAACAGTGGATTATAAAGTACAGCAACACAGCAGCAAATACACAATTAAGAAGCTCTTCAGTGATGTTAAAAGAATCTTTAAGCAATAAACAAGAGTCATTGAGGTTCGGATACAAAACACAGTCATACAGCATTGATCTAAACGGTTGTATTTCCCCTTAAACGCCCGTCTGTGAAAGAAATAGCAATAAAATTCAGAAACGTTTTAAATAAATAAATTGAGGTTTTTGTCCTTTTCACACAGAGCTCGCATGGCGCATTTGTGGACAAAATCTCAGTTTCCCATCAAACGCTGCTTCCATACATTTTGGGACCGCGTAGCATAAAGAAAAACTATTTAATAATCGACAAAAAAACATTTATATCGCGGAACAATATCTGAAAAACATAATTAACAACTCCTACCTGCTCTGGGCCTCAGCATCAAGGACGCGAGGGCTGCCATCTTGAGGATGTCACTTGCGTAAATTACGTGCTGCGTCACGTCCGGATTATTTGCTGCATTTAATTTCTAACTCGAGCTACCGGACAGATGAGGTTTACGTTAATTATGCTTGTTAGAACCTCTTTTGTTTTTCTTGGTCAGTGTCACTGAATAGATCGACCATTAGATGTTATACAAACACGTGAAATTATTCAAGCACTGATTGCAATTTAGCCTCAGGAAATGTTGGGATCACACCAGTTAATATCATACCGTGGCACAAAATGCTTTTGTACAAAGTAAAACGCTACAGATCGTGTAATAATTTATCTCGGTTTAGTATAAGATAATTCTGTAAACTTTGGCAGCGTTTTATATCATTATTATTATTTCTTTTTTAATATCATGTCTGAGAGGGTTGGTGGAAGCGACTTGTCCTACAGATTTGAAGTCTTGAACGCAACAGTGCGACCACTACGCCCGGGAGAATCAAACTCAGCAACGAGAAACTACTAAACGTCACTTTCGGTAGGTTTATCCGCATATTAAATCACAATCCTTATATTTTGTTCGCTCACTTACTTGGTAATATAAGAAAGATTACAAAAGCAGCGTGTTATCCAATTTGTAGTCATGGTAACGTTAGCTGAAATGGTAAAACAGGCGTGCTATGCGAACAAAACAAAACATGATGAACAAAATGTCTGACTCTGCACCGACTAAAAAACACACAGTTAAATTAAGACAGCGACGTTTTGCCTAGTAATGTGTACGGACATTAATGAAAACCTAAGACGTCATGTACAACTTGCTAGAAGAATAAAACGCACCGGCCACTTTATTAGGTACACCTTGTTAGTTCCAGGATTGAGATGATCTGAGCATTGACTTGGAGCATTAAGTCCTAAAGGGCCTAAAGTGAGCCAAGAAAACACCTACGGCATCACACCACCACAGGAGCAGCCTGATCCAAGTCTGGATGGATCCATGCTTTATGATGTTCACACCAGACTCTGAGCCTACATCTGACTGTGGAGCAGAAATCCAGACTCATCAGACCAGGAGGCGCTTTTGTAACTGTCTATTGTCCAGTTTGGGAGAGTCAGACCCTTGGTTAACTGTTCTTATATGACAGGAGTGGCACCTGGCGTGGTCTTCCACAAACCTTGGTTGTATCAAGTAGGGCTGGGATGATTCACTTTTCTCCTGATTCGATTGTTTCCGATTTTTTTAGGTGCCATTTCGATTAAAATTGCGAATCTACGATATTGCTGATTTTTTCAATCTTTAGTTAGCTTTTTTAACACCAACGAAAAAGATGCACAATGATGATGCCTACAAACTTTATCAGGAAAAAAACACATCACAAGTGAGTCCGGATTTTCGGATTTATTCAGCAGTATATTTAACCAGCTGTTTATACTCTGTCTTCAAAAGCCTGAAATGCATTTAAAAGTGGCTTATTAACCCTTTAGGCATCAGAGTTCTTTTCAAGAAAATATTCAATTTTGCTATCAAGATTTAAAAAGACTATAGTTTCAAAGTGGTTATTTAATAATAATGATAATAATCTTTATTATAGACTCAACAAGATGATGGTCCACTCACATACACAAAACATCCATCAACCCATCCATCATCATCACTGTAATTTACGGGTCGAGCATGAACGCCTCTGCTGCCTTCACTGTACTTTTTACCCCTGGCTTCTCCCTCGTCTTACCAGAGCTCAGCGGTCTTTATCATTCCCGCTAACACCGTCACTTTTCACAGTGTTTTGAGCTTCCCTACATCCCAGACCACGTCCCCTCCGATTACTTCCACTCCGGCCACGGAGAGGCAAAGCATCAGCCTTGGTTTGTGCTGCTTGAGAACTGTAATGGCGGGCGGACCCACTCCTGCTGCGCGCACACATGCCACCAGTTTTGTCCTCACTGGACGACTGACCGCCATCCTCAGAGACAAAATATTCTCTGAGGATGGGGGGGGGGATCGATTTTTGAACAAAAAAAAATCGATTTAAAAAACGTCATACAAAAAATCCCAATACTTATGTGAATCGATTTTTTTCCCCCGCTCCTAGTATCAAGTGGTTATTTGAGTTTCTTTCAACTTCCTGTCGTCTTTAACCGCTCCGGCCATTCTCCTCTGACCTCTGGCATCAGCAAGACATTTTGGCCCAGAAAACTGCTGCTTACTGGATATTTTCCCTGTTCAGACCATTCTCTGTAAACCATAAAGATGGTTGTCTGTAAAAATCCCAGTAGATGTTTTTTACACCTACAGCTCTGTTGTTTTGTTCCACTTCAGTTTAAAATGGTCGTATTTCCTTTGGATCGTTTCACGTTTACACAGCAGAGTCTTTATGAGGGTTGGGTCACATTGAAACAGTTTCAGTCCTCAATCACAGAGACACAGCTTGCACTCCTGTTGCTACGACTTGCTTTATGCTTTAAGGGAAGAAGTTAGCAAGTTTTTTCCACAACACTTGATCTACAATTTTAATTTAATTTCCCCCTAAAAAACCTCTCAGTGACACAAAAATGACATGAATCAAGTTTTGCCTTATGTTATTAAAATAGATTCCCAAACCAAACAGAATTTCCTTCTTTAAGTTAAAGCGGGTGTCATGAAATGTTGATTATGTGGTTCAGAAGTAGGCAGATTTGTCTCCATAAGCGCTGAAGGCTGAGGTATTTTAACAGAATATTAACATGGAGCTCTGATCAATATTTAATCTCATTTAAAAAACAAATACAAGCCTAAACATGTGCTTGTTCAAAACCTGACAGGGCCAAGAAAACATTTCAGTATTGATATTTTCAATCATTTGCAACAATGTATAATTGGAGTAAGTCACGAAAAAAAATCTGCATACTTTAGATTCATTGATATATTTCCCAGCCCCAAACAGAGCTATCTACAAAAAGAGTTGTTGTTTAAAGGTGTAGTCAGCGATGTGGGAGAAAACGAGTGGAGAGATTGTTGATAAACGAATTTAGACCCACCTCTCCCTTCATACCTCACCCCTGGCTCCACCCCCGAAAGCTGATGGACGTGCATCGTCATGGAAACGGCCGTAGAAACTGCGTAGCTAACCAACATAGCTAAGGTAACCCTGACTCGTCAGACAACTCGACTTCCATTATTGATAACATCTCGACAACAGTACATTTTGGCAGATTAGACAATAAGATGAATGCCCGACGGCTGTTACTGTTATGTGTACCAAAAGCTAATGTTGCTAACCTATCCAGCAGACAGACGGTGACATCCACATCCGTTTTCAGGTCTTTCAATTGGCGAAGTTCCCTCCACCGTCGGAAAGCAACACCAATGTTGACCCGGGTCTTCGCTCTTTCATGGTCATGGCCCTTCTTTTTCACTTTTCACTCCTCTGACCTTTTTCTTTTGGGCTTTTTTTCAGCCATTGCTACTGCACCTATTGTATCTCTCTCTTACGCTAACTGCGCACGCTACGCAACCTACGACTCCCCCTCCCCCCTCTGTCTGATCTGTGCATGAGTATGATCGGCCCCTGGATGTGGGGGGGTGTAATCTGTTTTGGTGACTCTGCACTGAGCCACAGTATTTACCTGCTGAAATTCAGAGCCAAGGCTGTGTATTGAGACCAGACTTTTTTTTCAACATGCTGTCAGTGGTGACATCTTGTGGATGGAAAGGAGAAATACGGTGATTTTGACAAATAGTGCATTAGATTAGCAGATTAGAAGATCGCTGACTACACCTTTAATATGAGCTGGAACCAAGAAATTACCCAATGCAAAGAGCTTCAGACTTATTTTTTTTTGTTGCATCTCTAATGTCTGATGTTCCATTCCTTCTACACAGTGGATTCCTCTTGGACATGAGATAGGATGGGCAGCTATAGTGACTCCACCAGCGACCTGGACGAGGAGCTTCCAGTGTTCGACTTCCTCAGCCAAGTGTCCCAAAACCACTCGAAGAAAGCCGACTCTGTGGATCTGACTGTCTGCGATGAAGGGGAGGCGGCCGTGTTTACCAAAGTGAAGGACGGCGTGGGTAAAAGGACGGCTGACGTGATGCTGATCAGCAGCGACTCTGATGACGACGCCCCATATGTTCCTCTGGCTCAGAGACTGAAACAGAAGCAGGACGGTGAGATGAGGACCTCCTCCGCCGTCACCAACAGGAAACATGCAGAGTCTGATCTGCCCAGTTTTCATCAGGGGAGAACAACAGAAGAAGCACAGATTCGTCCTCCTCAGAGGTCAAACTCTACAGAGCCCTCACCTGCAAAGAAGAAACTGGCCAAGAGGACACCAGAGGAGATCCAGGCCCTGAAGGAGGAGGCTCTGAGGAGGAGGAGGGCCAGGGAGGAGCAGCAGAGAGACAAGGCGACGCTCAGACAGGAGCAGGAGAAGCAGAAGGCAGAGAGGAGAGCTCTGGCTGAAGCTGCTAAAGCTCTGAGGCCCGAGGAGTGCATCAAGCACATGGTGGTGGCGGTGGACCCAGGTAATGAACGACTGACGGAGAGAGAAGAGGAGTGATGCTGTTCTGAAAACAAACATGGAGGATGGTTTAACAAAACCTCTGGGTTTCTTCTGCAGTTTTTGTTATGACCCTTTTCCACTGGCACGCCTTGGCCCTACTCTACTCTGCTCTACTCGATTTGCAGCGTGTTTCCACTAGCCTGGTACCTCCTAAAACAAGCTAGTTTTAGTACCTACTCCGCTCTGGTTCCAAGTGAGCTGAGTCGATACTAAAAGATGACGTCACTGACTGCCGGCTACTGATTGGTCAGACAATGTCGTCATCTATGAGTCATGAGCGCGACGACCTAGGATGCTACCGTTAGCTACCATTAGCTTACCCTCATGCGTCTTTTCTTTGCAGCTGGATTGCTCTCGTCCTCGACTTCATTCTGTTGTATAGCTTATAAAAACTCTCCTGTGCTTCTCAAGGGGTATTTCTTCTTACCACCTGCAGCCTTCTTCTGCTTTCCTTTTTTACTCGGTTTGTGACAAAAAGCCACAGGTTGTTGTGTCGCGCTCAAAATGATGTCACCGCAGAGCCGCTCAGCCATTTACAGTGACACTGCACCCCGTTGGGCAGGCGACTAGGGCTAATGGAAAAGCAGCACAAGGTGAGTAGAAAAGAGCCGGGTAGAGTCGAGTAGAGTAGAGTCGGGCTAATGGAAAAGGGCCAAAGCTCCGTGCTAAACAAAAAAATTTGACTCAAGACAGTTTCTGTGAAAGGCCATTTCTGCCCCTGAAATAATAAGGAAAGCAAACTGAGTATTGATGAAAGTAACAAGACCAGGGTTATTCAATTAGACATTCAGTCGGGCCAGATTTTCAGACTGAGGACATGAGCTGGGCCGGATATTTTTGGAAGACAGTGAGCAAATTTAACCACGTAAAAGAAACATAAATAGATAAACACACTGGATGTTTAATAATTTATTGCCATATCCAACAGGGAATAAACTCAATACAGAGCAGTACATAAACTAAACTTCTGCTGAAATACTGTTTCTTTAAACTTTACACTTCAAATGGATAACTTCAACATGTCTGACAGGTAAATACAAGCACATATTAAAGTGGATATAGAGCAGATTAAAAACACCACCTTTTGGTCACATTTGAAAGTGCATTAAGAGTAACTTGCTAAATAGCACTCTTTCAGAACATGTTGCATTCAATGTCTGTAATAATGTTGGAATTTTTGTAAGACCTTGTCAGTGTTTGTAAAAGTTTTTTCTGTTTTTCTCGGCGGGCCGAATTCCCAATCACCTTGATTTTGGGCCACTCAAGGGTTGCTTTGGGGCCGCATGTGGCCCTCGGGCCGCTAATTGAACAGGGCTTAACTAGACTGTTCAGTCAAATTATGGGACAAAAATGTACATTTATGTGAAGAAACATTCAAATTACAAGATAAAAAGTAATATCTTTGAATATGAACCTCACCATTTTGGTTAAGTATCTTTTAATTGACTTAATATCACAATTTTTACCTTTTGACGTTTTTCATTAGTCCTCACCTTTTTATCAGCTCTCTAGTTTTAGTCGTAATATAGGCTCTCTGATTTCCAATAACTGATCGACTTAAGATACATGGGAGATCATAGTTGTGGGGAGTTTTATTATGTTTTAAACACACAGTGAATTTGTGCATCTTACTCGGCCAGCCTCTGGACCCATTCACACCTTCATGATGACAAATTACACTTAAAAAAATCAACTTTTCAATCTACATCTTGAAGAATAATGCAGTTTAGACCTGAGACTCAACCAAATATCACAGTACATTTTGATGTAGCCTGACGATAGACGCCTCAGTATTTACTATTTAAGATATATTTCACTCCATGTGGGCGAGTCCATCTTAAAGAAAGTGTTTGGAGAAGGCAGCCCTTTCAAAGGCACATCGGCAATTTGAGTTGTCCATCCTTTTGTCAATCATATTCATTATAGGCAAAAAGATAAAAGGTCCAAAATTAGAATAAATTTAAAAAAGACAACAATTAGTAGAGCTAGAGTTGGACACATTAACCCACTGGGCAGCTTTTCAGGTTTAAGCATCGCTGAGCATGTCAGACATTACTGTGTTAAATGTTAAATCTAAATGTTCCATCCACAATATGAACACCAGAGAAGCACTCAGAGAGCGCGGACCTCGGCCAAGCAGCTCGGTTGCTGCAGTGACTTTTTGGCTCCTTTTCTGCTCTGATGGGGCATCTGTGTGTCCGCTGTCTGTTCATGTGGAGGACGTAAGTGTGAATGTTCAAGTTATCAGCGTTCCAGTTACAAAGTGGAAAAAAAACTTGCCGATCTACCAGGCAATTATTAGCCATAGTGTTAGCCAAATCCACCTCTGGCATTGCAAAGGAAGCTGGGAAATGTAGTCAGATAGGCTTGAAAAATGTTGACGTCAGTTTGCAAATAAATTGTAATTTCCATGATGATGTAACTGAATTGGATTTTCCGTTATAAACTTATTTTTTTGTGTGAAGTCAATCTGGATCAGATCAGCACCAAAACACATCGACTTCTTCGTTGGACCAAACCACGTCTCTGGTAAAATTTTCATGTAAACCCATCAAGTAGTTTTGGCATAATATTGCTAACATACAAACAAACTAACAAATAGATGGACACCGATGAAAACATAACCTCCTCTGTGGAGGTAATAACAAATATAAGGTTCAAACCATGTTAGGTGGAGACGATTCACACTTTGATTACAGGCAGTGACAAGTAAAAATATAATTTCCTGCCTTAACAAAGAATTGAGAGTGTTTAAGTTTAAAATAATCTGAAGCTATGGTTTTGATTTATTGTCTACTTTGTCTCTAGCCTTTTTGGGCCCCTCCATGAACTTTGGCCCCAGAAAGCATCCCCTTTATCCCCCCTTATGTTGGCCATGCTGCCCAGGGTATGGAGGTGTCATAAGTAGTCCAGCTGACACAGACGCACTCGCACACTGATGACAGTAAGATGGCGTAAATGCAGGGCAGACATATTTTCTGAAACGAGCATCATCTGGCTCCCTGTGGGATTTTTCTCTGTTTTTGGATCATTGCTGATAATCTTTGTGGAGAACCAAAGTTCAAGAAACGTACACAGTGTCATCATTACAGTTTTATATGAACAAACCTGAAGTTCATGAGTTTTTAGGCTAAGACATTCTGCAAGAGTAAAAAGCTGTTATCAAGTTGTTAGGGACCTACAACACTTCCACACTTGCAGCTGTTGGCATGCTGTGAACTCTTTTTGAGAAATTCCCCTACATCAAATGATCTGATCCAGTTGGTCCTCATGACTATGATGAAATAATTCTGGTTCATATAAAATGATCAGAAGTGATGGCATTGGGGTCCTTGGCTAGTCTTGTAATCCTTGTTTGCAGCTCTTTGGCACCATCCTTTTAAAAACACAAGCATGCTTTAAAATTTCAAATCAGGGAAGAATCAGATGCATTTAACTTTGTTACATGGATCAATAAAATCTGTGTGAAATCTGCATTTCAGAAGGTTTTTATTGTCATCTGTTTGTCTGCAGCTCTGCTCCAGCTTGAAGGTGGAGGGACTCTGCTGGCGTCGGTGCAGGCTCTTGGTTGTAGCTGCGCCATCGAGAAGCAGCAGCTCCCACGCAGCGTCAGCTGGATGAGGAGGACGCCGTGTGCCCAGGTGATGGAAACACACAGTGACTTCAGGGTGGAGACAAGGCCTGGTGAAGATCTTCAGAGTAATTCATGGTTATGGGCAAAACCTAAACAGCAACCTGGTGTAAGAAGGAATCTGAACAAATCTGAAGGAGTTTGAAACACTTCCACAAATTCACTCTGTGGCCTTTAAATCAATTTTATCGTTAAAATATTGGCACAAGGTTTCACTGGGTCACAGTTTCCTCTCATTTCAAAGCTTAAAGTAGGTGGAAATAATTCCTTTGCTACATGAATTAAGAGTTTTGTTGATGTCCCACTGGGGAAATTCACCCAGTACAGCAACCCACAAATTAAAAAAGAAAACACAGTGTATGATTGGAAAAGCTGTACACTCTGGGCGTTGTGGCGCCATCTAAGGCTACGGTTACACGGACACTCCTGACTTGAAAACGCAAACATTTTTCCTTTGCGTTTTCAAAGTCGACCTGCGTTCAGACTGAGACGCTGGAGACGAAGGAATCTGCTGTAGTGTGCATGCCAGTAGATGGCGGTGTAGATCTGCAGAGAGGCAGCACTGCTACAACACACGTACGAAGAAGAAAAACTTTCACAAACAACAATGGCGAATAGACTTTTCTGGACAACAAGCGTATTCAAAACTTTCAACTCTGGAGCCTGTTTTTTAAGTTACTGTTTTAGGACAAAACGCAACGAAAACTTATTGGATCTGACTGTATTCGGCCCTGTGTAAACACAGCCTAAAAGTACGCGTGGTCACAAATTGGAAGGTTTTAGGTTTGAGCTCCAGGTGTCACATGGCGATATGTCCTTGGGTAAGACACTTAAAGGGAAAGGTCAGTATTTTTGAAGTGGGGTTGTATGAGCTCCATATGGCCACTAAGTACATTAGATACAGTAGAAAGTTCTCTCCTCTCCCTCAGTAAGACAGTCTGTAAGAGTCTGATATGCAGAACCAGCCGCAAACAGGAAAGTATTGTACCAAATACACAGGGTATTATCTCCGCCTACAAGAAATCCAATCAAAAAGTACTACCACAGTTTAAGAGCGGGCTACCCAGAATTTCTTTTGAGTACGTTAACTTTTTGGAAAAATATTTTATTTTATTTTTTTTTAAATTTTATTTCCAAACATTTAACGAGACATACAAAGGATCAAAGTACAATATGAAGAATACGGAGTTGAAAATACATAAGGTAAAGAGACAGTTACAAGAGACAAAAACCAAACCGACCGACAAAAACAAAAAAAAAACAAGATGTGATTGTTATAGGAATAAAGTTAACTAAGCAGCACAAACAATAAAACACAAATTGGACAAAAGTGGGAGGTATCAGTCACAAGTGTTCATAAAACAAAGAATACCGCTGTATAATTGAATAGAATTTCTTTTTTTGTTTGAGCCTTAAATAGGATAATAAGGGTAAGTAAAAAATAAATGTGGAAATAAAAAAAAACAAACAAGCAGAAAAAAAGACGTCAATAACCAACTAACTCATGAACAATTGGGGTTAAAGAAAAAGAAAAAGAGAGAGGAAATAATAATAGTAATAATGATAATAATAATAATAATAATAATAATAATAATAATAATAATAATAATAATAAATTATAAAAAAGGGGTGGGGGAAGGGGGAATACAGGGGAGAAAGAGACTATTGCAAAAACTCTATTGTTTTTAAAACATTAAATTTAGGGCTCTGAGAAGAGGAGGGGTCCAGGTTGCTTCAAAGTAATGAGTTTGGTCTTGGAGAGCAGCTGTGAGTTTTTCCATTGATATGTATTCTATGAGGATGTTTAACCAGTGTGATGTGTTGAGTTTGTGTCTTGTTTTCCAGTTCCTGAGTATGGTTTTTTTTGCAGTGATGATGGCTATGAGTATTGGTCTGGTGTTGTTGGGTGGTAGATTAATTACTGTAAGGTCTCCAAGTAAGCATAGTGTGGGGGAGAAGAGAAGGCTGCATCCCAGGAGATTTGAAGTCTTTTCAAGGACCCCCTCCCAAAATGTTTGAACGGGGGGGCAGAGCCACATGGCATGAAAGTAATTATCTATAGTGTTTTGTGTACATGATGAGCAAATGTCTGTTTCTATAAGTCCCATTTTATATATTTTATGTGTGGTGAGGTCAGTTCTGTGGATGATTACCTCCGCCAAGGAGGTTATGTTTTTGGGAGAGTTTGTCCATCTGTCTGTCTGTCTGTGAACAAAATAACTCAAAAAGTCATGTACGGATTTTGATGAAATTTTCAGGAAATGTTCAGCATGGGAAAAGGAAGAACTGATTTGATTTTGGTGTTAATCCGGATCAGTGTCTGGCCGCCATGGCGAAAAATGTGATTTCTGTGAATAAGCTCCTCAAAATAACCCACACAGCATCCAAAGTCATCCGTTTGCCCACACCTAATATTTCAGAACTCAACGACAGAGCAATAGCCCGGCTTGCCAAGTCAATAGTCTCGGACACTGAGCATCCTCTCCATCACTTCTTCCAGCTCCTTCCCTCTGGGCGCAGGTACAGGACTCTTAAATACAGAAGGGCCCGTTTTAAGAGGAATTTTCTTCCATCTGCTCTTGCTGTACTGAACAATCTACCTTCTTGACTTAGCCTACTTGCCAGACAATGACAATGTTAAGTGCTGTCTTGCTCTGTATTTGTTTGTGATTGTCCATTGTTCTGTGTGATGGTGTGCTTTGGCAACATGATATGGAAGGCCGTGGAAACAAATTTCCCTTTTCTGGGACAATAAAGGTTCATCTATCTATCTATCTAACTACTGAACTAAAATAGATATCACTACGAATCCAGTTGCTAATGGTATGTTTTCATGTTCAAGGAATCTAAATATTTAGATGAAATAAAGGTAGGACTAACATTTATGGTCAAAATGACAATATGGCTGAGGACTGAGGAGGACTGGTGGAGGTCTGCGCTCTCCGAGTGCTTTCTAGTTTTATATTGTATAAGCTGTATATTTGTATTTTTTGTCATTGTAAAAGTGTTCTGGCAGATTTGTGACCAGTAATCGGCATTGGGACTGACCAGTAGGAAAAATAAAGTTGATCTGGAGCTAACCAACCCATGTCACATTCCATGTATTCCTAGTTCCAGATGAACTTTATTTTTACTGAAGTTTATTTAGAGGCCATATGGAGCTCAAACAACCCCACGTCAAAAAAAACTGGACTACAGTATCTCTTTAACTCCAAGTTGCTCCCACTGCAGCATCAGTGGCGTGTAAATGAGCATGAAAGAGTGTGAATGTGTTCACCGATACTGATGGACAACTGACTTTCAGACTGGCCAAAAAAAAAAACAGTTTAAACCCGGTAACAATTGGCTCCTGTTGGAAGTTTGAAAGGGTTTAATCGGCATTTTGACCCGATCGACTGCAAGCAACACAGGTTTTTATGTTCTTCAGTGGGAACATCACACCTGGGTCGACCCGCTAATTTATGTCATGATGGTCGCTGTAATGAGCCCATGGCACAATATCGCCCCGTCCCCTCTGTCTGTAACTTAAGTGACTATTTGCTGTCTCAGCAACAAATTCCATCTATCTTCATATCATCAGCGCTCGAATGTTGTTCAGTCTGCGCTGAGTTTGTACATTTTTAAAGAGGGACAGAAGTACAAAGTGCAGGAAACGTGACCAACCAGCTGTCCATCGCTCCTTTCCATTGTTTACATGGGCGTGTTTCATCGTGCTGATGATGTCCGCATCGTGATGACATCAGCTTGTCACACCAGAGGAAAAAAAAACAGCCACGCAGCTCGTCTGTTGCCAATTAGATCCGGGTCTGCTGGCAGTGGGAAAGGAGTCGATGCTAATTGTAAGAGGGTAAACCTGCGTTGAAAAAACCTGACCCACTAACTTTAGTGTGAAAGTGAGTAGTCACAGACTAGAAGAGTGCGACTGGTTTTAGAACATTGGAAATGCTTTCAGACAGATGTAACAAAGACATTTTGAAGACAGCTCCTGTTTTTGTTGTTAAGAATCGTCAGGGCTCCTTTATCTAACACTTCAAGGCATGTTAATGTCTCTGGTATCTTTCAGACCGAGGAGGCAGCCTGTGAAGCAGAGTCTCATGTTGTGATGCAGCTGACCGTCGAAGACTTTATAACTCTGATTCACAACCACATTCAGGTCTGTGGGTTCACTGCTTTCATAGTGGCAGTTATTTCTGCTTTTAAAGTCAATATTATGAATATAGATTTGACTTCTGCTCTGTTTTTTTATAAAGCTGTTTTTGTCTTCTTCCTGTTTTTGGGTCTAAATCTCTAAAAGACAAAAGCCATACACTGTTTATATAAAATATTCAGATTTACTGATGCACAATATTTTTGGTGTGGTATCAGTATCAGCTGATATTTTCCACTGATATTCTTGCCTCCTCAAGTTCAGATCATCAAGATTGTGTATATTAATCTTTAATTGAGAGTATAAGCAGAAAAAGTAGAGCAGGTTTTCTGTCAGCTTGTAAGTAAACCAGTATTTTGGCTTTTAAAATGGCAGATGTTGCTTGTTTTGACACTTACTGTCAATTTTGCTGTTACTGTGAAACTCTTAGAATTAGGTTTTTCATATTTAAATAACTACTTTTAGACATTTCTTTATTTCTGTTTTAATATGTTTTCAAAGGACCTCTTTCACAATACATGTAATTATTTGCCCACAGCCCAATTTTTTGTTTATTGTCTGGTATTTGTAGTACACCCAGAGACTCCCAAGAATATACCTTTAGAAAATCCAAAAGTCATCCAGGGCCTGTACTATGACCTATTTTATGATCATTGCCATAGGTGTGAGCCAGGGTGCACACTTTACCCCCAAACTTACTCAAACACAAATAATAAATCATCAAATTGGGTCAAATCACCTTCACTGAAGTCTGGTGCATCTTTTGAAATCAAATGTAAAGCTAAGTATTACAATTGAAAGAAGTTATTGAATTTTAACTGGAAAAAAAATTAGTTTTTTTAGGATTTTTCAACAAATTCAATTCTTTAGAGATGTGTCTGACCAACTTACAGTTGCTGTACACCTAAAATACTTAAAAATTATTTGGCCACATATATATTCTCAGAGTGGGAAAAAAATCATCAAATTCTGAGACCGGTAAAGTTGTTCAATTAACAGGTTGGGTTACTGTGAAAGAATCAGGATACTGTTCCATGTCTTGTATATCAGGGAACCTTTAAAGATTTGTTCAGAATTCATCCTTTAAGTGTGATTTCTTTTAGAATTTGAATGCTAGATTCAAAACAAACATTTCACATGAAATGTTATTCATTTTAATATTGAACAGCCACAAAGGGCCTGTATATTATGCCTTTGTGATGAGATAATAATGAGCCATTGATACAAGTAAAAACCGATGCAGTTTTGGATTGTTGTAATCAGATTGTATATATCTACAATGACAGCAATACATAAACATTACTTCTGTCAATTTCTGTTTCTAGTACTTATATATACATGTAATCTGTTTTATGGCCTTCGTGTCTTTTTGCATAGCAACGGCTTGGACAATTTTAATTTGTAGACTGGAACTATAGTGAGGGAAAGGGGATCTGAGAAATCCATAAGATGTATGATTGGCTGGTTATTTCATAGAATGGAGTCTTTGAATTTGCTTGTGTATGGTCGGAGGGGTTTCTGATTTTGAAAATGTTTATAATATCCCAAATAATAGATTACAGATGCAACATGTGCACACATGCCAGAAGTTCTCTTTCCAGCAGGACAGAGACAATAATATGCCTTCACAGGATCATCTGATGCATTCTTGTCAAATTGAATCCAAACATTGTAGGGCTGTTATCAACCAAAGAAATTGTTGGTCGACTAAAACACAGCTATTGTCGACCAAAAATCGACCAATCCCCCCCCGCCGTGTTTCTCCCCTGTGTGCGCCTCTTTCCCTCCTTTCTTTCTCTCAACACAAGACTCTTTGCTTTCCAGTCTTCATCAATGAAATGGACAGTCACTTTCATATAGGACTCCATTCAAAGAGACGTACACATCTGTTATCTTTATCTATTAACTCGGAAGCTTTCTCTTTTTTACTCCCTCGTATTGTGCCGTTAGTGCATGCGTAATTGTGAGGCGCGCTGGCACTGAATATCCAGAAAAACATTGGAACCTGGATATTCATGGGACTCTTTTAGTGTTCCCACAGAGTTTCATATTAACCACGTTGTTCACTACAACAGACACTTTTTCTGCTGGAACTGAAGGCATCGGCAACTTATAATCGCGCAGCAATGTTTGTCCCCTGTGTGCGCCTCTTCTATTTTTTCTCTCAACACAAGACTCTTTGCTTTCCAGTCTTATCAATGAAATGGACAGTCACTGTCATATAGGACTCCATTCGAAGAGATGTACACATCTGTTATCTTTATCTATTAACTCGGAAACTTTCTCTTTTTACTCCCTCGTATTCTGCCGTGAGTGCATGCGTAATTGTGAGGCACGCTGGCACTGAATATCCAGGTTTCAATGTTTTTCTTGGCCTTCCACGACACCAATGGACCTCATATCCTAAGAAATAAAACTGTCATTCGTTCTGTGATGTCGTTTTTGCATTTGGGTGTTAATATGAGGCATAAAATCCAGCGCGGACTGGGTGAGCGATGCCGCTGTTGCAGCGGGCAGCAGGCAGCTGCGTATGCAGCTATAAAACGAATATACGATTATGAGACTAGAATATTGAAATGTTTTAAATAAAAATATTGAAATGAACGATAAATACATTAAAATGGTGTTCTGAGACATGATGGGGGTGCTCAGAAAATACCTCCATTTCACTTGATACGTTTCTCCTGATGAAATGAACTGCAGGGGAAAAAAATAAATTGACATATTTGGTCGACCAATCAGAATTTTGGTCGACTGAGCACGCATCGACCAATTAGTCGACCAGTCGACTTGGACTTTACAGCCCTAAAACATTGTATTTTATTTGAGATCTGTGACGAGAATGAATCTGTCCCCTAATGAGATCAGCATCATGCTGGTAAACCCAAATCTCATAGTCACCATCATTTTTTTGATGCTCAGCAATGTAGCCAGGGGACTGTGTGATTTGGTATGTACCGCATGTTATGGTCTCAAGGTATTCCAGATCCACATGAGGGAACGAGATATCAGATGCTTCAAGCTTCTGCCATTCACTACGAGCTCTACGTGACATATTTGGGTCTTCTGCAACTCGTTTTGCCAAAACATTGTCTTTTTTTAAAAGTGAAAGCATACGCTGAGCCATCTTAGTATCTTGTCCCTCTCGATCTGGATCTGAAACATATATTGGTCCTCTGAAGGCATTGAGACATGCAGTTACTATGCGCACTAATTTGCCAATGACCTCAACGAAATAATTTGAGGTAAGTTGTTCCTTAAACAACATCCACTTCTTTAAGCGCTCGTGGTAGGACTCCACTATCCATCTTGTTTTGGTACAGCAACGATCACTATTGGCTGTTGAGGAATCCAATTGGGATTTACCAGTTGGTAAAAATGACGGCATTCTAGCATCATACCCCAACTTAGCAAGAAGATCTAAGGCATCCCCGAAACCGCGATCTACAATCATATTGTCATTTGCTTCTAACCAAGATTTCAATATTTCAATTTTTTCCATGATGAGCCGAGTTATTGTTGCATCATTTACGTTACCATGGTAGGGGCCAATAGTGTCTAAAACATATCCATCAGGCAGTACAACTGACATGAATTTTAGGTAATTTCGTTTTTTCTGTCCTCCGTAAGATGCTCTTTGAAACTGATGATCACTGCATTTGTTGAGGTAGATATATGTACCATCTAAGATAAGAGTGACCTGGTCACCATAAAAAGCTTTAGTAAAGACAGTGTTGTGAGTTATGGCATCGTGGCGTGAAATATGATTTGTGCCAAGGTATTTGGGAACAACTATTGTGTTCAAAATATCTGCAATTGTATGAAAATATCTTGACAGTGTAGCTTGGGAAAGATTAGTAAGCATGGTCATTTGATTCCATGAAAGGTTTGTTTTCAGTTTTGCCCAAAAGTAAAGAAGCAAATCTATTGCTCTGGAACTATCATGACAAGATCAGATTCACACATGTCATACATGTTCTTAAATTGCACCAATGTCCAGCCAGTCCATGCATGGCAGTCAGAATCTGACAAGGTTTCAAACTTCAGTTTGGATGATGTCTCATGTTTGGATACTTCATGTACAATTTCAAGCAAATCATTAATAACAACTGGAGAAATAGATTCATTCAGTTTACTTTCCAGAGGAATACGACTGTGCATATTTATCTTTGTGTCAGGGTGTAGAAAACTCCCGATGAGGTGTTCAGAACAAACACGAGCGTCAGGCGGGCACCAAAGTGAACATTCAATGATAAGAGAGTGACGAACAGACTTAGGAATGTTTATACAGTTGTCATTGTACTCTAAACACAAAGAACACTTACGATGTGAAGAGGAAGCATACTTCAAATCTTTGATTTGGATAAGAGGTATAACAGATGGTTAGTTCCAGGATTAGTGGGGCTATCCTCAATCTCAAATGAATCACAGATGCCTGTGGATTCATTGTCACTGTGAGTGTCTTCTTTTGAGTCAGGGCGTGGCCTTTTTCTAAGATATCTCATGTAGCATTTTAGACACAGCTTACTTCCACTCTCAACATTCAATCCTTCTTTACTAAGCACCTGCTTTAACCAGTTGTTACTGGGAGAATCTAGACTCCTTCCATATTTTAAGTTCTTCCCTTTATCTTTGAACCTGGTTTTGCAATCGGGTATAATACAAACCCCATCCATTTTAACTTCAAACAATATGAAAATAAATTATCTGGAGGATTTAAATATATATTGGTTTTCTCAGGGAAACAAACCTGGAAAATACACTAACAAAAAAGAGTATAGTTATAGGTATGGATACCACTTAGTATTGTACTAGATGCACAATTTTTTCATAAAATGTACATGTGTGCACACTAAATTGTGGTAACAGAAGACACTGTATATGAACAGCTATACTTAAAAAGAAATCTGCTGAATATAACACTTGTAGCAGAATATATGTTTATACTCAAATGACAAATTGATACTAGCTAGCTAGGGACATATTTTGCTTGGACAACAATTCTTTACAGAATGGCAGAACTGACTAAACTCGTCTTGACCACAAGCGTGAAGGTCAACAATAGCATATTGCCTCAGCTTGAACGTACTACTCTATCATACAAGGAGATGCACCACTATCCCATTTATTCATTTGAAATATATAGCATGTATTGCAGTGTTGATTAGCATTGCGTTGGATGATATTTTAAAAAAGAGGAATTATAGGCCGTGCATACCTTTTCTGTTTTAAATGAAAAACATTTTGAAAAAAAATATAATTCAATTGAATGCACAATACTAAATTGAAGTTAACATTAATTTGCTGCACATTGCATGAAATAAAACATTACCCTTGATATAATACAAGACATGGAACAGTATCCTGATTCTTCCACAGTAACTCAACCTGTTAATTGAACAACTTTACTGGTCTCAGAATTTGATGATTTTTTTCCCACTTTGAGAATATATATGCGACCAAATAATTTGTAAGTATTTTAGGTGTACAGCAACTGTAAGTTGGTCAGACACATCTCTAAAGAATTGAATTTGTTGAAAAATCCTAAAAAAACTATTTTTTTTTCCAGTTAAAATTCAATAACTTCTTTCAGTTGTAATACTTAGCTTTACATTTGATTTCAAAAGATGCACCAGACTTCAGTGAAGGTGATTTGACCCAATTTGATGATTTATTATTTGTGTTTGAGTAAGTTTGGGGGTAAAGTGTGCACCCTGGCTCACACCTATGGCAATGATCATAAAATAGGTCATAGTACAGGCCCTGGATGACTTTTGGATTTTCTAAAGGTATATTCTTGGGAGTCTCTGGGTGTACTACAAATACCACACAATAAACAAAAAATTGGGCTGTGGGCAAAATTACCTGTATTGTGAAAGAGGTCCTTTCCAATATTGTGCATCCCTGTTTGTCACAGAGTCTGATGTGTTGGTAAGAATATTAATGTAGGAACAATCCGTCCCTCTCTCTGTAGGAGGAGCGTCACGGTCACTCTGACCTTGGCCCATCTCTGACCTCCTGGATTCAGGAGCGACAGAAACATCACCCCGATAAAATCCTCAGCCTGGTGGTCATCGACCTGGAGAAATACTTCAGGTAAAGGAGGGGTGTCTGAAAATGAGCTCACAGCAGGAGATGGAAAATCAAGACTAGAATATTGAGAATGTATTTGAATTAAGCTGTGGTGTCTGTCGAATTGGTTCCTTCAGGAGTGCATAAACACAAGGTTGAACGGTCAGTTTATCTCAGGTTGTACTCTGTGACAGAGACAGCCTGATTTTTAAGTCTGCACAGTCGAGCTAGCCTTGCAGAGCAGACAGACCTGCCTGATTCTGAAATCCTGCAGGTCCGTCTTGCCAGCCTCTGTTGTCCAACGAATTCACTCAGCTGAATTCTAAATGGCCCAATCAGGGAAGAGAGGCGGGAGCTGCAGAATGTGGACGTGACGACAACCGGAAGTAGAGAATGGACATGCCGATTAGCCTATTGTCCTCATGGCTACTCAGTGAAACTTGGTGAAATCTGCCCTCCTCAGAAGTTTACCTGTAGGGATTGTCTTTGACGAGGTTCATGTCACATATAAGTGTTAAATGAATCATCTATGTGGTACAATTTAGTGTAAGACGATAGTAAAAGGCTGTTAGCAGCTAATTTAGTCGCTAAGTTAGCGGCTAACATCCATGAACCGTTTTTAACTGTTGTTAGCCATTAGCCGCTACATAAGCCGCTATGTATGCTACATTATAGGAGGCAACCCTGCTTGATGTGGATTGGTCCGTGATGAATGTGACGAGCCAAACGATTGTCCAGTCACAAGCTTGTGTTTTTTTTTAACGTTCTGCCCCTGAAAACAAATTCAAAGGGCTCCTACCCAGATGGACTAGTGAAATATTTCTGTGGTAGATATATGGAGCTGTCCATCTGGCTTGTCAGGTTACAGTCGAGCTACACCAGTGGAAATGTGAGGATCCAGGCATCCCTCTAAAATAAAACTCTTTTTGCTCTCAAACAGTGATTAGATCTATTGTTCTTGTTGTTTTTGTGCAGTCTGTGGCCCTGCGGATAATAACCTCTGATCTACTCACCATCTATCAGATCAACATAGTTTCATAACGAATTCTTTTGACTTGTACCTCAGCACTGACTCACATTAATACCTCAGCCCCTGGTTGGTGAGAAAGTTTTTTTTCCCAGAAAGACAACACTAGTGAAGAAGAAAGAAAGGAGAAGAAAGACCCTCAGACCAGGGGCTGATTTTCTGACAGAAGAACAGCAGCGTGAAGTTTAACACTTGGACACGTTAGCTGACATGCAGAAATAACTCTGACTGGTCTGTGCTGCAGCGGCATGCCTTCTATCAGCGCTGAACTTTAAGTGTGAATCATGTCAGGAGGTGGAGATGGAGCACAGAGAGACGAGGCTCAGAGTGAAATAAGGTGATTCAACTCTGTGTTCTCAGATCCAACAAGTCACAGAGTCAGAGGAAGTTTCGAGAGGCGGTGGCAGGCGAGGAGAACGGAGGAGGGAAGGCGAAGAAGAGGAACAAGAACGGAGGAGACGCTCTGCCTGCTGTGTCACGAGTGGAAGTAGAGGAGGTGGGATTAAGACAAAAATGAATTGGAATTAAATAAATATAGAATACAATTTAATTCAAATAACTTCATTAATCTCTCTCGAGTTTGGAGCAGCTTGTTCCTCAAAAACAAACAAACAAACAGATGAAACTAAGAAGGAAACAAGGCAGAGACTGGACCATGACAAAAGTGAAGTGATTTATAAAAAATCAGACATGGTTAAGGAACATAAAAATATAAATAAAACACTATAAAACAATCTGTCCAATAAAAGCGAGCAAGAAGAGAGGATAAAAGTTAAAGTGTAAAACCTGTGAAATCTAAGGAGCATTGAGTAATATAACTGCAGAAGCTATGAAATATAAATATTCACAATGAATCTGGAGATTTAAAATGCTCTTTCATTTACATGAACACACGTGTCTTAAGGCTTTCATATTATACAAATATTTATGTTTATATACAGTACAGGCCAAAAGTTTGGACACACCTTCTCATTCAATGTTTTTTCTTTATTGTCATCACTATTTACATTGTACATTCTCACTGAAGGTATCAAGACTATGAATGAACACATGTGGAATTATGTACTTAACAAAAAAGTGTGAAATAAATGAAAACATGTCTTATATTCTAGTATCTTCAAAGTATCCACCCTTTGCTCTGGTTACTGCTTTGCACACTCTTCATTCTCTTTATGAGCTTCAACAGGTAGTCACCTGAAATGGTTTTCTCTTCTCAGGTGTGTCTTTCCAGGGTTAATTAATGGAATTTCTTGCCTTATTAATGGGATTGGACCATCAGTTGTGTTGTTTAGAAGTCAGGCTGATGAACAGCCCACAGCCCCATTAGACAACTGTTAGAATTAATATTATGGTAAGAGCCAATCAGCTAAGTTAAAGGGCAACTTCGGTATTTTTCAACCTGGGTCCTATTGACCCAGGTTGAAAAATACCGAAGTTGCCCTTTAAGAGAATAGCGTGGCCATCATTACTTCAGTGAGACTCTACAATGGAATTAGAGATGGAAATAAAGAAAACACATTGAATGAGAAGGTGTGTCCAAACTTTTGGCCTGCACTGTATATATATACTTTTCTTCTTATTTTGTTGATAATATTTATTCATTTATTACTTATGTTGATAAAAATTGTGTGTTCATTCTCCCATTTACTGAATTTTATTGTAACCTTTTTTCACGTTGTCTGAACAAACAGCTATAAGTCCCAGATTGCAGTTTGTCTCGACACCCCATTGGTCTGTCCTGTCCTGTTTTGTCTAATGTCTTTATGACACACCTGGTAAAAAGTGTGCATTTTACAATTGCAAAGAAAAATCTATGTATGAAACGCTGGCCATGTTGGAAAGTTTTTTCTGCCATTTATTAGACCTTTTATTAAGCTTTCCTTAAATATTTTCAAATGAATAGATTAATCAAATAAAACCTTTAAACCAAACCAAAAATCTTGAAAGAAATCAACTGCTTTTGTGAGTAAGCTAAGGTAAATAAAACTTGTGTTAAGCAGTCCACCCCGGAAATTACAGTCACAGTAATGAATGAATGAATCAGTCAATCAATCTTTATTTGTATAGCGCCAATTCATAACAACTGTTATCTATAGACACTTTACAATAGAGCATATGTGTCAAAGTCAAGGCCCGGGGGCCACATCCGGCCCGATGGACAATTATATCTGGCCTGCGAGATGGTCTTATATAGTTTTTGTTTTTGTTATAAATGGCCTGGCGCTATGAAGTGCAGATCCCTTTAAAATAAAACAGCTGCCTTGCTGAACAATAGACAACTGGGAACAAAAGCATAGTTTTTATGTAATATTTTCAGTTTTTTTTGTTGCATGTTCATATTTCAAACTTTTTATTTTGACAGGAGATATTTTTATGGAGAGCAAAAGCTTTTTAAGTTATTTATAGTTTCAGTTTCTTTATTCTGTAATAATAGTGTTTGTGTCCATTCATATTTATTGAGCAATTGAGTTTGACACCCCTGCAATCTGGCATAAAGCTCTTCATTTATGGATACACATATATGCATAGATACATATATACATATATACATATACAAATACACAAATGCATATATATATACAAATATATATATCCAATACCAACATGAATCCATATAGCCAATCATGAATCCCTCCATCATGGCTCAAGAAAAAAACCTTCTGTTAAGCAGCAGGAAATCTTGAATGTGGATCCCAGTCTCATGATGAACAGCAAATCCACACCATGCTGTGTTGGTGTGAGGGTGAAGGAAGGGAGGTAAGAGGAGACAAGTGGACTAAAGTAAGAACTAAAGTTAGGGACAGATCCATGAACCATAGACCTGTCGTCTGATTTATTAGAGGTTAGCCTCTTGAGATGCTACATGTGGTTTTCAGGAGGGTCCTCATGTCTGAATGGTTGTGGTGATCATTTTATAGGAGTATAATCAATAATAATCAGACTGAAAATAAGAATTTATGGTGGTGATGAACTCATGGTGCCCAGACCACAAGTGCATCCCAACCATATTTGTCTCCATTAAGTATAAATGTATCAGTAATCAGATTAAGCCAATCCTCCTAAATTCTGAGAATTAAAATTTTCCTTAATCACAACAACTTTAACTTGAACCTCAACATCAGATGTCAGACTGACGTCCCTGTTTGTAACTGCGAGGACACGTGATTCTCAGTAAAAGATTCAATGCTGCAGTTTCTAAAAGCAGCTCCTGATGTCTCAAACTAAATCAGGGAGGAGTTCTCCTCCGTTACAACACTTTACGTTTCAGTATGGACGACCGGATCACTGACAGGCCACCAAAAAGGAGACGCTCGGTGTCTGCGTCCTGTCATATTCAGTTGTTTTTTGTTGATTTAAGTGTCTGCTGTTTCATGTTCAATTCTGATGTATCTGTCCTCTGATTTCCCATCAGGCATTGGTGCACCTGCAGCTCCACACCGGCGTCTTGGTCCGCTTCCTGCCCACCTGGAAGGACTTCTCCGATCACGTCACCATGACAACCAAAGCGGTCGCAGAAGCTCCGTTTAAGTGAGTGAGGGTCGTTTTTTACAGCTCTATTCTTCAGGTATTAGATCAAACTGATACTTCCCATGATCCTCTTTGGTTTGCAGGCGAGAGAGGGAGAAGACGGGCTTCTCGTTCTACCTGGAGAGCGAGTGGGCGGGGGGGCAGAAGGTGGAGGCGGGTAAGGGTCTTCTGCAGGTGTGGAGGAGGCAGATCCAGCAGCTGAACAGGGTCAGTGCAGACATCTCCTCGGCTCTCCTCGCTGCGTATCCGTCACCACGGCTGCTGCAGAAGGTGAGAGTGAGCGTTTCCACTGTGCCTGGAGTTTTGACTTGGTCAGGAAAAATCAGTGTTAAGATAAAGTCATCAGTGAAAGATTTAAGGGCTGCCGCTGTGATCAAAAGTATGAAAATATCACAGTACCACAGAGCCAACAGCGCATCAGCTCAACTAGAGTTCAGTCATTAAAACAAACACACAAACCTCATCGTACTCATGGTTCAGGTTTAAGAAGAAACTCTCAGAGAATATTTGTTTATTATTTGTTTATTAGATTTTGCACTATAAAAGATACATAAGATCAATCTGGAAATATTAAAAAAAAACAAAGAAATGTGTCAGGAGAGGTCAAGAAGCCATTAGGCTTATGCAAGGGTCTCACCTTTCTATAAGAAAAAGAGAATCAGAGAACAGTCAAGATTTCAGTAAGAACACAGAGTAATACATGCATACATGTGTTCAACCATGTGTGAAGAAACAAAAAGAAATAGTAATACTCAAAAATAAAACAAACATAAACAGATTTACCAAAGAAACCAAAAAAATATAGACCTAAAAGAGTTGACAAAATTAGAATAATGTTTTAAAACATGGGGAAAAAAACATAAACAAGAAAAAAACAAAGTAAAACTAAGCTTCATGAATTAAATGAAAAGACAGTTTCCTTTTAAAAACCTGTAATGATGATGAGCTCTCAGCTACGTGTCTTTTATCAATCCACATTTTTACATCTTGATATCTGATGGACAACTGACTGCGTTTAGTTTTATTAAAGGGAAGGTGAAAGTGACTAACCTGTCTGGTATTAAATGAGTGAACCTGTGAATTTAATTTGAAGAAATTTCTAAATTATGATGGTAAAGAAGAAGGTAAGAACATGTATTTATAAATAAACACACATATCTGATGGATATTTATATCATAAACTGAGAGAATATTCAGTTTTTTAAAGAGTGGGGCAGAAGTTTCTGTTCAATTAGAAAAAGTTGCCAATCTTGTAAAACGTTTTTGCAGAGAGTAAATATTAAAAAGATTGGAGTGGTACGTGTTTGCCCAGACTATATTACCATAAATCAAATATGGATAAATCAAAGGATAGTACAATGTCAATAGACAAGACTTATCAACAAAATGTCTAAGTTTGCTGATGATTCCTAATGACTTTGCAGTTTTTTTTATGAATAAAGTTAATATGTTGTTTCCCAATTTAACTTCTCATCAATGATAATACCTAAAAATGTGACATGGCATACTTGAGAAATTTCATTTCCCTCAATTGAAACTCTAGCATAGTCCTTTTTATAACTTCTGCCTCTTCCCGCAAGTACTATAAAGCTTGAGTTTTTAATATTTAATGAGAGTTTATTAAGTTTAAACCATTTGCAACCCTTGCCATTTCTTCATTTGCATTATTTATTAAAGTATGTAAGTCAGTATGAGATAAAGTCATGTTGGTATTATCAGCAAACAAGAAGAAGAGGAAGAAGCTAATAGAAGAAGAAGAGTTACAAGCTAATGGGAAATCATTCATGTAAATAAGAAATAATAAAGGCCCTAATACTGATCCTTGTGGCACTCCACATGATACACCAAGAGTGCTAGATGCACAACCATTGATAACAACATACTGTTCTCTCTCCTTCATATAACCAATTAACCATTTTAATGTGTCACCCTGAAAACCATAGTATTGTAATTTTTTAAACAAAATTTCATGATTGACTGTTTCAAACGCCTTAGACAAATCAAGAAAAATACTTAAGGAATATTTTTTTATCATTTAGAGCGGTTTGTATTTTGTCAACAAGCTGTAGTAGTGCCATGTAAGTAGAATGGTGCTTTCTAAATCCATATTGATATAAAATTTCATTGTCCTGTAGATGACTTAAAATTCTACTATATATCAGCTTTTCAAGAATTTTTGAAAAACATGGTAAAATGGATATAGGATGATAGTTTGTAAAATTACATTGGTCACCAGCCTTAAATAATGGTATAATTTTTGCTTTTTTTTAAGGTCTTTTGGAATTGACCATTGTCTCAGTATTTATGGTATGCATCACAGAGGCTGATTGTTGCATGGACGAGGGCTGTGACATTTCAAACTTCGTCATCGCTCTCAGCTGAGCGGATTCTCCTGCTTCAAGGGTTGATGTTTAACATAAGACATAAATGAACAGAGTAAAATGTTAAAGCAGATGTCTTTCTGTCTGATCCCTCTGTGATTCTAAAGCAGGGTGCACCCATAAAGATTATCAGGCTGTTTTTGACCAAGGACCACAAACTCCAGATTATCTTCTGTTTTATAAGGTTAGCTGGTTAAGAGTGGATTTGTCGGGGTCGGGTTCACAAACGTGAATATTAAGCTTGTTCAATATTCAAAAATCTTCATGTGTGTGGGGAATTGTGACGTGAATGTATCTGATCAGGAAGCGAGCTGACTGAGTAACAGGGAAGCAGGCATAAATAAAACCAAGCATGGCTCTTCCATGTTGGGTTTTACGGTTGCTGCTGTGTTTCTTCTTCTGGGTTTCTGTTAGATCAGATGTTGTTTGATCAGATGTCTGTCTTGGAGGATTAGATTTTTTGATCAGTGGTGGGACAGAATGGTTATGTGTGTTGTGTTGACATTATCGGAGCTCACCACACACAGAACGATCCAAACTGCTCGATGCCTGATTTTCACCTTCATGTGTCGGCTCTCTAACATGAAAACATCCTCATGTGTGTTTCCTGCTTTAGAAGATGTGATGATTTGCTTTTATTTTCCTCCTGCTCGCTCACAGATTGTGCAGAGCTGTCCTTTTTAACCCCTTCATGTCCTGATGTCGTGCTGGAGTGTCCAAGCTTTGAGCTTTTACTAACCGACTCACTGCGGCGCAGCTGTCGCTGTAAAGCTGGTCTGCTGCTGCAGTGACCATTTAATGATCAGTGCCATTTTTTGAGGGTCAGCTGCATAACTATACACCAGGGAGACAGTTATTCTGGTGTGATTTTATTTCTCCAAGCTGAGTGCTTACACACACACAAGCAGCCACAGCAACACAGTAAAACCCTGAAGATTACAGGAAGTTAAAAAAAGTTTGGGGCCATTTTCACTCCATAGAAATAAAGCTTGACATAAAAAAAAAAAAAGAAAGAAAATCCATGCCTGCTTTGAAGTGATGAAGAGGGCCAGCACATTTTTGCCATATATACTTATTTATTTAGAAATTTGGTGTTATTTACAGAAAATATTCCATTAACCCTTTCCCACCACCCACTCCCTTCACACAGCAACAGGAAGGGTAATTTAAACAGAAAAAACACAAAATAAATTAATAAATAAGAAGTAGAGCTGGGGGATTTCCCTTGCCCCCCTCCCCCCAAAAATTGATTAAAAAAAAAAACTTGATTCACAGTTCACGATTCAATTCGATGCCCCCACCCCATTTAAAATGAAATAACTACTCACTGTTTGTTTTTTCAAAATATACATTTATTTATACTTCAAGTATACATTTAAAATGCCTCCAGGTCAAAAAAAACCAACACAGAAATCATCACAAAGTGCCTGTGCACTGTAGTTTCATATAACTTGTTTGAATTAACTATGAAGATAACAAAATGCCTAATGTAACCCTTGTTGTAAAAAAGTAAAAGTGTACAAAGTAATGAGAAAAGTGCCTCAAGTGTGAATGTGAAATGAACGGGTTGAATTTAAAAAAAAAATTGTTAAACTCGAGTTTCAGGAAAACAAATCGATTTGACTTGCCAACATCTGCATGTACATCATAGGCACCCATACACAAATATACACATGCAGGTAAATCAAATTTAATTTCCAAAGTTTTCACAATTTCAAATTTCAATTTGCCTCATCCTTTACACAAACAAGGCTCCTCATGCTGAGGCGATCATGTCATCAAACATTTTTGGTCAGCTGTCCCCCTGCAGTGAGCTCACTGGGACCAAACAGGTGTGAATTTCTGTCCTTGTTTAGATGGTGTTAATCTCAAAGGGAGGGGGAACCCAGCTGGTTTGGCAGTCTTATAATAAATTGTTTATAATAATCTTTGTTACTCCTGTGACCCCAAAATGCATCAGTGAAGGTTAAATGCATGAAGGTGTATCTACAGCAGGTTCTTCACCTCGTGTCGGTGTTCAGTTCTTCCTCATGAGTTTTTCTGCTGTGAATGTTTAACTTTGTACTTTTCTTCTTAATGCTGAAGACTTTCTGTCTCTGCAGGCGTACAGCCTCTGTAAAAACGACCAGGAGAAGCTCAACCTGCTGTCTGACCTCCTGATCCGCAGAGGAGAGGGTGTAACATCGACGACTCGACGTGTCGGCCCGGAGCTCTCCAAACGTCTCTTCCTCTTGATGAAATCTCATGACCCCGAGCAGACCCTGGACTCCACCGTGTGACCACGAAAGGTCAAACTGTTTCAATTGTTTTGTTTCTTATCCTGTTTTAAAGCTGCTCAGAACTTCTGCTGCTTCCATTCATTGAATCTGTGAGTAAAATAAGCTTTTATTTTATGTACATAATAAAGTTTTAGTAAATAATTGTTTGGAATAATGATCATTACAAGTTTCTTTAAGGTCATACAGCTAGTTTAGCTTAGTCCTTTGAGTTAGCTCTAAAAAGTTACAGTAGAAATTCATTAGCTAAAAAACTCTTTTTTGTCTTTCTGCTTTAAAAGTGATGTAAAAGTAAGGACACTACCACTCCTTTGAATATTTAATTTCAGTTTAAAAACTAACAGACAGCTCAGTGAATAAATCAAAAGTAATCAGCATCTCTTTATATATCTTTTTTAAAATACTCTAAATATTTTATTTATGTTTCAATCCATTAGTTATTCTAATGTTTTATCTACTGTCCCCCGCTCTGGGGTCAGATGCTGCAAACTATACGTACAGGAGATCATCCACTTTTTTGTTAATTACAGCCGCAGACACAGTGTAAACAATATGACGATTTGTCTGCAAATAAACCAGAAAAGCAGTCAGAGACACAGACCTCCGCCAAGCAACTCAGTCCAGCTGTGGCTTTTCCATAACTGCTGTAAAAGGTAAAACTCTGGATCACCAGATCCAGAACAGAGGCAAAACTCAGCATGTACATAGAGGCTGTTGTTGGGAACATCACTTTATATTTTGATTTTAAATAAATTATTGGATGTGGTCAATAGGATTTCCCATTATAAAGTTCAATGTTTTTTTGGGATGTCAATCTGGATCGGATCCAGATTAAATTTTCCTTTATGATAGAGACATGGGCCTTATATCATCCTGTAAAATGTAAAGCAAATCTGTTTAAAAATGGCAGATATGATTTTTTTTTTAATTCCACCGTCAACTTCTTGGGTTTTTTGACCTTTATGGATTTTTTTGCATCCAGACATTAATACATATCATCATCAAAATGGAATCATTCTATTCAATGAAAATGTCGGCAAAATCCATCCAGCAGTTTTTCTGTAATCTTGCTAACAAACAAACAAACAAACAGATAAGCATACACTAGCAAAAACAATGGTAAATGGACTTGAGCTTATATAGCCCTTTTCTAGTCTTTGACTACTCAAAGCTGCTTTACAACACAGGGCACACTTACCCATTCATACCCATTCACTCACTGATGGTTCAGAGTTTCTAATGCTACGGCCACAACAGACGCAAAGAAGCACGTTGAGATTACATACAAAGTCAATGCAAAGACGCGTTTGGACGCAGATTCGCTCTGGGCGACTTGAGTTGAAAATATTGAACTTTTGACGCAAATTCGCGTGACGCTTTGCCACGGCAGCCAATCACCGATGACATTCCCCTCGACGTCATTGATTTGATGATGACGTGTGACGCTCCAGCCGCCTGCTCCAGCTCAAACCCATGGATGTATTATAAGAACTGGATAGCGTGGCTCCGCCTTCTACCATGTATCGGATTTGAAGCCATAATATCCCCCGTCAGGGCGCCACCATTGTGCAGCCAGTAGAGAATCTGGACCATATTTGGACGCAGCTGTCGTAAACAGTCACAAAACTCTGCAGCTTACCGCGTACACAATCATTGTGAAACTGCCGTAAGCCGCGGTTATTTTTTGACCTCTAATAACTGATGAAAAAGAAACTTTTCAGAGGACTTGGAAAAAACGCAGCCCAATAATACTTTCATATCACCACAGCATACGGATGGGAGAAATATTTCTATGAGGTGTATTCATTTTTTGAAGTTTCACTACGGCCCGTTCAGCTGAATGGGGGAGATGGAGATTTGACCTATACTGCAGCCAGTCACCAGGGGGAGCAGTTTTTGTGGCGACTTCACAAAAGCCCAGCGACATGACGTCCATGTTTTTTACAGTCTACGCTCAAACTCTGCTGAAAGACGCAGGAGAGGTTGATCATCTGTTTGCCATCATCCGGAGCTAAACGATTCGACGTGTGTACTCTACAGAGGCTGGAACAAAAAGGAGCAGGCTTGGGTGAAAGTCGCTGAGGAGACAGGTTTTGAAGGTAAGTTCCGTAAATATTCGTTTCCAGCTGGATTTGCCTGCAAGGGTCATCACTGAGTCCGACTGGCTCCGGCTCTCTACTCCCCCTGCGCAGTGACGCGCGTCGCCCCTCAGCTTGTCAAAATGGTCCAGTGTCCAGCCTCGGGCGTTACACGCGGCACGTCACAGGCACTACGCGCGTTTAAATACACCAATTCACGTCCGGTGTGGCCGTAGCATAAGTTAGTCTTCCATCATTATTTCAAACACATTCACGCCCTTTCATGCCCATTTACACACCACTGACGCAGCAGTGGGAGCAACTTGGGGTTAAAGGTATAGTCAGCGATCTTCTAATCTTCTAATCAAATGCACTATTTGTCAAATTCACCATATTTCTCCTCTTCATCCACAAGATGTCACCACTGACAGCATGTTGAAAAAAAAGTCTGGTTTCAATACACCGCCTTGGCTCTGAATTTCAGCAGGTAAATACTGTGGCTCGGGCCGAGTCACCAAAACAGGGTACACCCCCCCACATCCAGGGGGCGATCATACTCGTGCGCAGATCAGACAGAGGGGGGAGGGGGAGTAGGAGGTTGCGTAGCGTGCGCAGTTAGCGTAAGAGAGAGATACAATAGGTGCAGTAGCAATGGCTGAAAAACAGCCCAAAAGAAAAAGGTCAGAGGAGCAGAAAGTGAAAAAGAAGGGCTATGACCATGAAAGAGTGAAGACCCGGGTCAAATTGGTGTTGCTTTCCGACGGTGGAGGGAACTCCGCCAATTGAAATACCTGAAAACGGACACGGATGTCGCCGTCTGTCTGCTGGATGGGTAAGCAACATTAGCTTTGTGGTGCTTCACATAACAGTAACAGCTGTCGGGCATTCATCTTGTTGTCTAATCTGCCAAAATGTTATGTGGTTGTGATGTTATCAATAATGGCAGTCGAGTTGTCTGACGAGTCAGGGTTACCGTAGCTACGTCGGTCAGCTACGCAGTTTCTACGGCCGATTCCATGACGATGCACGTCCATCAGCTTTTGGGGGTGGAGCCAGGGGTGAGGTATGAAGGGAGAGGGGGGTCTAAATTTGTTTATAAACAACCTCTCCACTCGTTGTCTCCCACATTGCTGACTACACCTTTAAGTGTCTTGTTCAAGAACACGTCGCCATGTGTCGCCCAGAGCTGGGCTTGAACCTGCAACCTCCTTATCACTGACCAAGCGCACTATCCCACTGCGCCACCACAAACCCCTTATATTGGTGGTGATTTCAGGCTTAGGTACTTATGTGAAGCTAACCACAGCAGATAGGTCACAAACAAGACTTGTCCATATAGGTGACGTCACCTGCTGCTGAAAAACACCACCCAAATGAATCCTTCATCTTTATAACATCGACCCGCTAACAACACCCAATGCCCACTTTTGTGTCCTGACTCACCAGTTTGATTTAACAGTGCTAACTTCAGGAGTAAAGGCCGTGCTGCTCTGTGCTGCTGCATCTCGGTCCTTCTCTCTGTAATCTGGTTAATGAAGCGTCGTGTGCAGAGTAACGCCTCAGCCCTCGTGTGTCCAGTCCAGTTCCACCTGGATAACGTGGAGCTCTCTGATCACCTGGACCTCTCCATCACCTGCGCCTGTGTGAGTGTGTTTTCCCACCTTGTTTGTGTTTTCACGCCGTGTCGTGAGTCTGCTCCAGCTCGCTCCGTACTACCTACGGCTCATTTCCAACGCATTAACAAAAATGGAACCTGACCAAGGAGCGATGAGTGGCTGAACGTAGGGGGAGAAGAGGGAGAGGGAAGTGTAACGAGCTGTTAAATGGGCTTAAGAGATGAGCAACATGCCTCACCCCGGGTCCTGCATACAGACCAATGCAGAGAGAGGGCACGAGCCGTGACGAGAGATGAAAACACTGAGGATGCAGAATGAAGGGACTTGGACCCAGTGGCTCTGGGAAAACAGCATAGATGGAGCAACATGCTATAACAAGGATTTTCTTTTTTAAAAGAACAGAAAGAAAGGGTCTGAAGTGTCAGTGAAACAAATTAACCTATAACCAGCTGTAACAAACACCTGCAGTTTAGGAGCACCTTTGCTCCGTGCTCTGGAGATTGTATAAAGGTCAGGGAAGTGTCGTCATACGCCAGCTTTGTTTGGAGCCAGGAGCTCTCATGTGTGTGCGTGTGTGTGCGTGCGGGAAATGAAACGGTATGTAGCTTTTAAATTGTAATTCTGCAACTTTGTTTTGTGTTTTTTGTTGTTCATGCTTGTTTAACTGTATTGTTAACTGTTAAGTGGATTGTTGATCACCAGCAGCAAAGGTTAAGAAGGAAACTTGTCGCCAGTCAAAACCCTTTGGCAGGCGAATTAATGTAAAATATGTTATATTTCTGACACTGTTCATTTTAACTTAGATATATAAAATAAACTTGTACTGTATTTATTACTGTATTGAATTTAATCAGAGGATAGCAGCTGCTAATGTGTGTAAATCCAGATATACTTGTTTGGACCCAAATCAACATTTTCAAACTACTGTAATATGACAAACCAGAAGAGTCGAATAAAAGTTTTCCTTCAGAGTAAGTGTTCTGCTTACACTGATTGTTTCATAAAGACACACCTTGTTTTTAACCATGGGTTTGGTTTGATGATTAGCATTAGCTAGCATTAGCTTTAGCCAAGTAAGTGTTTCTGTAGTTTATGATAGTTTAAAATTCATAAAATGACTCAAAAAGATCTAAAACTGAAATTGAAAGCCTTGTTAAAATGACTGCTACCCTGCAGTAGGCAATTATGCTTGTATATGTAGGTTAAAGTTAAAAAAGTTAACATTCTTATTTATTCATCTAAATGTCCATTAGGTGAAATGCTGGACAGCATCATTTTTGACTTCCAGCTGAAATGGAACAGAATGATCTCACATGCAAATGGTCAATATGAAGGTTCTTGACATGTGCAGGTGGTTTGGGTTTGAATCACAACTCTGGCAAATTTGTTGCACATTTTCCTCTACTCTCCCCTTTTCATAGTTTATTAATGATCAATACAGGACTAAAATGCCCCAAATCAGAAAAGTAAAAAAGGTAAGATGTTGGCATACTGGATGCAAAAAAACTATATTGTATAGATATATTCAGGTGGCCACATACCATCACTGCTGTGCTGGCTTACACTAGAAGAAATAATATGCAAAACATTGATGCAAGACATTCCTTAGTTTGAGTAGTGGTATGAAACAGTGTTTATTTTAACAATGACATTCCCCCTGGCGTCACTGATTTGATGGCGTGTGACGCTCCGACGCCCCTGCTCCGCTCAAGCCCCTCTCAAAAGATGGAGGAGAGGTTTATCGGCACTGTTTGCTATCATTGAGCTATACTATGGCGTGTATACTCTACAGAGACCGGAACAAAGGAGCAGGCTTGGGTGAAAGTCGCTGAGGAGACAGGTTTGATTTAATGATGTGTGACGCCCGGCCTCCTGCTCCTGCTTAAGCCCCTCTCAAAGATGGAGGAGAGGTTTATCTGCACTGTTTGCTATCATCCGGAGCTAAACTACTTCGGCGTGTGTCCTCGACAGAGACTGGAACAAAGGAGCAGGCTTGGGTGAAAGTCGCTGAGGAGACAGGTTTTGAAGGTAAGTTCTGTAAATATTCGTTTCCAGCTGGATTTGCCTGCACGGGTTATCACTGAGTCCGACCCGGCTGCTACGCGCGCCGCCCCACAGCTTGTCAAAATGTCCAGCGCCCAGGGCGCGCGCGTTACAGGCTTTAAAATCAATTCAAGGCCCGTGTGGCTGTAGCATTATGCTGCATTCACACCGGAGGCAAATCGGCGTCAATGGACGCCCGTAACGCCTGTAACGCGCCGCGCTTAACGCCCGAGGCTGGAAGCTGGACATTTTGACAAGCTGAGGGACGACGCGCGTCCTGGCGCAGGCGCAGTAGAGAGCCGGAGCTTGTCGGACTCAGTGATAACGCAGGCAAATCCAGCTGGAAACAATATTTACAGAACTTACCTTCGAAACCTGTCTCCTCAGCGACTTTCTCCCAAGCCTGCTCCTTTTTGTTCCAGTCTCTGTAGAGTGAACACGTCGAGTAGTAGAGCTTCGGATGATAGCAAACAGTGCAGATAAACCTCTCCTCCATCTTTGAGAGGGGCTTGAGCGGGAGCAGGGGGACATAGCGTCATACGTCATCAAATCAAAGACGTGGGGGGGGGGTGGGGGGGGGGTGTCATCGCTGATTGGCTGCTGCGCCACAGCGTCAAGCGAACTGGCGTCGAAAGTTCAATATTTTCAACTCGAGCGTCGAGGCGTCAGGGGCGTCGAGGGCGTCAAACGCCTCGACGCTCGACGCCTCAAACGCGCCGGACGCTCCAAACGCGTTCAACACGCCGCCCGGGGCGAATCTGCGTCAAGACGCGCCTTTGCATTGACTTTGTATGTAATCTCGACGCGCGTCGACGCAAATTCGCGTCCGGTGTGAACACACCATTAGTCTTTTGCCTAAAATATCTTTCAGTTTTAGTCTTAATTATGGCCCTTTTCCATTAGCCCTACTCTATTCTACTCGACTCTACCCGGCTCTACTCTACACGCCTTGTGCTGCTTTTCCATTAGCCCCAGTCGCCTGCCCAACGGGGTGCAGTGTCGCTGTAAACAGCTGAGCGGCACTGCGGTGACGTCATTTTGTGTGCGATTCAACAATCTGTGGCTTTTTGTCACAAACCAAATAACAAAGGAAAACAGAAGAAGGCTGCAGGTGGTAAGAAGAAATACCCCTTGAGAAGCACAGGAGAGTTTTGAAAGCTATACAACAGAATGAAGCCGAGGACGAGAGCAATCGAGCTGTAAAGAAAAGACATATGAGGGTAAGCTAACGGTAGCTACCGCTGGCATAATAGGTCGTCGCGCTCATAACTCATCGATGACAACATTGTCTGACCAATCAGTAGCCGGCAGTCGGTGACGTCATCTTTTAGTATGGACTCAGCTCGCTTGGAACCAGAGCGGAGTAGGTACTAAAACTAGCTTGTTTTAGGAGGTACCAGGCTAGTGGAAACACGCTGCAAATCGAGTAGGGCTGAGTAGAGTGGGGCCAAGGCATGCTAGTGGAAAAGGGCCATGGGTAATCTAAATTGTTTTAATTTTTGGCTAGTTTTAGTTGATTAAATCTCACAACATTTTAGTTTATGAAATCCACTGTACAGTTTTACACTAGGATACCGCCACCATGAAGCTACGGCAGCTGTGATTGGATGTCCTTCTTAGTTTATCCAACCTTCCCACACAACTCAAGTCGCCAATCGTGCCAATGTGGCTTGCTTCGCTTGAAACTCTTAAGCAGAGTTGGTGGTCCCATGTGCAACTATGTATGGCTCTAGCCTCAGTCCGGTTACTGTGGCTAACATTAAGGCTAATGCTATGTACCTCATACAACCCAACTTTAAATATCCAGAACAGCTCCTTTATAGTGAACTAATAATTTGACATTTTACAAGTTTAACATCAGCACATGGCTCTAATGGTTACACATAACACAAAGTTACGTAGTAGTTTTTCTTTCTGAGCACAGATTGTATGGTTCGCTAGTAGTTGTGACTCCTAAGTTGTCTCTACTTTCTACATGACCAAATTAGATCTGATTTATTTAAATCGCTGTCAAACATTTTAGTCTAGTTTTATTTGTTGCTGAGAATGTCAGTTTTTTTTGTCAATGTACACTTGTTTTTTTTGTGTTATATTCTAGTTTTGTCAGGGGAAAAAAGTTTATTGATGAAAACTATGACAAAAATAATTCGAAGTCGACAAAATTAACACTGGTATGAAAAGAAATCATCTTGCAAAATTTTGAGCATTTAGACAGCCCCTTCATTTTTTAACACTGTGAGTGTTAATGTGAGCTCGTTTTAGTTTACCTTTTACTTCACATGCTCCTGCAGTATGAAGAGCCTTTTCATTGGCTCTTTGACTGCAGGTTATCACAGTAACAGGTGGGAGAAGGTCAGACTCTCTTACGTTCTTGCTTGCCTTGAGCTGGTGTTTGGATGGAGGCTTCAAGGCTGCAGAGATGTAGAAGGAAACCTGAAGGTGTGAACGGCACCATCAGATGTGGTGGTCAGCATTCCTCTCTGCCCACGCTCATGTTGACCTCAGCTCAGGAAAGGTGTTTTCATCACAGACATGGAAAAACATGGAGGTTAGGGCTTCAAACCTTCACATCAGTGTTTCTATGAGATGGGCCGGAGGTCCCCTGTGAAAAGGTTTTATATGTTCAACAACATTCAAGGTTTTCCATTTTAACCTTTTACTCATTCGCTTTTCACACAGCTTCACCATTTTACTGAGTAAAGCAGCACATTAAGGAATATTTCATCAATAAATTCATACTTAATGGCAGGTTTGAAGCGTAATAATCTAAGATTCTTATTACAAAAGCTAAATTTTCCTACAGTAAACTCTCATTATCTCCCACCCTGTTTGGACCTTGGCTCTGTCTGTCTGGTGATGCTCGACATGATCTGATCACGAAGAGAAACAACTGAACGAGACTGGAGAGGAAATAGATCAAGTCATTACAATAAATTCTTGAAAGTGAAACAAAGGTGTCACTGTTGGTGGAACAAGTAATCAGTTTATTTTGAGTCAAGGTCTTTTTTTTTTAACCCTTATGGGACTGCAATTTTAAGGGTTCGCAAGTAAATACATTTGTATTTTTGTTAATTCTGATGTCATTTCTTGGAATATCTTCAAATACCTAATATCCCTAGAATCCTTAAAACGTAATCTAAAATTGTATACATATAAATAAACTATAAAAATTAGGTAAAGGTGTTCAAATTGTGTTATAAATTAGAAAATACAAAAATCTAATTTTTTTTCATTATATTTACTAAATATGCACACAAAACACATTGATCCAAAAGATTTCCACATGTAGAAAAATAAACAAGATATTTCTGAACACACCTGTAGTGATTTGAACAAAATACCTATTTTAGTTTTTGAGATATGATCATTTTTATGTAGAACCTGCAGGGGCTTTTTTTTTGTAGTTTGATCACTACTGCGGAACCAAAGCAATACTGAACACAGAAACTTGAACAAACCATTTCTCAACAATATTGTTTCAACTTTATTCATCTATATACATTTTTCATATACTTATATACATTGCACATTTTACACAATACACATTACATAGCCTACATTTTATTTTACAAAGAGCCATTGTGGAAGTCATCATGGCAGACAGAAACTCTGTCACACACAGTCTCTCACTAAATCACTCGACTTTCTGTTCCTAAATCGCACTCATACAGTACCTAACTCTCCCTATCACAATTTTAATCTATCTATCTATCTATCTATCTATCTATCTATCTATCTATCTATCTATCTATCTATCTATCTATCTATCTATCTATCTATCTATCTATCTATCTATCTATCTATCTATCTATCCATGAATCAATCTCTAGCTCTCTCACTATATGACCTGCTCTTTCCAACCTACTTGCTGCAAAGGTCCTTTGCTGCCACACAGTGGTGGTGCGGAAAAATTCCAGGGTGATTTTACGAGCATAACACGACGTAATGACGTAAATGGAGACGTCACATGAAAGACGGAAGTATATGTTTTAAGCAGCAAAAAGAATTAGCATTCTAGCTAATGTCTTTTTTGAGTTATATCAGTTTAAGCAGAACTATGTAGACAGCATGGCGGGCGGGGCCGCCCACGGGAGGTCAGTCCCTTGAGGGTTCATGGTGCAAGAGTCTCGATGAAACAGGAAACAGAAACAAGTGAAAAATGTGTTTTCCACTGCTTATGCTAACCACTGATGCATGACATCATCTCAAATCAAAGTTAGCTGCTTTCAAAACAACGAAAGAAAATCACAAGTCATTTCAGAAAATTTGATCAGGTGTAGGCTGACGTAAACTTGTTATAAATATATAGGTACAGTTGCAAGAAAAGTGTGTGAACCCTTTGGGATTACTTGGATTTCTGCTTAAATTGGTTGAAAAATATGTCCTGATCTTCATCTAAGTCACATCACTAGACAAACACAGTCTGTTTAAGCTAATTCCGCACAAACAATTAAAAGTTTTCATGTTTTTATTTGACAACATGTAAACATTCAGAGTGCAGGTGAAAACAGTATGTGAATCTTTGGATTTAATAACTGGTTGACCCTCCTTTGGCAGCAATAAGCCTTAACCAAATGTTTCCTGTAGTTGTAGATCAGATCTGTACAACTGTCAGGAGGAATTTTAGACCATTATTCTGTACAAAACTGTTTCAGTTCAGCAATATTCCTGGGATGTCTGGTGTGAATCACTCTATTGAGGTCGAGCCACAGCATCTTAATCAGGTTGAGGTCAGCGCTTCAGTTGGTGGACATATGGTCTTAATTTTTTCTGCAAAATGTCTTGATAAATTTGGGAATTCATTTTTCTGTTGATAACAGCAATCCCTCAAGGCCCTGCAGCAGCAAAGCAGCCCCACACCATAATGCTCCCTCCACCATATTACACAGTTGGGATGAGGTTTTGATGTTGGTGTGCTGTGCATTTATCCTCCACACATAGCGTTGTGTGTTCCTTTAAAAAAAACTCAATTTTGGTTTCATCTGTTCTGTTCTTTTACCAAGTAATCCCAAAGGGTTCACATACTTTTTCCTGCAACTGTATGTACAGTCATGCTCATATTTTTACATACCCTGGCAGAATTTCATTTCTTGGCCATTTTTCAGAGAATATGAATGATAACACACAAACTTTACTTTTACTCATGGTTAGTAGTTGGGTGAAGTTGATTATTGTCAAACAACTGTGTTTCTCTTTTTAAATAATAATGACAACCAAAACTATCCAAATGACCCTGATTTAAAGTCTACATACCCCAGTTATTGACACGTGTGCTGCCTTCTTGAACATCAGTGACAGCTTTAAGTCTTTTGTACGTTGTGGATGAGGCTCATTATTTCCTCAGATGGTAAAGCTGCTCAATGTTCTTGGAAAAAAGCCTCCAGTTTCAGTAAATTCTTGGGCTGCCTCACATACATTGAGCAGCTTGAGATATCCAAGAGAGGCTCAATGATTCTGAGGTCAGGAGACTGATTAACATACTGCCCAACCACCTTACTAAAAAGACTTCCCAACCACAAGCAAACCATTGATGAAGTTAAAGTGTTAACTTAGGTTCGGGAGCTGGACCACGCCACAAACCACACCTCCAATCAGCTGACTAGCCTACTTATACTCAGCCATGCCTCATCGCTCAGTTTGTCTGTAACTCTTCAAGACGGACAGACCACGCTGCACGCCGATCGCATAAGACATTGAACCAAAAAGCAGTCACCATCGATCCCGAGCCCCATATTCACGGCTCAGACGACGACTTACGACGATCCAGACACCCTCCTTTAACAGCCAGATCTCGACCAGAGCCAGCTTCACAACAGAGCCTTGTGGTCCGCATACCGCCTGCCAGCCACGTCCATACAGCTTACGACCACGATACCTCCAACCCCCGCAAGGTCTTAAAGCTTAAATCCACGAAGATCTTCGGACAGGAGACGATCCACACAGCAGCCCTCCTCGCTACACTCCGATGGCTCATCTCCATTCAGCCGTGCATACCGGCGCCGCGCGCCCTCATCCCGACCGGCATCACGTTCTCAGACCGATCACCTTCAGGAAGTGGACCATCGCTCGACTTCGTTGGCTCCTGAAAACGAGGGGCATTCCATGCCACCGCATAGACCATAATCCAGGCTGATCCATCTCTGCTCAACTTCCATAAACACCGCTGCTTCGTCTCACAGTCCCGCTTCCGGGTTCTCACCAGAGCCAATCATCGACGCCGCTGACGACCTCACGACCTCGCTGCCAGCGCACCTCAACTGCTCCCTGTGCTGGGGATCAGGTCGTATTACATTCACTCATTGACTCAACCTGCGATCGCAGGCTCACTAGCATCCCGTGCACATGCATCCTTTCATCCCGTCATCCCTTTCTTCTTTTCTATCAGCACAGCAGCCACACCTTGCAATGTGGCTCCTTTCCTCCTGTCATAGCCAATCTCATGAGTCTCCCAGTAGCTCATTGCAGATAAACCAGTGCGGCTATTCTCAATCATCTCTATTTCTAACTAATCTATCCTGTCACCCCTCCCTTCCCCCTCCCCTACCCCTCCCTTCCCCATCACCCAAATGTTTTTTTTTTTTTTTTTTTTTTGCCTTTGTCAATCTCTTCTCTACAGCTCCCTCCGTCGGGAATCAGGTCTTATTGCATTGACTCATCAACTCACCCTGCGCTCGCAGGCTCACTAGCATCCCGTGCACATGCATCCCTTCATCCCGTCATCCCTTTCTTCTTTTCTATCAGCACAGCAGCCACACCTTGCAGCGTGGCTCCTTTCCTTCTGTCATAGCCAATCTCTTGAGTGTCCCAATGGCTCATTGCAGATGAACCAATGCGGCTATTCTCAATCTTCTCCATTTCCAACTAATCTATCCTGTCACCCCTCCCTTCCCCCTCCCCACCCCCTCCCCTCCCCCTCACCCAAATGCATTTTTTTTGTCTTTGTCAATCTCTTCAACTACTACAGTGGCTACAACTATAGCATTACGACTACAGCAGCTACAACCACATTCCCAACCACTACAATGGCTCAGCCACAGCTTCAGCAGCAACAGCACCTCGAGCACCTCTAGCAACTCCAGCTCAATCACACTCCAGCAGCTACAGCACAGCTACAGCACAGCCCTAGAGCACAGCTCCAGCAGCCCCAGCACAGCTACAGCAAAGCTTCTGCAGCCCAAGCACAGCTCCATCAGCTCCAGCACAGCTCTAGAAGCTCCGGCAGCCCCAGCACAGCTCCAACAGCTACAGCACAGCTACAGCAAAGCTTCTGCAGCCCAAGCACAGCTCCAGCAGCTCCAGCACAGCTCTAGCACAGCTCCAACAGCTCCAGCAGAGCTCCAGCACAGCTCCAGCACAGCTGCAGCATAGCCCTAGAGCACAGCTCCAGCAGCTCCAGCACAGCTCTAGAAGCTCCAGCAGCCCCAGCACAGCTCCAACAGCTACAGCACAGCTACAGCAAAGCTTCTGCAGCCCAAGCACAGCTCTAGAAGCTCCAGCAGCCCCAGCACAGCTCCAACAGCTACAGCAGCTCCAGCACAGCTCCAGCAGCTCCAGCACAGCTCTAGAAGCTCCAGCAGCTCCAGCACAGCTCTAGCACAGCTCCAACAGCTCCAGCACAGCTACAGCAGCTCCAGCACAGCTCCAGCAGAGCTCCAGCACAGCTCCAGCACAGCTACAGCACAGCTCCACCAGCTACATCAGCCCAAGCACAGCTCCAACAGCTATTGCACAGCTCCAACAGCTATTGCACAGCCCCAGTACAGCTCCAGCAGCCCCAGCACAGCTCCAGCAGCTCCAGCAACAGCTACAGCAGAGCTTCTGCAGCCCCAGCACAGCCACAACACAGCTAAAGCAGCCCCAGCACAGCTCCACCAGCTACAGCTACAGCACAACTACAGCAAAGCTACAGCACAACTACAGCAGCTAAAGACCAGCTTTAACAGCTATAGCACAGCTCCAGCTAATCCAGAAGCCTCAGTTCGGCCCCAGTAGCCCCAGCAGCTCCAGCACAGCTTTAGTTGCTCCAGCAACCTCAGCTCGTCTTCTTCAGCCCCAGCTCGTCTTTTTCAGCCCCAGTTCGTCTTCTTCAGCTCCAGCTCATCCTCTTCAGCTCCAGCTCGTCTTCTTCAGCCCCAGCTCGTCTTCTTCAGCCCCAGCTCGTCTTCTTCGGCCCCAGCTCGTCTTCTTCAGCCCCAGCTCGTCATCTCCTTCTGCCCAGCCCCAGCTCGGCTCCAACAGCCCCATCACGGCTCCAACAGCCCCAGCCCTGCTCAATCAGCCCCAGCTCGTCTCCTTCAGCCCCAGCTCAGCTCCAGCAGCCCCAGCCCTGCTCAATCAGCCTCAGCTTGGCTCCAGCAACCTCAGTTCTGCTCCAGTAACTCCAGCACAGCTTCAATTAGGGCTACGCATGACGCAGATCGATGCAGTAGGCTATTATCCACGTAAAGCAGAAGCTGTCCAGCGGCAGTCTTTGCTGACCTCCCCAATCAAGCAAAAGATGATTCCAAAGGAAGCAGTGTTTCACTTATTTGTAGTGACTTAGTTGTCATATACATTAACCGCTACTAGCTGCAAATTGGTCTAAGTGAAAGTTGAAGCGTACTTGCAAAATCAGTGTCCAGGCTCCATTCAGAGCTAAACTTATACAATCAATAACAGCCAGCCACTCTTTCTCCCCACCCCCCCACCCCCCCACCCCCCCGTCATCCACTATCCAAACCCAGTTCTTCATCCATCTCCCACTCACTTTTCACCCCTCCCGCCTTCATCCCTTCCCAACTTTTGCCCCATCAACCTCCACTCCCAGAACCAGGTTCTGATCACTCTACCACCTTTCTTCTCTCCTACCTTCTCTTGCTCCCTTCCTCCCCACCTCAACTACCAGAATCTTCATCTTTCTCCCACCGGCCTCCCTCCCCACCTCCATTACAAAAACCAGTACTTTATCCCTCTTCTACTCTCCCACCCTCCATCACCCCCTCCCTCCCCACCTCCTCAACTCGAACCAGATTCTAAATCACTCTCCCACCTTTCTGTCTCCCTTGACACCCCCATTACTTAACACCAGGACGTGGCCAGAAATGTCGACTAACACAAGCCACTCCGTGCGAGTCCCTCTATGTAGCACTTTACAAATGTTATCTATCATTAACATCCAACTAAACCCAAACCTTGGGTTAAACGATGCACTTGACGTATTCAGTTCTACATGATGGTATAACAATACAATCCAATCAAAATATTGTAAATGGTAAATCCATCTAGTAAGAGGGCTTCAGGCTTCAAGCTTCAGGTTAAGTCAGGATAATGATGAATTGATAGAGTTTCAGTCTCCACCATCTGCCTGGACTCATTCCCGATAACATCCACCATCTTTTGGGGGCAAAAATTGTCAAGGAGTCCATACTCACATACTCCTACATCTCAGAAGTGGAGGAGGTTCCTTGCAAAGAGCCTATACTTCCTCCTCAACCTTCACAAACCTTCAATATCAAGCTAGACCCACAGCTATGGACCTTGGTTTACCTCTAGGAAGTAATCCTCCACAATCTCACTCCACATCAGACTGACATTTGAGTTCCTATCAGTTCCTCTGCTCCACCTTAGCATAGGGCTGGACAATTAATCAGATTTTGATCCTGATTTAAATTTTGCCATCTAACAATCATAAAAGCATTATCATCGAAGAAAAGTGATTAAAATGCCGCACAGTGTGGTGTGCCGTGTATGCAAGTTCCTGCGCTTCATAGCGCTTCTGTGTTCCACGTGCAGCCACAGCGAGCGTGTGTGACTTATGTGGATCAATAATACTGTATGTGCCATTTGCTGGTTCTTTAAATTGTGTTTAAATCAATACTGAAGTTTTTAAATAAATTAATAATTGCGTATATTAATTGTGATTCAATACCACTTAAAATAATCGGGATTCTAATTTTACCATACTCGTCCAGCCCTACCCTAGCATCAACTTCCATCCACGTTACTGAAAGTAAAGCAACTGTTCATAGCTTCTTCTGATTCCCACTCGGGACATCTCAACTCATCACATTCATTGAAACAACTTATTATCCGTGTCTGTCCATTCTCAGCTGATCTCCATTCAACACTACTCTTTTGGGGGTCAAGATCAGCTCGGGCAGGACACGATGAGATGGGACCCCCACACTGAGTCTCGCTCTGCCTGGCTTATGACGTCCTTCCTAACGGCTCATCTCTCAACAAACCTCATGTCACATGTTCATCACTGTCATTCCTCATATTCCTAAACCTTCAGTAAACTGTCAAACGTATACATTTGTGGTGTGGTCCTTGCTAGTGAAAACTTACCTAAAAGAAAGCAATCAACCAATCAACCAAATGATAAATCAACCAACCAACCAACCAACCAACCAAAGACAAACAATCCAATCAAGCAAATTAACGAAGCAAAAGGCTAACAAGAGGACAAACTCCTGAAAGTCTAACCTAAGGATCAACCACACAAATAAAAGACAAACTAAGCAACAACTTGACTAATCCACCAACTAATCAACCTAGCATCCTAAGGACAAAACAAAAGACTTGTTAATCCTCTTACTACTGTTGTATCTTGACCACCTTTGATGTAACTGCACATCATGTTGGTCAATTTACTTGTTGTCATGTTACTTGTTGAAAGTCTGAAGGATAAACTTAAATGTAAGAGCATTCTAACATTAGCTAGGAGAAGTTTAACAGTTGGCTGGATATAATAAGCCCCACTGCGGTGACTGGGGCCGAGGTTAGCATGTTGCATGTTAGCCTGTAATGTTTGGGGGAAACAAGATTACTAGACAGAACACAGCTGTGTTTTATTCATAGGCTTTTTGGACTCAAATATGTTACTGATTTCATGAAGACACCAAGGATCCATGTTTAACTGCAGAAAAGCAGCAAAATACAGGACCTTTAATAACCTACGTAGTTACATAAGACTAACCAGTCAGCAAACCACAGAATGTACCAGAAAGAAAGCAAGCAACCAACTGACCAAACGATAAATCAACCAACTCATTAACCAACCCAAAGACCCATAGGAGTGGGAGAAAAAATCAATTCACATAAGTATCGGGATTTTTGTCGGACGATTTTTATATTGATTTTTTTGTTCAGAAATCAATTTTTTTACCCCCCATACTCTTTAGGCGCTGAAGTCGCAAAATTGCGGCAAGTGACATTGATGGATAAAACAGGCCATAGCTGTTAAAATAGGGTTTCTATTCAAAATTTGGTGTATATTTATTTTGAAACACACACACCGGACCGAGGGACGCGAGTGGGGCAGTAGAGTGGAGCAGAGAGAGAGAGAGAGACACGCACACAGAGTTATGGAGTAAGAGTACTCACGATGCTGAGGGTACTTTCTAAAGTACTGGCTGACTCTGAATCTGAGGAATATTTACTCTCTGAGGATGACGGTCAGTTATAATAATAATAATAATAAACTTTATTTTTATTGCACCTTTAAAAACATTAGTTTACAAAGTGCTTTGACAGCAGTCAGGAACATAAGATAACAAAGCACAAGAGTTTAAACACAAGGAAAAAAGAACAATTGAAAAAGCTTCATTAAAATCAAAGAACAGTAAGGACATACACAAATAGCAAAATGAAGAAGAGAAAGTTCTGCAACACATAAATCAGTTTAACCCCAAAGTAGGCACAATGATCCAGGCCCAGTCACTAAAGACGGACACAGAGGAGGCCCCGACCCCATGGGGCCGGAGACACAACACACCAGGACACAGCAACACACAAGAGGCTGAAAACTCAAGTGTACTGCATCCTGATGGTTCTATCTAACATGCATGGGTCCCATGTCCAGTGACTCAGCCCCATGATTCTAAAGGCCCCCTCCATGTGTCATAGGAACCCAGACAACACAGGAACACTGCAACTAAAATGAGACCATGAGGACCAAATAAAAACTAAAGCAATATAAAAAGACAATATAAAATAGTAGAGATGAAAAAAGAGATAGAACAATAACACAGTGACCTTAAAAGATTTCTATAAAGAGATTAAAAGTATGACACAAGATAAAACAATCTGAGTTAAAAGTAAATAAAGACACCAGTCTGTTAAAATAACAAATAAGAAGTCAATAAAAGATGAAGCTAAAATGATAAGAAAAATACCATCAAATAAAAGGATAAAAAAGACTGAGACACAAATAAAAGGAAAAGAGACTAAAACACAGAGAAAGAAGGAAAATGGAAGACTAAAATGACTAAAAAGGCGGCATCACATAAAAGCAATTCTGTAAAAGTGAGTTTTTAAAAGTGACTTAAAAGAAGCAACAGACTCCGCATGCCTTATCTCCTCTGGCAGGTCGTTCCAAAGTCGAGGAGCTCTGGTCGAGAAAGCTCGATCACCTTTAGTTTTGAGCCTCGACTTTGGAACGACCAGGAGGCCCTCGCCAGAGGACCTAAGGCTGCGTGCTGGCTGATAAGGAATTAAAAGCTCTGAAATATAGCTGGGGGCCAAGCCCATGAGTGATTTAAAAGTAATCAATAAAATCTTAAAATCAATTCTAAAACTGACAGGAAGCCAGTGGAGGCTAAAACTGGCTAAAACTGGAGTGATGTGATGCCGTCTACTAAAACCAGTTAAAAGCCTAGCAGCTGCATTCTGGACCAGTTGGAGGTGAGAAAGAGATTTTTTATTTATACCGGGGAGGAGGGAGTTGCAGTAGTCCAGTCGGGAAAAGATTAGGGCATAAATTATTTTTTCAAAGTCTTGAGGGGTGAGGATATGTTTGATTTTTGCAATTGAGCGTAGGTGAAAGAAACAGGACTGGACGGTTTTGTTGATGTGGGATGAGAAGGTGAGTTCTGAGTCAAAAATTACTCCTAAATTTCTTGCTGATTGTTTGATGTTTTGTGATAGTGTGCCAAGACTGGACTGTATGAGAGGGGAGTTGTTGATGTTAAACAGGATTATTTCGGATTTTGTGTTATTGAGTTGCAGGAAGTTTTCTGTTGTCCAGAAAACTTCTGTTTCTGTTGTCCAGTGACAGTCAGTCGTGGCCGGGGTGGAAGTAATCAGCCAGTGCTGAGGGAGGGACGTGGTCTGGGGTGCAGAGAAGCTCAAAACACCGCTAAAAGTGACGGTGTTAGCGGGAATGAGAAAGACCGTGGAGCTCTGGTCAGATGAGGGAGAAGCCGGGGGTAAAAAGCACAGTGAAGGCAGCAGAGGCGTTCATGGTCGGCCCGTAAATTACAGTGATGATGATGGATGGGAAAACTAACCACTTTGAAACTATAGCCTTTTCAAATCTTGATAGCAAAATTGAATATTTTCTTGAAAAAATATGCCTAAAGGGTTAATAAGTCACTTTTAAATGCTTTTCAGGCTTTTGAAGAGAGAGAGTATAAACAGCAGGATAAATATTGCTGAAAAATCCTAAAAACGGACTTACATGTGATGTGTATTTTTCCTGATATTGTCTGTAGGCATCATCATTTTTCATCTTTTTCCCTGGTGTTACAAAAGCTAATTAAAGATTGCAAAAATTGGCAATATCGTAGAATCGTAATTTAAATCGAATCGGCACCTAAAAAATCATAAAAAATCGAATCCGGAGAAAAGTGTATCGACCCAGCCCTACTAAACCACCAGCTAATCAGCCAACCATGCACCTATCCAACAAAAAGACTTATCGATCTTACAACCAAAAGAAACCAACCAACAAACTAGGAAATGAACCGAAAGACCATCCAAAAAGTGAAGCCAAGGCCATGCCAATTGAAAGACTAATCAACTTACTTAAAGTCAATTCAACTTGAGGAAAAAACAACAAGTCAACCAAACAGCTACATAACTAACAAACCTACCAAATAATAAAACTAACCAACCAAAGACAAACTAGCCAACTGATCACAAAATTTATCAAGAAGGTAAAACTGAAAGATCATGAAGGTGGTAAAATCAAACTACAATATAGGATTAAATGAAATAATACAAACATCAAAGAAAAATAAAAGCAGGTTTTAAGAAAGGAGCATCAATAAAATAAAATAAAATCTATATATATATATATATAGTTCTGGACCTTATTTGCATCAATATCCACAAACTGGAGCTGAATCTGCCTGTCTTAGTCCGTGGTGCTTTCTATCTGCCTGATTTAAAACCCAACAGCGTTAAACCTTGGAGAGCTTAATTAGCCGAGTGTATGAAACATGACGATTAATTATGTGTTGCTATCTCTGGGTGGACACTCCTACAGTGAGTTATTTCCTCGGTCTCCTGACAGCTTCCTGATGTAAAGCTGCGTGTGAGAATAAATGTAAAATAACATTAAAACACACTCACTAATTAGAGGAGGGCGCTAATTAATCTGCTCCTGATCATGTTTGCATGTATGGGAAACGCATGTGTGTGTGGGCATGGGCTGATGTCACGGTCATGATGGATTTGAAGCACTAGGGGGCAGGATTGCACCACCTTTGTTCAGAGTGAAGTCAGAAGGGGGAATTAAATAAAGCAGCCTCCTGCATCAGGGTGTGTGAGGCAGGGTGAGTTATCAGGCAGGCAGAAGATGTAACCTGTGAACCAAAGGATGGAGGGAGGAGATAAATATGCAGAAAATGGCTGAAGGGTTGATAAATGTTTGAGATAGACTCCTTCATGTTTGGATCAGATTGCAGACTGAAGGGTTGATGTCTCTGCAGGCCCTCATTGTGCATTGTGTTGAATGTGGAGGACATGTCAGCTTGCATTAGGGTGAAATGCTTCTTTAACCCTCAGTCTGTCCCTTTAAACACGTCCCATCCTGCAGAGTGATATACTGTCGGTCTTCCAGGGGACTGGACCGTCTCTCCGTCCGTCTGTCGCCTCCTTTCTCTCCTGTTTTTGTATGAATTCCCTCCTCCGACTCCTCTGCTCACGTCCATGATCTCTCTGCAGGTGTTTGTATTGACAGAAAATGGAAAATACCAGATGTGACTAAAACTGCCTGACATGTGGACAGATGTGCAGCATGCATCACATTCTCATCCTGAAGTGGATGTTTGCTTTTACTCCTCATGAGGAATCAACCTTTACTGATCACATATGGGCCGTAACAAACAGATATCTGCTTTAAACCAGTGGTGGACAAAGTACTCGATGCCAGTACTCAAGTCAAAGTATAGATAGTCATGTTCAAATACTACTCCAACACAAGTGACAGTTGCTCAGTCAAATTTTTACTTAAGTTAAAGTACTGGAGTACCTGCTTTTGAAAATATTCAAGTATTAAAAGTACATTTTCCCGTTGACCTTACAGAACGTAATGACTGAAACAATCTACAGAATGAACTGACCTGCTTATAGATCATGTAGAATAAAGAGTTTGAAAATATGCTACAAAGCCCATGGAAATGCAAACTGAAACACTAATGAATCAACAAAAGGACAAACATTGACATTTTCTTTTTTTTATTTACCTCTGCTAATATAAGCATAAACTGAAATGTGCAATAGTAAGTATATTCATTGTTTCTGTTTGGCGAAATGATGCCAGATCTCATTAAAGTTCCAACTAACTTACTAATGTTAGTCACATTAAACTGCAACTACTACAAGCACATAAAACTGTCTAATATTTATCTTAAAGTAAACAAATGTTTACACCATTTTGCCTTACTTCCACATGCTTTCTCAGGTTGGACGGCGAGTTTTTGTAGGCAGTGAAGTTTGAGCACACATTTGAATCAAAAAGAATCATTCTTCATTTTGACCATCTCAAACATGGACTTCAGATATGGCCATGGGTCCTCTGGTGTGGAATTGTCGTCTTTATCTGCCATAGTAGCCATCATTACTGCCAAGACGAACCGTAACCACCAATGTAAGCTCAACCTTTACCTGTCCGATCACAGTAGCGCATACACGTCTTCTTCTTCTTTGTTGTTTAATGGCGGTTGGCAAACCAACTCAAAAGTGCATTACCGCCACCAGCTGGACTGGAGTATGGAACAGGATGCACGAAGTATAGATAACACCACTTGAACAAATCACATTTTAGAAGAGAAAATACATTTCATCCGCTGACTTCATACCTGTACCTAAAAGTAACGAGTCATGAGGCCATTTATAGAAATGTAGTGGAGTTAAAAGTAGAATATTTGTCTTTTAAATGTAGTGAAGTAAAAGTCATAAGTTCCAAAAATAAAAAAATCAAGTAAAGTACAGATACTCAAAAATGTACTTAGGTACAGTACTCAAGTAAATCTACTTCGTTACTGTCCACCCCTGCTTTAAACCTTATGTGCATAATGTCCGCTATAGTAGACAGATATTTAAAATACATTTTATACCCTTTATGTTGCAGTACAATGCCCAACTATCATGTGGGGAACTCCCAAACACTTGTCTCAAGTTTAAAAATATTATCTTCGCACTCTTTTTTTTTTTTTTACCATATTCAGATATTGCATCATTAATATAAAACAACTGCAGAGGGCAAATTTGGCATATTATTATTATTATATCCTTTATTTAACCAGATAAAAGCCTCATTGAGATTTAAAATCTCTTTTTCAAGAGGGACCTGGCATACACCTGTATTCAGATTTTAAATAATTTTGTATTTTTTATTTTAAATTTTGGTGTCATCACGAGTGAACAGTTTGATTAAACAGCAATAATACACATACTTCAGACTTTTACTTTTATTACTCTGATAAATTTTTCAAAGATGTCTGTGGATCTATGTTTAGTTCCACTAACTTACTATTTATACCATTGATGCATGGTGAAGTGGACTGATGCAAAACTCCCTGAGAATATAACTGAAAGAAAAAATGAACATGGTTTTTAACTTGTTTGAAAGTAAAAACAAAAACTGAAAATACTATTCCTTTGTGAGTTAATAATTCATGCATGAAAGGGTTAAACATATGGATATGATTACAGTGATTGATAAATGTAATCCTCTCAACACAAGGCCAGAATCAAAAATGCTTTTAAACCATTTATGTATGCAGCCAGCCACGTCATAAGTGTTTAATGCAGCATGTTCATGTTTTCAGAAGTACTTTTTTGCCCACGCCGATGAAGATTGGTCAAAACTCTCAAGACACACCATGTTTATATCAATGCAATATATCCTCTGTGATGTGTTATGGTATATCAATATTTGTCTCTTTTTTGGCCTTTATTGATAGTGGATAAACAGTTAATAGATTTGGTAAGAGGAAGAGAAAGCAGGGTGACAGGAATGAGCCTCAGGCAGGAATCAGAGCCCGGCCGCCTGCACTTGGTGAGAGCCTTCAGATGGAGTACATTTATCCACTGGTTGACCAACGATCCAACCAGATTGGCTGAAAATGAAACACTGATTTAAATAGCAGTCAGCTTTATTTAGAAAATTCCCACTGCATGCCTTTGTGACAGTTTATGGCGAGCCGCAGCTGTTTCCTGTGTGAGCTCAAACAGGCCTAAAGCTAGCAGATAGAGGATTTTACTATTCCTCTCACGGCTGTGCAACAACAGTTTGGACCTAAAAACATCAGAGAGAACTGCTCAACTTTATAAGCCAACCATATTTTCATTCATGACGGTTAATACAGGGTTCCCGCGGATCCTTGAAAAGTCTTAAAAGGCATTGAATTCATTATTCTAAAACTAAGGCCTTAAAGCGATATTCTGGGATGGAACAAGTTGGGGCCTATCACAAGGTTTAGGGCAGAAATTACCTCTACAGCGGTGCAGCAGAAGCCCAGGGCGTCCACACCAAACTCCCCCTCCCTGCTCCGGTCCTGCTCGTCTGCCGATCCCTCTGCACTCAGACGGGGCCATATTTTACTTGACCAAAAACACACATTAACGGACTCCACCGAAAAAATCTGATATCGGTCTGCATTCACGCTTTATTTAGAGAATTTTCAGCGCGTTACTTTCACACAATAACACTGCTAAATAAGGCTCTAGTTCTCACAGCGCCGTGAAACGGCCTCTGCGGAAGAGCCACAGCTGTGGCTGCAGAGCCTTCGCTGGTGTGGACGCCCTGGGCTTCTGCTGCACAGAAACACTGCTGTAGGGGCAATTTCTGCCCTAAACCTTGTGATAGGACCCAACTTGTTCCATCCCGGAATATGGCTTTAATTGGCATTAAAATGTCTTAAATGCAAATTTCAAAAGTCTTAAAAATTTGAACACATTAGTAAGATTTATGTTAGTTTGAACTAAAAAAATATTTAGTATCATTTATCTATTTTTCAAAAATAATTCGCTAATTTAATCACATGGCAACATCGTGTAATCACAATAGCGGAACTAACAAAATGGTGATGTGGTTGCACCAGGACCTTTTAGAGCAGACACATGTCTTGGTTCTACCTACAGTGCCTGAAGAGAGAAAAAAAAATGGGGAAAAACTGGCAAAAAAATCCAAAAGTGGCTGAGGAAAATTGGTTATGGCAGCAAAATTGGGAATTAAATTTGAAATTAAATTTCAAAAACCGTGTAAAAATTCCAAAAGTGGTTCTGACAGTGGCCAAAAAAGATGAATGGGGGCAAAATAGGCATAAAGTTTTTAAAACGGGGTTAGAAAAAGATTTAAGTGATGTTTTATTTAAAATAAACATTGGGTTAAAATTGCCTCTAACCCAGGTAGTTCATGTGGTGTTTTTCTTTGTTTGTTTTGTTTGTTTCAATTGTGGTTCGTTGTCGACTTGGTCTTAAATTTGATTTCAAACTTAAAAAAGTCTGAAAAAGTCTTGAATTTAACTTGCTTTGAGCTGTAGGAACCCTGTAGTAGATAACACAAGTTGTCTCTGTTAAAAAAAATCACCCATTCAGCCCAATTGCTACACCTCCTGTTAAAGCTATGGTCTACGTTTTGAAACCGCAGCCTGCCCCCCCTTCACTCACCCCTCCCCTCAGTGTTCCAAGATCCTGCACCCAGCTCGTGTCGCATCATAACAACAAGCCCCCTTGGACAGAGCTACGAGCGACTAGCATAATATATCAGCAGCAAACTCAATCAAAAACAGCTCAGCTCAACTGAAAGTATCAAACACGACAGACATCCCCCTTGTAACACACAGCAGTAGCCATTTCAATTGGACCGCCGGCAATGCGGGGAGTCGATTGTGGGGGAGAATTTATCTTTCTCGGCCTGTCCTCCCCAGCTCAGTTTACAATGCTAATGATTAGCGGCTAACAGGCTAACATCTATTGACAAAGCCAACCTGCTCCGCTACAAGTCATTACACAGGCACAGACTAACCAGAGTTATTCAGCAGACATCTCCCACTGTAGTAAACAAAGCCATTACCTGTTCAACCAGGGGTGAAACGGCCGATGCTGAAGGTCTGACGGCCGACTGAGGCCGTTCGTTAGCCCGCTAACAGGCCTCGACCGGCCGCTCGCCAGGGGAGAGAGAAGCGGCTTCCCAGTTTCGGCGCTAGGCTTTTCCGACTCCATGATAGTTCAGTAGCTAACGCTGCTAGCTGCTCACCGGAGGTAGAGGGGAGAAGGCGGGACCATGGGCATGACGCTGCGTAGCGAGGGAGACAGGGGATTGGATGGACTCACAGACCAATCGAACCTTGCATGCCAGCACGGTTTGATTGGTCAACTAGTATGCCGCTTTGTAGCGGATATACTGAATGGATTTTTTTCATTCTTTTTGGTCTTTATATTGTGTAGATTGGACCATAGGACCATAACAGCCTTATAAATGGTGTTATTAAGATGTACAAAGCTTCCAAATCATAGACCATAGCTTTAACATGAGAACGGTGCCTAGAGTCCCAGAATCTGCAAACTTTTGAAACCAGGGTCCAGAGTGAAAAATTTTGATTACAAAATTATTAAATAGTACAAATAAAATACAAAGCGAGAAATAATTTACTTCCAGGCAACATACAGAGACTATTCACAGGAGAAGGGGAGTATAGAGGGACACTTAACATGGAAAAGCACTTTGCTCTAATAAATCTTAAAAGAATATGCATCTCGCATTGTGGGGTGTCCACACTGTGGGGTCTCTTGTCCTTAAACTAAAGTTAATTTGGAGTTATTGCTCTTCTTTAATGTAATTACAACAAAAACTTAAGCAGCTGTTATAGACTGTAAAAAGCCAAGCTGCCTTCTTCAGTGATGCTGTAGCTGATGCATAAACAGCCTGAACTGCAGTTCTCTGGGGGTCCACTTGAGGTTGTTTGCAAAAGAACTAAAAGCCACGTACACACTCAATGTTAACATGCCTAGGTTAACAGCAGAAACAAATATAGTAACAGCCTGGATTAAAAACGGATTTTGTTGTAAGCACTTCACTTCTTCAAACTCCCACACTTTGCATGATTGATTTTTTCTTTTTAGATAACTTTCCTACTATTCTTTAATTAAGCCTTTAGACAGAGATGTTAGGGTCTGATCATTTTTTGAAGTTAAAAAAGCCTTTGGCCTCAATTGTGCAAAGTAAGAAAATGTTTCGGGCCTTTGTCCACAGGAAGCATTTTCATAATGGAAAGCTAGTAGCATCAGTTTCAGAGTGCATCGTGCCAGGGCTTACTGTTGACGGATAAAGAGACTTCCCGCCTGTTCCCCTTGAGCACCCACAAAGCTGCATTAACACCAAACGCAACTTGGGCGACTGAGATCATGTTGCCCACTCAAGTTGAGTTGCGTCCCCATAAATAGCTTATTTTGTCATTGTCGCTCAATATCGTCACACCAGACAAAAATATCCAGACAGATTTATCATCCAAAGAAGAAACTCCTGAGTCTTTATGCACCCACTCACCATTGTCCTGAAAAATTTGATCACCCAGGTCGCCCAAGTTGTGTTCGGTGTGAGTACACCTTAGAGGTGCCTACACTCCGAACGCGGCTTGAGCATCCTCTGTGATCACTCTCCATACAAAGTCAACGTACAGCCGTGATGGGGTAGGGTCAACCCTCTGACGACGACCAGGTCGCTTGTTGCGCATTGCCAAAGTTGAAAAAGCTGATCTTTTCAGGCCATGTTGTGTGTGGCTGTGTGGCAACAGCCAGTTAGCGGTGTGTGTAATGGTACCCATGGCAGACAATTTTTATTCTGGATTACAGAGTAAAAAACCATGTCTGTGTGGGAAACAGTCAGTGAGGACATTGGTTCCGCCGAGATGGACCGCAGAAAACTCATGGACAATGCTATTGTCTATTCTACCGGGGCGTCGGTGGCGCAGTTGGATAGTGCGCTTGGTCAGTGATCGGGAGGTTGCAGGTTCAAGCCCAGCTCCGGGCGACACATGGCAATGTGTTCTTGGGCAAGACACTTAACCCCAAGTTGCTCCCACTGCTGCGTCAGTGGTGTGTAAATGGGCGTGAATGTGTTAGAGATACTGATGGATAACTGACATAGAAACTCTGAACCATCAGTGAGTGAATGTGAGAGCGAATGGGTGTGAATGGGTAGGTGTGACCTGCGGTGTAAAGCAGCTTTGAGTAGTCAGTTATATAGTAGCTATATAGAGTAGTAGCTATATAAGCTCAAGTCCATTTAGCATTTACCATTTATTGTAGGGCATTAGCGTGGTTGGTTGGTGAGTGAAAAGGAAACAGTTGGAATAATGTCCGCTTATACATCCTATTATTTGATATATGATATGATCGCGGTAGGTGTGAATGCAGCTTTAGACTGTATTTTTTCACCTCTGCCATTGTTCTTACAAAATGAACTGCAGTAGCCCCGCCCACTCTTGATTTTGATTGGTCAGGTAGGAAGAAGTCACAGTGATGAGTGAGGCGCTCTCTCAGAAGATGAACTGTTTTTAGCTGAGAGCACTGGGAGTGTTGTGACATCATCACCTAATGCTGGGAGAGTTTTTCTGCTCAGAGTGTTGAGAATGCCGGAATACGTTGGCTTTTGACACAGGCTCTCAATTATTAACAGCCTGGTACGAAATGATCCATGGCGGATGCTCTTAAACTGCTCAACTCTTTTGTGAAAATGAACAAGCATTAAGAAAAATGTCATCCAAAACATCATCGAGCAGCTGTGGCTTAGTCCAGTATTTCACTTTACCAACAATCAGAACATGTCACATGTGAATGAGTCCTTGAGCAGGACACTTAACCCTGAGTTGCTCCAACTGCTTTGTCAGTGATGTGTAAACAGGTGCAGTAGTGTTGATTATATCAAATTAGATCAGATAGGACTTTTTAATCCCTAAGGAAGACTCCTCAAGGAAATTCAGACGTGTTTAAACTGTGTGGCTAATGCCCATTGAAAGAAACTTCAGTGTGTGGAAAGTGTAGATGTTCTCTGAGGACTCAGAAAAACTAGACAAGCTCCAAGCCAAAGTCTTTTTTGTCATCTCTTTAAATTTTATTTAAATAATCATTTCACCCAGCCAACATAAATGCATCATTATGATAATAACAAGACCACAAACGAATCACTAAACATGACGTGTGTTGTGCTGCATCGAGTAGCATGTTTAGCTTAGCTGAATAGTTTTTCTTTTTGGTCTTGGACCAAATTTCAGCCCAGATTTTAACACTGGATGAATATTTCTGAGTAACACCACTGAAAACAAAGATTTGTTGAATTTTGATCAGATCATCCACGATTATTTGACTGAGCAACAGGAGCAGATGAGTGGGCGGGTGATTTGTTGACATTCTGGTGGTGAGGATGGAGTTTAAAACAGATGATTTCATGAGGATTTTGATCAGCCAATTGTGTAGATACAAACATAATTACATACATACGTACAAATATACATAGGACTCATTTTAGCAGCACAAAATCTAAAATCTATCGAGGATATTTCTGTTGTTTTTCTGACTGGATGTGATGTGACAATAAGGATAAATACATGAAATCCTCTATGAATGTCCTAACTGCCTGCTAGCAGCGCAGTGCAATGCTGCACAACATTTTCGCCATGACACCCTTTTTCCGTTTTTTGCTTTTGTTGTTCAATATGAAGCAAGGAAAGAGGGATTTTGTCGAGTAGCTCGAGGGCTTTTTTTTGTTTTCTGTGACTAATCCCACTCAGCAGAGCTCATTAATCTGTTCAACACAGCAGAGAGAATAGCTCATTCACCTTTTTCTGTTTGGGAAATGTTTTACTTTCACTTTCATCACAGAGACATGACTATTGACGATCCTTTGAGTCGGCCGCTCGTGAGTCTCAGGAGAAATATGGGTCATGGGATTACAGGTTTGATTATTGCAGTGTGGACAGCAGGCGTCAGACACTGTACGATACAACATCTCATATTCATGTTAAGTTTGGACACATGATGGGAATCACATAATTCAAAGGTGGAAAAGCTTTCCTAATGTCATTTTCCAAATGTTTCTCAGCCCTGTATTGTTGTGATAGTCATTAGTCTCATGTCCAGTATACGAACATCGATCTCATTGGTCCACATCAGGATTCTGTCCCTCACGTGTTTACTTTGTGCACCTTTATTTTGCAGTTTTAAGCTCATTTAAATTTCACAAACAGAGATTCACTTAGTCTCAGTGGGGTTCTTCTTGCTAATAAAGGATAAATAAGTAAAAAGAAATACCTCACGGGGTTTAATTCATCCCTGAACAAACAAGTGGAAGACCTAACTGGATCCCCCGCCCTCCTCATTCTGCAGCCTCAGCACTCAGTATTCTCTCCACACGGGGAACGCCGGCAGCTCGGGCGCTCCTGCAGGCTTCTCTTTTTATTAACATTCCAGTCAGACGCCGTCCTGGTAGCTTGATCCTCAGAAACAAATTGGGAATAGCCTTTGATATGGTAGCTGAAAACACTCCCAGGGAGTTCACAGAGACACAGAAAGGCAGCAATTCCTAATCACACTCAGGCAGGCTGGCACAAACAAATGGAAATAAGTTAAAAAGATGAATTTACTTTATATACACTCCCCTCGTCTGAGAAAAGAGGATCTCCCTGTCGATCAGGGCTCCTCAGTGGGTGTTTAGCTCTGGATTGTCTCCTGCAGTCATTCAGAGAGCACGGCTCCAGCATCAAGTCTTACATCTTTAAATTGGATCTTCCATGAAATGTGCATACGGTGAAAGTGCTCTTAGGGACTGAAGCCTTCAGAGAATCGTATTATTTGGGCCAGGAAAAGGTGCTGGTCTTAGTTATGCTGTTTGGAGCTCTGTTGCCAAGAGATGAGGTGACTGTAGTATCATAGTTAACTCCTCAATTCCAATTCCTACAAACATCCTACAGACCATCCTGCCCACATTCAACCTGGCAGTGAAGCACATTATCATTTGTCTTCCCCACTGACTTTAAGTGAGCTAACAACACCCCGCTACTTCAAGGATAATTTCGGTTTCTACAGCTTTCACATTGTTTAAAGAATGAAGTAGAACAATATACTCACCCAGAAGGCTTTCCTGATCCAAACAGTGCTTGTGACTGTGCTGACCTCTGAACTGAAAACTTTCTTCATGGCTGCCGCGCATGCGCAGTATGGTCTCATTGTTTCAGGGGCGACCGCCGGCTACACAACGACCTTCTTCTTCCAGTTTCGTGCAAAATGGACGAATATCTATCGGATGAAGATGTTGTAGACGAGAACTTTGAATATGATGGGTGTCCTTACAGTTTCGAGCCAGAGTTTACAGATGAGGAGCTCATCGAAAGGAGGACGCAGAGGCAAAGAGAAGAACAGCTCTCCAGAGAGCAGTCTTCAGTTCAGAGGTCAGCACAGTCACGTAAACATGGGTGGAGCGACCCTGAACTGTCTTGGAGGAGTAGCGTGAGCGGACCATGATGAAATATTGGTGAAGCTAATAAGTTTTTGGACGATTAATGCAGTTTTAGGAGCGGCGCTATACATGCCCCGTGTGCTACCATTATACGGATGTCCGCCGCACGATTTTGGATCTAAATATCTCCCGAAGCACTGTTTGGATCAGGAATACCTTCTGGGTGAGTATATTGTTCTACTTCATTTTATAAACAATGTGAAAGCCGTAGAAACCGAACTTTAAAATCCCAACACTCAGCCCTGTTTTAAAATTAGTGACCTGTTTCACTTCTTCCATTCATGTCTAAAATCCTTCAGCCCACAGTCTTCAGTCAGTCTGAGTATCTGCATGATAACAACCTGTTTGATCCAAATCACTGCATCATTGTGACTGGATAGAGCTGCAGGTTTACATATGCCTCAGACATATGTGAACCATCAGATCCTCCTCTCCATGCTCTGTGAACTTGGTATCTCTGGATCTGTCCTGCCATGGTTTAAGTCCTTTCACATAGGAAGATCTTTAGAGTATTGTGGCAGGTTTTATGACTGTGTCATTTATTGATTTATTTGTTGTTTATTATGTAGAGGAGCGCCTTCTTTCTTTTTCCTCCTCCCTCCCTCTGTGCTCCTGCTCATGCTAGCTGCAGGTGGAGCGTCTTCATTGGATGGCAGGAGAAAGACACACCCGCTGCTGAGTGGAGGAGACAGTGCAGTGGCGCATTTTGATTGGCCGAGCGCTGAAGCCGAAGAAGAGACGCCGATCCTCCTTCCTCACTACCCAACGCCACAGTTCTCAAAAGCCAATTGAGTCTTTGTGTGATTTCAAGAAAATTACTTAAGTAAGCAGTAAGGTAATGTAGGGGAGAGTAGAGCTTTGGTTTTCATTTTCTCCTGTTTTTCTGTTAGGGAGACACTTTAGTTTTGTATCTATTTTCTTTTTCATTAGTGATTAGGTAAGATTTTTGATTTACAAGAGTGTTTTTTTATTGTTTTCTTTAGCCTACTTTCCCTGAGGTAAGTTTGATTTAGTTTGTAAAAAAAAAAGAAGACAAGAATTATTTAAAAAAATATATGTTGCTGCTTGAACTACAACTAGAACAGCACTCAAAGAGCGCAGACCTCCGCCAGCACCACAGTCCTCTCCCATATTGTGATTTTTACCGTATATATTAGTCCTTCCTTTATTTCATGTAAATATTTAGATTCAATGAAAACATACCATTAGCAGTTGGATTCATGTCTTCATGTCTTCATATCTATTTTAGTTCAGTAGTTATTCACAAAAATTGCATGTTTCATCATGGCGGATTGCTGGTGTGCCTTGGGAGTGACAAAGGAGTGGTCAATTTTTGTTTCTTCCATTATCCCCAAGGCTGGTCGTAACGGCGGGGAGGAGTGTCAGATTCACGTAGCTTATCAACAGGGGTACCTCAGGGATCAGTGCTTGGTCCCCTGCTATTCTCATTATTCTCCACCTCACTCTTCCCAGGTGATGACACACCTTTCTCAGCTCAAACTTCGTTATGCTTTGCTGATGACTCCACATGGATGAGGAAACACTACCTTCACCTAAATGTGTCCAAGACTGAGCTTATTGTCCTTCCAGTCAGTCTCTCCATTTAACCACAAATCAAGGTCCAGCTTTTATCCAAAAAAGACAAGCACACAAATTGCAAGATTTCTGGGTGTCATGATTAATGACCAGTTGACCTTTGAGGTTCATGTGGCCTTAATTGTTCAGTCGTGTCAAAATGCCCTTAAAAGAATGGCTGGATAGTAGGAGTGTAATGAAATGGTCAACTCCCGAAACGATACGAAATATGAAACAGGGCTCATGATACTAAATACTCACAATACAAAATATAGATTACAGAACATCCCCAACAGTAGGAAGTTGTGCAAAAATCTCATTTTCTTTATTTTCTTCCAAATGCAGATATACAAAAAATATTACTATATCAGTACAAAATAAATGCTTTTTGAAAAAAAAAAAAAAAAGTAGTTTTTTTCCCCTTATTTGGATTACAGTGCAAATACAAACATAAAATCTCAATAAAAAGTGCTTTGTTGTAACAATCAGGATAAGTACATTCTTGAATGAAAAGGAAAACAAATAGCAGTCCTCAGAGCTGCAGTTTAGACCTATAAATGTCTGAACTGTGAACTATAATATTTAGCCTATAACAGTGCATATACTTCTGATCTTCAAGTATGATCAAATTCTGTCAACTCAACAGTAGATGCAAAAATCAAATATTGTTTTTTATGCAGATTTACACAAACATACAGTTGCTGCCTGTCTCCAGTTCAAAGTAGTTGGTAGTTGTTCTCGCCGCAGTATATGGACAACTGTAGCGGCATATTTTGCACACGGTTGTTGTTTTGTCTGCAATCTTCTCAACGTTCTCTTGTCTTTTACATTGGAAACCAAAATAGGTCCACACAACCCATTTATTTGATGAAGGAGCGTCAGCTAATTCCTCGACCTCATCTTCCTTCATTCTGAAGCAAGTGTTTTGCTATGGTAGGCGAGGAGGGTAAACATCACCAGTCGTGCGGGCGCCCCTTCGTGTTTTTTATTTAATGCTTTTATTTCGTGCATCTTTGAATTTTATTTTGTAAAATTTCGTGGCACGAAATTTTGTCACACCCCTAATAGATAGGTATAAAAAGAAAAAAAGTCTAAAAATACAGTAAATTAAATCAAAAAATTGTGCGGTTAAGTTAAAAAAGAGCTTAAATGGGACCATTTAATGTCAAATTTTCAAGGTCAGTCAGAGCAGACTATCAGGCTTACAGTATTCTGCTAGTCTGAGTAGATTAATGGATAGATGGAGAAAGTTAGAATTTAATTTATATGATAATTATCAACAATAATACATCAGTTTTCTAACCAAAGAAGAAAAAAACCCCTTGGTAGGTCAACAAAGTTTCTTTTAGTGTTGAATTAATAATACAAAAATTATTAAATCCCTACATTTGATTAAATTAACTCAAATTATTGTCGTTATGAGCTACAGTGGTTATTTGTGAATGCAGCTCTGTTACAGTTACAGTTTGAGCTGAATAATTAATTATTTAACTTTTACATTAAACTGCCTGTTGTTGACCTACCTGTTGTTGGAAGTCTTTGGTTTGTGAAGGAAACCAGAGTGGCTACACATTGGTGGGTAGGCAGACCAGTCAATCATTATTGGTCATATCATATCAAATGTTTTCTCAAGACACTCAACAGCCGAACAGGCCGAAGCCCGACTCTCTCAGTGACGTGTTCAGCCCTCTCCTGCCTGCAGCTACGTGTGTGACAGCTCTGCTGTGAGACGCTGTCCTCTTTTATGAAGCTTCACAGGCACAAAGACGAGCCTCTTCCTCTCAGACAGACCTGGGGAGATGAGGGAGATGGAGGAGGGGGGACAGAGTGTGGTGTCATTCATCATCATCTCTTTTCTCTCCACTGAGTGTGTTACCTGAAACACACCGAGGTAAAAACACTCAGGTGGATAAGTGCTGCTGTGATTGTCATCTTGTGGTTCAGCCTGATGTCTGACCAAAAGTATAAAATCAGACTTCGCTGAAGTTTCATTGAACTACAGGTTTATAGCTGCATGAATTTGACACCCTAATGATTTATCACATTGATGTGCATGTTTTCAAATGTGCTGTAAAAAATGATCATGTAACATCAAACATGAGAGCAGAAAACTGAATATTTACTCAGTAAAGATTTAGATAACTTTATTGAAATGTTTAAAAGTGAAATAATAATGGGAGTCTTTGGCTTCCTCCAGAACTCAAATAAGTAATCACTCTTCAAGAAGACATTCAGTGATTAAAATATTGTTGAACATCAACCCTTTGAAAAATATGACACTAATCTGAAACTTTTTTGATCATGTTGAAATCACTGCATCTCCTGTCTATATCTGCTCAGTTACTGCTCCATACATCTCTGTTGACTTTGTTCAGAGTGGGGAAGTCCAGAATTTTTTCACTCATACCACACTCCTAAATTAGAAAAGCACTGCGAGAGCGCAGACCTCCGCCAAGCAGCTCAGTTACAGCCGTGGCTTTTCTGCCTGGACTGGACAGCTGAGTGTCCACTCATGTCTGTTCATGTGGAGAATGCCGCCTGCCATTTACATCAGAGCTGGGAAGAAGGGAGTGTGAATAACTCTCCAAGCAGTGTTGGGCACGTTACATTAAAAAAGTAATTAGTTATAGTTACTAGTCACTTTCCCAAAAAAGTAATTGGATTACTAATGGAATTACTCCTTCATAAATGTAATTAGTTACCAGGTAAAGTAATTGATGTGTTACTTTTTTGAGGCGCTGGAGATTCACTTCAGGTCTATGTTCTGCACGGCCGCTTCCAAACCTCATAAATGCACTATCGTTAAGAAAACACCAGACAGGAAGTCAACGTGTGGAGTATCCAGCAGTTTCAAAATAAAACAGAATGCACGGACTCTCGAACGTAATTGTCTTCAATTGTTTGTCATTATATTAAAACCAGAGACACGAGCATCAGGTCAGCAGTCGATCCGAGGGTCGCAGAGGTAACACAACACCACGGATGAAGAAAAGTGAATCATAGAGGTACAGAAATATAACACAGTGTGTACATGACACCAAACATATTTTCTACAAGGATATAGGCAGATAGAAGTTGAATAAATCACGAAGCTGTGTTGTTGGGACCAGCAAAGGGACCTCAGAGAAGCGAAGTGAGGTGTTGTTTATTTCTTTTCTCAGTCTATAACATGCTTTATGAGTGTGTGACATCACTAGTCTTGTGAGAGCCTGTGGCTCTCCGGGGATCAGTCCTCCCTGTACAGGTCCGCGCGCCCCTTTCAGTGGGGTCTGTCTGTCAGAGCAAGGTCGCAGCGCGGTGCGGCTTCCGCGTCCCGTGGAATTTGGGTGTGAGGCAGGTCGGATAACAGCTGCTTGATATCGGTGCAAAGTAACGCGCTGCATTTCACTGTCAGTAACGGTAATGGCATTGTAACGCATGAAAAAGTAATTAATTAGATTTCCAGTTACTGGGAAAACATAACGGCGTTAGTAATGCCGTTATTTCTAACGCCGTTACTCCCAACACTGTCTCCGAGTTATGAGCATTCCAAAGTCGGAAGGCTAATGTTAGTCATTGTGTTAGCAGAAGTTCTCCACTGGCATTGCAAGGGAAGCTGGGAAATGTAGTGACATAGGCTTTAAAAATGTTGACGTCAGTTTGCAAATTAACTACAATATCCATAATGCCGTAATTGAATGGGATTTGCCGTTATAAGCTTCAATGTGTTTTTATGTCGCTCAGTGTGGATCGGATCAGCACCAAAATGTAACAGCTTCTTCCTTGGACCAAACCATACCTCTGGTAAACTTTTCCTGTAAATCTATCCAGTAGTTTTTGTGTAGTCTTGCTAACAGACAACAAAAAAACAGACAGACCCAGGCAAAAACATTACCTCCTTGGAGGAGGTAAAAGGGATTTCTATGTCAAGCATATTTAAGTCAGTAAAACTAACCTAGAGTAAAAACAGTCATCATCACAGCTTTCAGTTGACCCTTGTAAGGAAACATGACAATAACTTGAGAGCTTAGGGAGGCCAATCAGAGTTCAGGTAGCCCTGGTTGCCCCTGGCTACAGCTGGATCTGCTCTTGGTCTTGGTGGGAAATCAGCACAGTTCAGCAGAGAGGAAAGGCTGATGGCTTGTTGTCATATTCAGGCTTTAACAAGAGCAACTCCACAAAACTGCTAAATCTTTTAAAAGTACTGGTGCATTAAGGTGATCAGCTTTAGACAAGCTAAGACATCCCAAACTTGTCTTCGGTTTTGCAGTCCACCAGATCATACATACATTTGAGCAACCTGCAGTTAAGAAATAACATAATTTAAACAATAACAGTACATGGCCATGAGTTCTTACAGCATATTGGTGCCCTCCTGTGGCCCCCTGAGGTATTGGACTTTACAGATACTGAATATATCACCCCAGCATAATGTGTACCAAAAAGGAAACAAGTCACTGATGTTAGATATTTCTGTGATGAACTCAGTTGGCAGATTTATTTTGCTTTCACATATGAGCATATGATGTGTGCCCTAACAAGTCTCAGCTTTACCACAGGCCCTGTAGTAGATACTCCAAACGCTCCAGTTCTTGTTGCATTTCCAAAGGAACTCAACTTTTTTAACTTCAGATTTACTGGTAACCTCCATTCCTATTTCCTCTTTGGGTTTTTTTTCAGATCCAGGCATGCTTTCAAATGAAAAGCAATAATTAAGATTTGTTGGATTCAATTTAAATATTTAATCACAGAAATAGAAGTTACAGTGTCTCTCAAATAATGGTGGGGCACACTGGTGCCATTTGGAAATATGTCCATTCATAATTTATAATTGAACAACTAATGAATGAGTTTTGGATTTATGTCCTCGGTTATCTGTCTTTATTACTTTAGTTACAGGTGTGAATTCTGCTTCAACCAAAACCCATCCATCAGGTTGCAACAAACTAAACTAGGAAACTTAGAAGCTGGACCCAGATACTTAAAAAAAAAAAGATTTATTTAAAGGGACTGTGAGGAGATTCTGAGTAATTACAAAAAAGTCTCACTTTTAGATATATGCCTGATGGAAATAGACTCTTTAAGATGAGTTTATGTAGCATCAAAATAGGTTAGCTATAAATGCTATTCCTTAGCTTCGCGGTCGGGTCGGACAGGGCTGGACTGGCCTGGATACTCAACTTCAGGAACAGGACAATTAAAACTAGAGCAAATTTATATTATTCGGACACATCTTAGAGCACCAGGCTGTAAGTAGCGATATATAGCCGGCTACAAAACTACGATACTAAGTTTTCCAAAAATTGCTTGTTGTCACACATCAAAAACTACCGCTACGTAACTAGAAAGAGATACATTACCTCGTCACTTTGCATCCTGTAAGTTGTTGAAAAAAGAAGTTGTAAAGCAATGCAGAGTTCTGAGGAAGACTGGCTTGGATCACATCTTTTGGTGCATTCCAGTTGTAGTCAGAAGTCGGAATTTCCGAGTTCCGAGTAGGAAACTGCAGCTGGAACGCCCCCTGAAATCAGAATTTCCTACTGGGAACTCGGTGAAACCTCACCACCCCCGAGTTGACAATCGAAGATGGATGCCCCCAGTGTGAACAGTTATGTAGCTCCTGTAATAATCCATTTATTTGCACTTCTGACTGGGGTGTGTCGCTCTAGATCAGCTGTATACATCGTATTGTTAGACTTATATTTACAAAAATGCTGCCATAGTGATAATCACAGTCTTCATTTGATATTTGTGAACAACAGTGCAGGACGTGCTAACAACAGCTAACAATAGCCTGGTAGATCGGCATGTTTTTTTCCGACTTCAACTGGAACGCCGATAAGTCGGAGATGATGTCACTCCCAGTTCCGAGGTTACTGGAACGCAGCATTACGACAGTCACAGCGTGTGCTCATGGGTGGCAGAGTCTTTATGTCGCCGGTAATAGATTCTCCTCACAGCATCTTTAAACAAAAAGCTCAAAATGCAAGTTTCTGACACAATACAACTCAAACAAATCTCTCTAGGAAGATAAACTCTGAAAACAACAGTAACTTACCCACAGGGATCTTGGAAACTTTTGATCAGACAAATATAAAGAGGGAGCATGGAGACTTTAAACACCAGAGATAAAGGGACAGAGGCAAACTCTTCAGAGCAGGAAAGACAAGACACACAAAGGACACTACAAAATAAAACCGGAAACACCAAGGGCTAAACAGAAGAAGACAAAAAATAAAAAAAATGAAAAGCATGCTCATATCAGCATTAGGATGCTGCAGTATTATTTTATTTCATTCAGTTTAGAAATGTGCCACCTTTCTAATTTGTGACCTGTAAGATTTAAATGTGAGTCAATTCATCAATAGAATTCAACTTTATTACAACAAATTCTTTAATGAATAAATATTTTAATATTTTTGCAGCTGTCAGTCATCTTTCTGCAGTCAAAATAAAGAGACTGCAAAAACCCAGTGACCAAAAAGCTGTTTTTCATGTCAAACATGGTATGACTTGAGAATTTAGCCTGAGGTGAGGTAAGCCTTAAGCAAAAAAAAGTTTGAAACCACTGGAGTGGATCATCGAGAAGGGTCCAGCTGCAGCTTCGCAGACTGCAGTCTCATGGCTGCAGTCTCACGGCGTTCAGTTGCACATGCGCAGAGACGGTTAAAACTAACCTGCGCCCCTGGGATTCATCATCTGGTGGAATAGGGTCCCTACCCCTGCCCCATCCCTTACCCTAAACTTAACCTTAGCTTTAAGAACTTACCTGAATCTAAGTTTAAACAAATACACAGACGCCTCATTACGTGCTGGACCGCATCAAGCGTCGCCACCATATTGGATGGGTCTCTTCACTCCGGTCTAGCACCAGAAACAAGTGGAGTGGATGCATTTCTGCTCGTATTTTGTGCAGCATAAAGTGACAGTAAATGGCACAATATTGAAAGCAGATGACTTTTTTTAGTTTTATTCCAACACAGCTGAGTAAAAATGTATTTAAAGTTTGATACACATGTCAGAGCTATTGAGGCAAGTCCGTATTTACACTGCGCATGTGCGACTGAGCGCCGTGAGACTGCAGCCCTGAGACTGCAGCTGTGAGACTGCTGCCTGCAAAGCTGCATCTGGATACTATTGGGATCATCAGCCAGAGGAAGACTGTTTTATTTAAGCAAAAATAAGTTATCAGAGAGGTTGAGACACCATCCAAACATGCCCCAGTGTTTGATTTGGTCTCATCTTTCCTTTTAGCTGGCTGCAAACTTTGTGTGTGTAACTGTCGACCTGGGAGTGCAAAATGGGTTCATCAGCTGCTTCCATCTATAAAAACTATTAAGTGAAATTAAATGTCTTTAAAAAACAATAATCAACTAACTGTGGCCCTGTGGAGGCCTCCAGACCTCAAACTTCCATCTGTGCGTTAATCACTCTAAGAAACACGCCTCAGACCACTTTTCTTCTTAAATATAAAAATATTGATTAAAAACCGTTAAGGATCTTAGCTCCTGACAGCCCGTCACGTCTCCAGGGCTCTTAAGGCCAGTTGACCAGAGTTATAACAGGCCTCCTGCTGTTCCTGCCTCTGTTTAGCCCCTGTGATTGAAAACCAGGACCGGCTAAATGACTCCTGTCCGGCTCCTCGGCTGAAGATTTCCGCTTCATAAAAACTTGAATAAATGGTATTGAATTCAACCCTGGCCTGCGGTATTGCTCTCTATCAGCACTTCCTCCTCGGTCCTTGTTTACTCCCTCCTGTCCGGCCCATTACCCATGATGGACGGAGAAATCTATCACTCTGACCGGCTGCTACATTCAAGCTTCAGCTCCATGACCGAGAGTCGAGGGAGGGATTAGGGAGCACAATCATACGGCATCTTTACGGACACCACTGTACTCTTAGGAAGTCCTGAGGATTTTACTCAGTCCACTCTGACTCTGGGATGAAGTGATCAGATTTATTTTTTCCCAGTAAGGGGTAACCTAATTAATTTTTTTTTCATGCGTTACAACGCCGTTACCGTTACCGACAGTGAAATGTGACGTGTTTCTTTGCAACGCTGTGCCGCTAACAGACAGATGAGAAAACTTGATGCCAGAGTTGCCAGGTTCGCTTATTATAAGCGACTTTCAGCTTCTTCTTTTTCTAACCTGCATGTGTATATTGGGAGTTGTGGCCTGCCCTTTTTTGGGCTTGTTCCAATAGTGCAGTTTCTCATTTGGACTTGTTCTGCCCCCAAACCCAGGGGGAATTTGGTGCATGATCTACCATCAATATAAACCAAATTCAGAGGCTATTAAAATTATTTTATCCCACCCTAACACAAATTTATATTACGGTAAAAGGTGTTTCCACCTTTACTATTTTAGGTGTTTCCACCTAAAATAAATCCTTATAGCCAGATTATAGCCATATTATTTTCTAATGTAGTTACTACTGTTTTTACCATAATAAAGCTGTAGAGGATTATGGTACAACTAAAGCCGGGCATCCACTGTACGACTTTTTCAATTGCGGTGTTCAGCTGCTGCTCATACTGTACAAGTGAATCGCAGGGGTTAACAGTTCACAACTCACTATATTTCTTCTTACATTATATGACTCAATGCTTGGATTCAATCTGACTGCTCACACTGTTCGTCCATGTACAACACGCATGGATGTATTATAAGAACTTATAATGTAATAAAGTCTTATAATACATCCATGACGACACGTCGGACTCTTGTATCCGGAAATGCAACATTAAAAGTAGTAGTAGAAGAAGAAGAAGTAGGAAGTGGTCAGATGCTCACAGATGTGAATGAATAACAAACAAAAACACATTGCCCGAATAGGCTCCGCTGTGCCTGCCACAGCTCAACAAGTCGACCCTCCATTGTTTGGGTCCAGGTCCACTGTGATGCCATGCTGCTCCATCTTGTGCATTTGTTTTCTCTTCTGCATTTACGTTTGCGCATGTGTAGTGTGACATAGCCTCACAAGGGGCGACCAGGATTTCAAACAGGTTTGATTTTCATCCGATCCATCAGGAGGTGGTCGTGAGGTCTCTCCTCGTTACCTCGTGTATACTACACGATGTGAGACGCACAATTGAGCCAAAACTTGGCCTGATCCCCAAAACAGTCGCACGGGTGAAAAATCATGTCAAAAAGGGCCAAAAATCGCACAGTGGATGCCCGGCTTTAGATAAAACCCTGACATGTCTGTTTGGCTACATCGAGATTAGACAGACTGTTAAGCAATAACAGAGTTGCAAATAACAGCAGCTTCTCCCTTCACAACTGTATAAAGAAAAGGATGTTCCACCTCCAAACAAAAGGATGTTTAATCAGTAAATTAAGAGACAACAAAGAAGAAATATGACTTTGAAATTAAAATGTAATATGGATAAAAATCAAAACACACTTCATGTAGGTTCCTCTCTTTGAAAATGCTCATTTCAATCACAAAATCTGGCAACACGGCTAGGTGTAGCAACGGCAAGTCCAGAGCAGTCTGTGGAGTTAAAACTGGTGTTTTCAGGATGGAAATACAAGAAGTAAAAGACAAGAACACACATGTGAAGTGTCCATTATGTCCTAAAGCAAAGTGTTTGTCTGTTGTTAGTAACACACTTAAAAATGTTGGGTTAAAAACAACCCAATATGGGTTATTTTTTAACCCAACACTGGTTAAATATTGGACAGAACACATGCTGGGTTATTTTGACCCAACAAGTTGGGTTGGTTTCCTTTAACCAACAGTTTGGTTATTTGAACAACTCAGTTGGGTTGCTCAAATAACCCAACCACAGGCTCAATTTGACTACACTGTTGGGTTCTGTTTACTCAGTCAGTTGGGTTGTTCAAATAACCCAACGTTACCCACAAGAAGCTATCGCTAACGTTAACTACAAATGACCAAGAGCTCACAATCACTGCTTCACACACTCGTGTCACGTTGAATTCGGATAGCCAACATACATGGTTACTACAGTGAGCTTTATATACATTTTATTAATATAAATTGAACATTGTGGTGAAAGAATAGTGCACACGTAACAAACCTTGCTTGTATAGAGCTCAGTCTCTCAGGTTGTCTCTCAGTATGCAACGCTGCTAGATGGCGGTACTGCACGTAGAAGCCCGCGAAGAGAATCGCGGGCTTCTTCTTCTCTTTCCCCAGAACTTCTCGCGGGATTTGGTCGGGCCATAACGAGACTTGCCCATCCAGCGTCCGGACTGCAAGCAGCTGAGGGGGGGTGTCAAATGAGTGGGGGTAACCTGGGGGTAGCTGTTGGTCACGCATGCGCTAATGTCAACCCAACTCGTTGGGTAGTCTGAAATAACCCAACACATTATAATGAAAATTACAACCCAACAGCTAATAACTCAACTGCCAACTACAATAACCCAGCAATCTGGGTATTTAGATTACCCAATTTAATGAAAACAACCCAATTAAACTAACCAACAGTCTCAACCCAGCTGTTGGGTTGAAAAAATAACCCAACAATTTTTTGTGTGAAATCTAAAATCTAGAGACCAAAAACACCGAGAACTCCGCTGATGATGTCAGAGCTGCTGCAGCAGGTAACAACACGGGGGGAGAGAGAGATGAAAACACACAGTTAAAGCAGGAAAAGCTTTTTCAAAGAAGTAACGCATAATTACTTTACCTGGTAACTAACTACATTTATGGAGGAGTAAGTCCGCTAGTACTTCAATTACTTTTTTGGGAAAGTAACTAGTAACTATAACTAATTACTTTTTTTAAAGTAACGTGCCCAACACTGGTCAGTGCTCAAGGTCATGGTGCTTCATGTTTGTGTGTAATTTGTGAACAAAATTTCACAAAAGCCCTCAGAAGACTTTTCATCAAACTAAGCATAAATGTTCATCTTAAATCATGAATGACTTGCACAGATTTTAAAAGTCAGAGTTTTAGGTTGCGGCACTGAATGTCCATTTTTGCTCAACAGCCTAATATCTCACAGAATCTGCAAAGGATTTCCTCAAACTTCACTCAAATGCCAACAAATATATGTCAAGCCAAATGCCAAAGTCCAAGTGCCTTCTGGTCACCCCTTGCTAGGCACAGCATTTTAAAAGTATTTTGTGGGATTTTCCTCAAACTACACTCTGCTCAGTCAAAATTTCAATCCATCTGATTCAACCACTGCACTGAAGTATATTTTTTATTTTTATTAAACCTCTATCAAGCCAGGTTTGTCCCATTGGGTTTAACTTGGGGACTGTGAAAGCCATATTTTAAAAAACACTCTCAGAGAATTTTAAAACAGGTTTTAGTCTCTTGTAGTCTGTCACTGTCAGCTCTGATTCAAGAATGAACCCCTACATTTTTCAAGGTCATACGTCAAACATAAGATCATGAAGAACCTTCCTTCACATGAAACTTTACAGTGATGTTTAAATTGTCAAAAATGTTGCTGTCATGTATATTTAGTCTATGTTTATATCCTTAGCAGATCCATTAGTCAGTGGATACATTTATGTATGATCAATATTCAGGTTCAGGTCAATATTCCAATTTCTGAGACACTTTTAAGAACTCGTTTTCATACGTGAGCAAATAGGGTAATTCCACTTTATTGGTATCCCGATCAAAACAGCAATGCACAGACAACATTCATTTCTTTTTTGTTTTAGTTTTGGTTTTGTTGTTTTAGTTTGGACTGGAGGTTGTTGGTTGTCCAGTTTTCTCGGTTTTGATTATTCCTTGTTTTAGTTAGTTTCTGGCCAGGCAGTTTATGGGGAAGTGATAGGTGTGACGGCTCCTTATGGGTTCGCCTACTTATTTTCTCCTGTTTTGTTCATTTTTGCTGACAACTCCAGCCCATTTTGGTTTATTTAGTTTGTTTCTCATTTAAACTTTTTGCTTAAAAATAAAAACAATCAACTTTGTCATTTGTGTGACGTCCTTTAATATGTTTTGGTCTTCCTTTTTAGTCAACATCGAGCCAGGTATTCATTCAGTGGTATGGAGGCCGTAACACGTTTGGGCCCCTTTTGCACAGAGAATTTCATTTCATTTTTTTCATTTCTGCTTCTTCTTCCTGTATCCAGTAGCAATGAAGTAACAAGCAGGAAGCAGTTGGCTTTGTTTGTACTTTGGTGCTGGTACTGACACACCACCAGGACACTATTCTCTGTCAATTTCTTCCTTAATGGAAGGTGACATCGTTTAGGCAGTGGAGCCGGAGCTGTGCCATTTCCTCCATTTCCTCTTTTTTCCTTGCAAAAAGAACATGCCCAGAACACAAATTAATGTTCCTTTCGATGGGGATATCCTGACAGGCGTATACTGACCAAATATCTGGGTTTGAAAAGGAGTAAACCAGGGATAAATTTTGTGTATATGAGCAAATTCCAGTTTTCAGAAGGGTTATTGGTGTTTACATGGCTGTGCACAACTGGGTCAATGCTAATGTTCTGGTTATTGAAGGTTATTTCCCATTCTTGCTTGATGTACAGCTTAAGTTGTTCAACAGTCCGGGGTCTCCGTTGTTGTATTTTACGCTTCATAATGCGCCACACATTTTCAATGGGGGACAGGTCTGGACTACAGGCAGGCCAGTCTAGTACCCGCACTCTTTTACTACGAAGCCACGCTGTTGTAACACGTGCAGAATGGGGCTTGGCATTGTCTTGCTGAAATAGGCAGGGGCGTCCATGAAAAAGACGTTGCTTGGATGGCAACATATGCTGCTCCAAAACCTGTATGTACCTTTCAGCATTAATGGTGTCTTCACAGACGTGTAAGTTACCCATGCCTTGGGCACTAATACACCCCCATACCATCACAGATGTGTAAGTTACCCATGCCTTGGGCACTAATACACCCCCATACCATCACAGATGCTGGCTTTTGAACTTTGTGCCTATAACAGTCCGGCTGGTTCTTTTCCTCTTTGGTCCGGAGGACACGACGACCACAGTTTCCAAAAACAATTTGAAATGTGGACTGGTCAGACCACAGAACACTTTTCCACTTTGCATCAGTCCATCTTAGATGAGCTCGGGCCCAGTGAAGCCGGTGGCGTTTCTAGGTGTTGTTGATAAATGGCTTTGGCTTTGCATAGTAGAGTTTTAACTTGCACTTACAGATGTAGACGAACTGTAGTTACTGACAGTGGTTTTCTGAAGTGTTCCTGAGCCCATGTGGTGATATCCTTTACACAGCGATGCCGGTTTTTGATGCAGTACCACCTGAGGGATCGAAGGTCACAGGCATTCAATGTTGGTTTTGGGCCTTGCTGCTTACGTGCAGTAATTTCTCCAGATTTTCTGAACCTTTTGATGATATTACGGACCGTAGATGATGAAATCCCTAAATTCTTTGCAATAGCTGGTTGAGAAATGTTGTTCTTAAACTGCTGGACAATTTGCTCACGCATTTGTTCACAAAGTGGTGACCCTCGCCCCATCCTTGTTTGTGAATGACTGAGCATTTCAGGGAAGCTGCTTTTATACCCAATCATGGCACCCACCTGTTCCCAATTAGCCTGTTCACCTGTGGGATGTTCCAAATAAGTGTTTGATGAGCATTCCTTAACTCTCTCAGTCTTTTCTGCCACTTGTGGCAGCTTTTTTGAAACATGTTGCAGGAATCAAATTCCAAATGAGCTAATATTTGCAAAAAATAAAGTTTACCAGTTCGAACGTTAAATATCTTGTCTTTGCTGTGTATTCAATTGAATATAAGTTGAAAAGGATTCGCAAATCATTGTATTCTGTTTTTATTTATGATTTACACAATGTGCCAACTTCACTGGTTTTGGGTTTTGTAGATAAGTGAATGTTTCTTTCTCAAAATGGGGTTAATATCACATGAACTTGTGTCATCTTCAGATTTATACATATAATATAAATGATTCCACACTCCATTATAAATCCACCATGAAGAAAAATGAGTGGGATTTTACTTTGGAACCACATTACTGAGCTCTATATAGACTAAAGGGACAATAATACAGTTATAATTGAATCTAAATGTGGTCGTGGCTGCCCTGAAGTCCAGTCACATCACTGCCTCTCTCTCTGGATTTGTTCTGCTCTTTTTAAAATTCAAGAAAATCCTAAAATATCACAAACAGGGAGAGTAATTTTCTGCCTTCTGACAGCGAGCCGGACCACAGCCTCCAGAGTGAGCAGAGAAAAATAAAAATTGCCAAGTCATTTTGTGCTGCCAGGATTGGCTAAGTGCTGTGTGTAAGTAGAAAGAGTGATGTGGGCTGCCAGATAAATTCAGGCTCCAGTGGCACTTCTGAAATGACCCTGATAGAAATGAAATGGCTGCTGAGAGGAGAGCGGGGTCCAGGTGTGACTGAGTCCAGGCTGCAGCTCCAGTGAGTCAGCGGTCCTGTAGCTCCCTGCAGTCAGGGGACTTGTTTTAAAAAGGCAGATTTATTTATAGCAGTTTATTGAGACAGAAATAGACCTGTTCCTATGATCAGTTTTTCAAGTGTTCCTAATGGGTGAAAAACAGCAATCAGCAAAAATAAGACAGTATGTGGGTTTACAAAAAGTTGAAGAGGATTGATGAATGCATGGAAAGAGAAGACTGATGAGTGGATGGATGGATGGATGGATGGATGGATGGATGGATGGATTGAGAAAAAGACAGCTGGATGGATACAGAATTGCACTCAAAATTAGAGCAATGAATGACTGCACTTTGTTTTGGAGAATAGATAGATGGATTAATGAGTTTGGATGGATAGATGTTGGACCCATGCTTGGAAGTTGAATTGATCAATTCGTTTTAAATACGGATTTGTGTATTGATGAATGAATAAATGGTTGGGTAGACAGATTGGTAAATAGACAAATGGATAGATGGATGTGTTTAGAACTGTTTTGATGTACAGTTGTAAGCTTTAAGTGTATAAGTGATGGGAAGATGAATTTAAAGGAAAAGTTCGGTTCCTGCAGCTTTTACATTGTTTATAGAATGAAGAACAACAATACACTCACCCAGAAGGCTTTCCTGATGCAAACGGTGCTTCGGGAGATATTTAGATCCAAAATCGAGCAGCGGACACCGATATAATGGTAGCCTGTAGGGCATAGATCGCCGCTCCTAAAAACTGCATTAATCGTACAAAAACTCATGTTTTTCACCAATATTCCATCATGATTCGCGCCGAATGGACCGCCATTGCAGCCTGTGTCTCTCCACACAGCGCTGTGTGGCTGAACTAACCTCTGAACTGACGAGTTTGTTTACATGCTCTTCACAAGCATGCGCAGTACTCTCTGGAGCGCTATGATCGCTTCCTCATTTCTATGAGCTCCTTATCTGTATACTGTGGCTCCAAACTGTAAGGACGTCCATCATATTCAAAGTCCTCCTCCACAACATCTTCATCCCATAGACATTCGTCCATTTTGCACAAAACTGGAAGAAGAAAGTTGATTTGTAGCTGCCGGTCTTCCCTGAAACAATGAGTCACTGCATGCAAGAAAGGGCATGTAAACAGACTCGTCAGTTCAGAGGTTAGTTCAGCCACACAGCGCTGTGTGGAGAGACACAGGCTGCAATGGCGGTCCATTCGACGCGAATCATGATGGAATATTGGTGAAAAACATGAGTTTTTGGATGATTAATGCAGTTTTTAGGAGCGGCGATCTATGCCCTACGGGCTACCATTTTATCGGTGTCCGCTGCTTGATTTTGGATCTAAATATCTCCCGAAGCACCGTTTGCATCAGGAAAGCCTTCTGGGTGAGTATATTGTTGTTCTTCATTCTATAAACAATGTAAAAGCTGCAGGAACCGAACTTTTCCATTAACCCTTTCATGCATGAATTTATTAAATCACATGGGAAAGATTTTTAAAATATATATATTTTTTTGCTTTTAAACAAATCAAAAATAATGTGCATTTTTTTTTTTTTTTTGAACATTTTTATTCAGCTTATGATGTTTTTACATCTCAAATGTTTAAGCACAGATATAAAGAACTATTAAGAAATATTTACAATTCGGCAAACATGTAGTAAAAAGACAAAAAAAATTAAATAAAATTAAAAAAAAAAATTAAAAAAAAACACAGAATATCAAAATTCAAAATTCAAAATTCATGGCAACAACTTCACCCATACAAAGAGGAAATATAAAATTACATATATAGAGGGAGAAATAAATAAATAAAAATAAAAATAAAAAGGGGGAAAAAGTGTTGTTTTTTTTTTTTAAGTGGACATCAAATGTGTGCTTCTATAAATACATCAAAACACATCCATTATCCTTACACTTATCTCAATTAATTGGGTATTGACATAAACACAATTGTCCGACAAGATACCAATACATTTTTCCTTTCCTTTTTCTCTCCTCTTTCCTTTCCCTCCTCCTCCTTTCCATCTCTCCCCTCCCTCTTTTCTTCCCATCTCTCTCCCTCCCCTTTCTTTTTCCTTTCTTTATCCTTTCCCCTCTTTTGTTTTCCTCTTTCCCACTCCTCTATTCTCTTTCACACATCCTCTTTATAATGTGCATTTTTTAATGTTATATTTTGAGTGAGTTAAATACATAATAAAATGCAAAATAAAAAGTATATTTTATATTGCGGTTTAATTAAACTATTAACGTGTGACTTTCAATAAAAAAATAATAAAAAATACGAAATTAGGTGAAATATGAATACAGGCATTACACACAGAATATATTTTTTACTGCATAATGTCCTCTGGAGTGGACAGCTTCATTTTTGGTCACATATGAAAATAAACAAGGAAAGTACTTTTAAAATCTGCATAAAAGTGTTCCTTATATCTGTTGAATTGGAGTATGTTTTTTCCTGACTAATTCTTTGAAAATAAAGGATTTAACACTTGATCCTGAAGGGTTTGGTGCATATTCCTCTTTGATGGACATTTTGGATTTATGATGTAATATCTCAAAATGAACAAAAAGACAGAAAGATCATATTTTTATGAAACTTGAGAATGTAGTTTTGGTGTTTACCACCTGGTAGTTGGGACATGGTTAGCCTAAATGGTCCAAAATACAAAATAAATATCTGTCCACTGTAGGTGACACTGTGCATGAAAGGGTTAAGCTTGTTCTGATGATGATAGATGAAGGATGATCGTCAGGATTTTTCCCTTTACAGTCCTAAGATTGCTCAGTTGCGATGTTCGTACCAACACCTGACATTTATTCAGAATAAAGATGACGAGAAGCAGCAGGATGCAATCAAATGGAGTTTTACTTGCAGCAAGGAGAACAACAGTACAGAGTGTCAAGCAGTCTGAGATGTTGAACTGAAATTAGCACAGTGTCATCTCCCCTTTATAACATTGTATGTGGACACGTGGTGGTGGTGGTGGTGGTGGTGGTGGTGGTGGTGGTGGGGGGTTGGTGAGGCAGATGGCCTTGTAGGTGCAGCAAGTTCAGCAAGTTCATGGAAATAACTTGAGTTTCTGGGAAGAAGGAGCAACAAGAGGGCCAAGAGGGCTATGCAAGGTCATGTCACTAAGCCATGATTTTACGGGAATTTGGGATAAAATGAGATGTTTCAAATATATGAAAAATACGATACACAATTTATGCAAGAGTCAAATTGTTCTTCACAATGATGATGGTTTGATATATTTGCTGTTTTTAAGAGACTGTGGATGGATGGATGGATGGATGGATGAATAGATGCTTGTTTTGATGGGGGGATGGATGAATAATATGGAGATTGTTTTGATGGATGGATTAAAGGGTTCATGATGGTTGCCTTGGCTTATAAATATGAAAACGGCTTTATTAAAAGATGGTGGCATGAGTCGACTGTGGAATTCGTAAAAAGTTGATGATGGATGGATGATGTCTAATAGATTTAATAAAAGATGGAGGGATATAAGGATGGATGATTTTATGAGCTTTTACTGACCTTGTTGCATCACCATGACAGTGAGCATTGTCAGATGGGGTCCTCTCAGGGGGGTATCCTGCTGTCACTGCGAAAGTTACTCTTATTGAGTCATTACTTCTGTTTAAAGTTCAACAGCCCTCAAGGGGCCCTTATCAAATAGGTTACCTCCTTTACCCATTTACAAATTACACCTCTGAGCACCACTTAATTTGCATGGTTGGAAGAATGGATGTTTCAAAGAAAGGACAGATGACTGGCATCTTATAAAATGATGTTTTAGCTGAAATTATGCATGTTTTTGCCTTTTTAACTTTCTGCAAAGTATCACAAAGAAAGTCAGTATATTCAAATGTGGCCATCCTTGGAGGTTTTCTACTGTTGTAGCAGAATTTGAATAATTTGATATATTTTAGGGCAATTTTCTTTATAACATATTCATAATTAATTCATACATCATAATTTATAAAGAATGGGGTGCTTTAATTTGGAGAAAACTGCATTTATCCAAATTAAATGATTTCAAATTGAAAGATTTATATTTTCAGACTGAAAACACCTGGTTTAGCGTTTTAATTGGCTTAATTTTGATTAAAAAATATTCATGTGCATCAAAACTTTGTGAACATGTTTTGTCCTCCTACAGAAAAAATGTCTAATAAGTGTTTCCTAGTAAGATAGGATATGTATACAATAAATATTAGTATTTTATTTGGATGTTAATCTACAGTATTTGTTGCTGTGTGCATATGTGACAAATATGGTCATGCTTTTGTATTACAGAGCTTTTGAGTCCATAAAATACCTAAAAACACCAAACTCATATCAGAAAGGAGCTGCTTTGGATGCTTTTGTGGTGCGTTTCCCTTTATTCTAAAGGTTATAAGCCCAGTAAGAGGCCCCTGACTCATTTGCTGATTTTTTTTTCTGCAGATTTTTGTACAAATAATGTCCATAATAATATTCTATAATAACCCCTGTAATGCTCCTGCTGCACCTCTGAGTCTTTGCATTAAAGCAGGCCGAGTTTATGAAGCAGGTTTTATCATTTTTACAGCGCTCCCACGGTGAGGATTTAACCCTCCTTTCGGGTGTGTTATACAGCTGATAATTCTGCTCTGGGTGTGATATCCTTCTATCATTTACTATCACTCTCGATGGTTATTTTATATTTCTAAGGCTTGCAGACAAAAGGCTAACACGGCGAGCAGCGAGAAAATATTTGGCAGTGAGATGCTGCAGAGACGATAAGGACTGACTGAAGGTCTAAATCTCTATTAACTGCAGTCTTCCTCGGCGCCGCGGTGAAATATACAGGCCGATGAAGTTTACTGATCTGACAAGTGACGACAAGGTTATCATAAGTTAGGCGGCACGTGTCCTGTCCGTGTTAATCTGTCTTCTCTGTGGAGCATTGTGATCCCATCGCGTGTCCTTGAAATGGAGAGTTTATGATCGAGGGCTCGGCGGTGTATAACATGGAGTACAGAGGGCTTATCTGAAAACCACAGCCTCGTCTTATCGCTGAAATGCTCTCTTCATGTCTTTTACAATGTGGCTGCAGCAGCTCTGAAGGATTTACAGTGAGTGTGAGCAGTGGATCTTCTTTTGACAACATCGAACACAAACAGGAGGTTTAAAAAAATACTTCTGACACAGGATAAATTAGATTTCCTTGAAATAGTCTTCGAAGGATGTTTGTCTTTATTTGAATAAAACAAAAGCAGCATCAGGCATTATGGGGAAGAAGCCACAGGTTTAACCTGTTTGGAGAGCTTTGTGGCCCTTTTCCACTAGCACACCTTGGCCCTTCTCTACTCCACTGATTAGTCAGACAATGTCGCCACTGATGAGTCATAAGAGCGAGAACCTAGCATGCTAGCGGTTGCTACCATTAGCTTACCCTCATAGTCTTTTCTTTGCAGCTCGATTGCTCTCGTCCTCGGCTTCATTCTGTTGTTTAGCTTCCAAAACTCATCTGTGCTTCTCAAGGGATATTTCTTCTTGCCATCTGCAGTCTTCTTCTACTTTCCTTTTTTAGTCGGTTTGTGACAAAAAGCCACAGATTGTTGTGTCGTGCTCAAAATGACGTCACTGCAGTGCTGCTCAGCTGCTTACAACGACACTGCACCCCGTTGGGCAGGCGACTGGGGGTAATGGAAAAGCAGCACAAGGCCAGTAGAGTAGAGCGAGTAGAGAAGAGTAGAGTAGGGTTAATGGAAAAGGACCATTAGCCTCCAGACAATTGGACTGGAGTCATAGGGACTCAGACTCAAGTTATCTTGATTTGGACTCGTGAGGTTAAGATTCAGGACTGGACTTGAACTTGGGAGACAAAGACTCCTGCCTTGACTAGAATTGAGATGACATGACTTGGAAAAATTGTAGCATATGTTTTTTTGGTAACGCTTCCTTTTACGGTACTAAAATTACCGTGTATTTACATGATAATTACTAGGTAAGTACCATGTAATAAGGGGTAGTTACTGTAAAATTACCATGTAATTACAGGGTAACTATATAGTTAATTACCTTGTACTTTTAAAGTAATTACCTAGTCAATTCCAGGCAAATACCAAGTACCTACCTGGTAATAAGTATTAATTACTGGGTAATTATAATGTCATTATATACTAACTATTTTGTTAATTGCCAAGTACTTACTAGGTAATTGCCATGCAATTTCTTGAGAAGTACCTGGTAACAGCTAGGTAATAAGAAGTAATTACTCAGTAATTATTAAGTATTTATATGGTAACTATGTGATTAATTATTAGGTACTCACTAAGTAATTATATTATTTCCTAACAACCACATATAATAATTCGTAATTACTGGGTGTTCCTTAAAGTAATTACAAGGTAATTGCATAGTAATTAATAATGTACTTATGTCATGAGTACCAAGTAATTTTCTGACAACTACCAAGTAACTACAAGGTCAATAATAGCAATTACTGAGTAATTACTAAGTAACACATGGTAAAAACCTTATTATTTACGCTGTAAATACTTAGTAAATATATTATTGATTATATTTATTAAACAAACATTATTGATTGTATTTATTTTGTAACTACACAGCAACTACCCTTTAATTGTACATGAACTACAGAGGAAGGCTATGTATTGTATTGGTAAATACACAGTAAGTACTACAAAATTTAGAAAGAAATTATGACACTACCAGTTACTTTCCTAGTGGCTATCAGGTGTAATTACCAAGAAATTATAAGTTTCTACTAGATATTTACCATGTAATTACTAGGACATGAAGAGTATTTACTACATATTACTAGGTACTATTAGGTATTAACGCCATGTATTTCCATAGCAGTCAATAGGTTTTTACTACTTACCTGGTAACTTCTTTGTATTTACCCAGTAACTACAACATTTACCTGGTAATTACAGTTGAACTGTACTGTAAAAGGAAGTGAGGTCTGTTTCCATGTTATTACCTGGTAATTACTGATTTGTTACCCAGGAACTACAAAAATACCTACCTGGAAATCACATAGTTATTAAAGTGTGACTGTACTGTAAAAGGAAGTGAGGTCTGTTTCCATGTTATTACCTGGTAATTACTGATTTGTTACCCAGGAACTACAAAAATACCTACCTGGAAATCACATAGTTATTAAAGTGTGACTGTACTGTAAAAGGAAGTGAGGTCTGTTTCCATGTTATTACCTGGTAATTACTTATTTGTTACCAAGGAACTACAAAAATACCGACATGGAAATTACATAGTTATTAAAATGTGATTGTACTGTAAAAGGAAGTGAGGTCTGTTTCCATGTTATTACCTGGTAATTACTGATTTGTTACCCAGGAACTACAAAAATACCTACCTGGAAATCACATAGTTATTAAAGTGTGACTGTACTGTAAAAGGAAGTGAGGTCTGTTTCCATGTTATTACCTGGTAATTACTGATTTGTTACCCAGGAACTACAAAAATACCTACCTGGAAATCACATAGTTATTAAAGTGTGACTGTACTGTAAAAGGAAGTGAGGTCTGTTTCCATGTTATTACCTGGTAATTACTTATTTGTTACCAAGGAACTACAAAAATACCTACATGGAAATTACATAGTTATTAAAGTGTGACTGTACTGTAAAAGGAAGTGAGTTCTGTTTCCATGCTATTACCTGGTAATTATTTATTTGTTACTCAGGAACTACAAAAATACATACATGGAAATTACATAGTTATTAAAGTGTGATTGTACTGTAAAAGGAAGTGAGGCCTGTTTCCATGCTATTACCTGGTAATTACTTATTTGTTACCAAGGAACTACAAAAATACATACATGGAAATTACATAGTTATTAAAGTGTGATTGTACTGTAAAAGGAAGTGAGGTCTGTTTCCATGTTATTACCTGGTAATTAGTCAGTATTTTGCCCTAAACTAGGAAACTATCACATCACACAAGACACTTGGAGCGAACAGGGCGCAAAAAACGACCAGTGACAATGATACAGTGTCAGAGTACACTGATACAGATACAGAGTCTAAGTCTCCCCCCTGAACAGCACACTGTATCTGTCTGGACATAAGAGTTCCCATCAAAAACCACCATTACCAACCATCAAATTACATGAAGATGAATGCATGATTTTTACACTTCCTCACTCAAAACACCTCGCTGTGACACATATACAAAAACAAGTGAGCTGCCAAAGATAAACGTTTTTAATCCAATGGATTTCAAATTCTCTTAAAAAAACAATTTCAAAAACAGTGCAAATTTTGGTAACACTTTGTAAGTACACACTATTAAGCATTAATAAATATTCAATTCATCATTTATAAAGCATTTTTCTGACATGAATAATTAGTAATAACACATTTATACACAATTATAAATATTTTACTCATCATAAATAAGCATATCAGTAAAGGATTTTACTGAATTCATCATTTACAAAGCATTACTGTTCATAATTATATTATCATAGCCTGTATGATAGTCAATGTCTTGTACCATAGTCATAGCCTAGAAACAACCTGTATATACCTGTATCTATAGTATTTAACACATAATTTCATCTTTGCACTTTTTATAATATATTTATAACATACTGCTATTGCATTTCTTGGTTAGATGCTATCTGCATTTCGTTGCCTGCACTTGTGACATGTGCAATGACAATAAAGTTGAATCTAATCTAATCTAATCTAAATTTTTCTGACATGATTATTTAGTAATAATTCATTTGTACACACAATTACAAATACTTTACCCATCAATAATAAGCTTTGGAAAAAAATAATAATTGCAGCTTATCAGCATATTGTGACTGTAAAACATGAACAAGGGTAAACGTGGCCAAATCAAAACTTGCCAACACCAACTGTGCATCACAGAAAATTACAGTACGCAAAATAAATTCAAGTAAACAATTTTGTATTTAAGTACACAAAATAAATCTTTAAGTTTTATATATATATATATATATATATATATATATATATATATATATATATATATATATATATATATATATATATATATATATATATATATATATATATATATATATACACACATATATATATATATTCATTTATATATATTTATATATATATATAATGTGTGTGTGTGTTTATACATATATACAGACACACACACACACACAAATATTTATATTTGTTCTTCTAGTATCAAATATAAAAGTTCAAAGATATTTCACTGTCACTGTTTTTCTAAACCCTTTCTCTGATAAAATTATTCAGCTAGACAAAACAATCAACAGCAGAGAAAATAATCCTGGCAATGTAATTTTAAAGACACTACAAAAACAAACTGCAGTGATTACCTCACTACCACCTTCAAAAGAAGGTTCTTGCATTGGTAACAGTGACTGCAAATTACATGTACTTTTTGGAAATGTTATAAATCAGTCTGTCAAAAGCACCATCAGGGTGATTCTTTGCGAGCCACTCATTCCATTCAATCAGTGAAAGGTGGTCAGAGAGCAAACTGTCAGTGCGGTTTCCCCTCCAGATCTGCTCCTTGTAGGATATCCAGGCACTCTTAAGATGCTTTGTGTGGGCACCAGCTTGGGGATCTACATACCACCTCCTGTGGTTAACAGTGTGATGGTTGTATCCTAGTCCAGAGAGCATCAGATAAGCATGCCACTTGTCACTGAAAACTGAAGATCTAGGCCTCACATGATGAACAATTAAAGGCATCAGATGTCTTCCAGATCGTCTCTTCACAAGGCGCAGGATGGGTTTTCTTCATGATGATTGATGATGCCTCACACCCAACATCCCAGAGACCCACTTCTTTCTTTTCCACCCACCGGTCATTCTTCCTCTCCCATACTGAGGCATAAACAAACAAACATAAAAGACCTAAATTTACACATTCTATGTACAACTTTCTCAACTCTCCTTGAAACTTATTTAAATTCACAATTGAATTAACAAACTTTTCTTTTGTGCTGAAAATGAAAATGGCTTTAATGTTTACACTATTATTATTGTTATTATTATTATTACCCACCTGTACATGAAGTGCATCGTTACTGACAGAGTCGTTTGAGTGACTGAAGATGGACATGTGCCTCACTGAAATTTGTTTTTCCTGTCCTTTATGTGGTATTTGGCGACCAGTCCTTTTAAAAAGAAAAGGAACAGACTGTAATTAGGACACACACTGGCACACAGGTTTAGGTAGCAATAATAAACAATAAATATAACCAAGATGGCATTATCAGGTTACCATAAAATGATAATATAATCAGCACAACACAAAAATATGTGTAATTAGATTGTAGTTTGTCACAAGGATTATTTGCTTAGACTTTTTATTTAAATGTGTCAATTTCATCATTATAAAATTACACAGTAAAGCTGTAGACCTTCATGAACACTTTGCTTTTTGTAGGGGGTAATTGATGTGACCTGTTCTAAATGTTTGGTAATAAGTAATTTACTCCTCTCAGGTTGCTACTTTTTGAAATGGCTATTCATTGATATGGTCGTTTGTTTAATGAATTAAAGATACAGTTTTTGGTCTTCTACCTGTTTTTTCACATTAGGAAGTTAAGGATTAATTACAATTATGCAATATTCTAATTTCATATACTGTATGTATACATATATATATATATAGCCTATATATAACTATATATATATAGGGCTATATATATATCTATATATATATCTATATCTATATCTATCTATCTATCTATATATATATATATATATACATATATATATATATGTATATATATATACATATATATATATATATATTTATGTATATATATATATATATATATATATATATATATATATGTATTGCTGTTTATCTCCATTGATAAAATTGCTAAATTGCTCATTAAACAAATTTCATGTAATTATTTAATCCTGCAACATTACATCTCATATTAATCCGACCCAAACATGCACATAAATCAACAAATAACTGCACATTTGTTTAATTTACCTCTATCTATCATTGTGTCTTACCTGCATATCTGTCTCCACTGTCCGTACTTCTCTTCAGTTTCATGTCCGTATGGCAAATTCTGCATTTAACTCTTCTTTGAAGCAGTCTCCTCCTCTGTAGCCACTTTATTAGCTTCAGGGCATTTCTTTTTGATATTTCTTTCTTAATCAGTTGTTTTAATCGGGTGAATCCGCTCATTATCACTGAACCGCTCTGATTCACTGAAGGACTACAATCCCGCTCTGAATACGTCATCAGCGTGGGGCAGGATGCTTCTGCTGCGTCATCAGCGTGTCGTCGCAGGTAACTGCAGGCGAGCAGACGTCACATTTCCCTGGAAGAAACTTGAATGTCGCCAATATCATGCCGAACTCTGGCAAAACACGAAGATTTGTGCGAACGCGGGCTAAAAAGATTGTTGGTGTGGATATAAGAGGGTCTGTGGCCGTCGATGGCACCAGTGGTAAGTACCTACGTTTTTTTTTTTTTTAAACTGACATACATTAATCATGCTGACTGGTGTTAGACCATAGAGCATCACCTCACTATACTCTGGTTCAGTTTGTTCAATAAAAACAAAATCTTTTTTAGGAAATATTACAAAAATATGTATCTATATTTATGAATTACTTTTATGATAATTACAGCAATATAAATGAACAAGGGCTTTACATAAAATAAACCACATGCTCTGAGTGCTTCAGGCAGACCTATATAAGTATTTACATGTATGTATGGTGATCAAAAATAGATACATGCCATTAAGTTCTGAAATATTATTCTATTATTTTTTTTAATTAATGCCATCAAATCGGGCTAAAAATAGTCATACAGGTAGGCCTGATAGTGTGTTGACTGCATCATACCAGAACAGTTTTGTCTCCACCTGCATTGAATGGCTGGTACAAACACTGTGGTGAAAGGGTTTCTCTGCAGATATTAAATCTCAGTTTTAACTGCTGAATCAACACCTTAGATGTTAGTATAAACCAGTGTCTCTGTTATTTACGTCCCAAATGATGCAAAAAGCTGCTATGTTCACAAATTTGCTGCATAGTAAAGCTTTTTAATTTATCACAGAGATTTCCAGATTTATTTTCACAATTAAAGTGTTGATCTGTAAATATGGCTAAATCCCTTAGTCTAAGAGTATAAGACAAAGGGAAAAAAGAAGTTGTGTATGTTCAAACTATGATCTAACAAAATACAGGAGATCCACTGGATCAGTTACAGATACAACAGACTAGCCGAGATCAGAGATTAATGAAAACCTTTGTTGGTACTGAATGTTTTGAATACATTTTAAAATGTTTGTTTGTTTGTTTGTTTGTTTTTAAAGGTGTTTCCATTGCCCCTGTGCCCCAACCACAGGATTTGGAGATGTGTTAGCTGAGGGTAGAGGTCCTAAAGCAGAAGGCTGAAGAGCTTACCAAGGAAAGAGACTATCTAAAAGAACAGTTGGCAGCAGGTAAGATTTACTACACACAGTATAAACACACATTTAAGTACACCTTGGTCTTACTTTGTTAGTTTATCTCTGGACACTTGAGTATCTATATATCAATATATCTATCTTTATATACATATATATTTATGCCTCTTTGTGCCACATTAGACTGATGTTTGTATTTATTTTAACAGCTCTTAAAAAGGGGGCAGCAGTTCCACCCAGGCAGTCAACTTGCCTTCATCTTCCCCTTGTGATAGCTCAAGTGAATATTCTCTGATGCTTCATCTGACTCCTCCTTTGATACATCCTCATCAGAGGAAGACAAGAAGAAGAAGAAAAAGAAGAAAGGGAGAGAGAGAAAGGCCAAGAAGTCAAAGAAATGGAAACAAAGACACCTAAGAGAGGTAAAGAGGTTTTTTTAACCACTCCATTACTTTGCTCACTAAATACATATCAAAATAGTTTTTTCTTCTTATTTGATTTAGCAGCAACCAAAATTGGATCATTACAACCTACAGTTATGGATACCGTTTTGGAGAATAATTCAGCTACATTAATAAAAATCTGATCCATGTATGTAGAACTAATGTAGGACTCTTGTAGAACTCACAGTGCCACACTCTGTTAACCTTAATCTAGTTAATAATCTGGGATAACCCACATGCATCTGCAGGTCTGAGTTTGAGTTTTACAGAGCAGTCTGCTGAGCCCCAGTCTATATTCAGGTCACCAAAAAATAACTTTGTTTAATTCACATTCTCGCTCTAATATTATAAATATTTTGTCAAGATAAACACCAAGCAGTCTGTTACAGCAACCAACCTGATCCAAGGTAAATTTAACTGCAGCCACAGTACCTCAGTCTCAGATAGCATGAGATCATGCATGATTTTTACCGGGAAATAATCCTGAATATGAAAAGCAACCCTGCCACATTAAGCATACTTATCTTTCCCCAAACTACGATCACCTTATTTTATTAATGCTGCGTCTGAAAGTGCTTGTTCTGTATGTTACTCAGCAACTGTCAAAACATGTTGGTTTTCCAATATTTCTGTAGTTTTGTCAACTTATTCCTTGAGCTACAAGTACTGATGTTACTGTCTTTAGACCTTTTGTGGATAGTTTAAGATCATAGCATTGCATGAATCTAAGAACTGACATTTCATTTGACCAAATGGCAACAGAGCTGTCCAAGAAGCTAAATTGTTTCCCTTCACTAAGGAGGTTATAATAATTTGGCGGTGATCCAGATAACTACCATTAGCAAATGACTGTTTTTGTTCAATAACTGCCAAACTAACAATGATATCAGTATGATTCCAAATGCAAGGTGTAGGTTTTCAGGATCAATGAATCATATTATCCCTACCTTTAGAAAAATGCTATAGTAACTCAAATTACCTTCTAATGCTTCACAAAAAATCTCGATTATGCATGAAAATAAAGCAGTTATTTAGGAAACAATTACCCCATTCAACTTGTTTTTAGGTTTCTTGCTCTGAATATTTGAGAGTTCTGATAGAACACAGTTCTATCCTGGATGCCCTCTGTGTTCTGTTGGCAAGGCCAATACCTGGGTTTAATCACAATGCTGAAAAGGGTCTCGGGGCTCTATTTTCTTGAAAGTACTGCCTCTTTATTGAAAGTGACAAGAAATTTGTGTAAGTGCCACCATTTTTTTTTTTTACTTTGGATAACCCTAATTCTTTGTCCTCTGAATTGCAGCCAAAAATCCTGCTCAGGTGGTGGCCTGTTACAAAAAAGTTCTACGGCTGTTCATTCAAGGAAGGACCATGTCTGCTGCTTTCAAGAGTGTTGGGGTGAACCAGAACACTGTTGTTGTCAGCGCTCCAATCGCAGAGCTGTTCATTGCTGCTCCCAGTAAATACAAGGAACTCCTGTAAAACTACAACAGTCAGGTGAAACTCAGTGTGTTCGCCACACAGTGTGCCACTTCAATTCAGGAGGACACAGACATAGCTGAAAATGTTAAAGCCTTCAAGGTTTCTGGGAAACTCCTTCACCTAAAATCAAAGTAGGCTACAGTGCTGAATGTTGAATCAAAGTTCATTGTTGAAGTTGGACACTCTTGAAGATTGTCTTTTGATTTTCACAACATTTTTTATTTGTATAATAATATTATGGGGTATTAAGTGTATTTATCTTAGGGGTTAAATTATCATTTTTGAATTTTTACTCAGTGAAAGGGTTAAGAATAACACCAAATAGCAGCGAAATATTTCTGAACTTTTTTTGATACTAGTAGAACATCTTTTCTATCTATCTATCTATCTATCTATCTATCTATCTATCTATCTATCTATCTATCTATCTATATATATATATGTATATATATATATTTATATATATATATATATATATATATATATATATATAACTAAAAGATTTATTTTGTGTACTTGGATACAAAATTGTTAACTTGAATTTATTTTGCGTACTGTAATTTTCTGTGATGCGCAGTTGGTGTTGGCAAGTTTTGATTTGGCCACCTTTTACCCTTGTTCATGTTACACAGTCACAATATGCTGATAAGCTGCAATTATTATTATTGTTTTTCTAAAGCTTATTAATGATGGTTAAAGCATTTGAAATTGTGTGTATAAGTGAATTATTACTAAATAATCATGTCAAGAAAATGCTTTGTAAATGATGAATTCAGTAAAATCCTTTACTGATATGCTTATTTATGATGAGTAAAATATTTATAATTGCGTGTATAAATGTGTTATTACTAATTATTCATGTCAGAAAAATGCTTTATAAATGATGAATTGAATATTTATTAATGCTTAATAGTGTGTACTTACAAAGTGTTACCAAAATTTGCACTGTTTTTGAAATTGTTTTTTTAAGAGAATTTGAAATCCATTGGATTAAAACGTTTATCTTTGGCAGCTCAGTTGTTTTTGTATATGTGTCTGAGGTGTTTTGAGTGAGGAAGTGTAAAAATCATGCATTCATCTTCATGTAATTTGATGGTTGGTAATGGTGGTTTTTGATGGGAACTCTTATGTCCAGACAGATACAGTGTGCTGTTCAGGGGGGAGACTCAGACTCTGTATCTGTATCAGTGTACTCTGACACTGTATCATAGTCACTGGTTGGTTTTGCGGCATGTTCGGTCCAAGTGTCTTGCGTGATGTGATAGTTTCCTAGTTTAGGGCAAAATACTGACTAATTACCAGGTAATAGCATGGAAACAGACCTCACTTCCTTTTACAGTACAATCACACTTTAATAACTATGTAATTTCCATGTATGTATTTTTGTAGTTCCTGGGTAACAAATAAGTAATTACCAGGTAATAGCATGGAAACAGACCTCACTTCCTTTTACAGTACAATCACACTTTAATAACTATGTAATTTCCATGTATGTATTTTTTTAGTTCCTGGGTAAGGAACAAGTAATTACCAGGTAATAGCATGGAAACAGACCTCACTTCCTTTTACAGTACAGTCACACTTTAATAACTATGTAATTTCCATGTCGGTATTTTTGTAGTTCCTTGGTAACAAATAAGTAATTACCAGGTAATAACATGGAAACAGACCTCACTTCCTTTTACAGTACAGTCACACTTTAATAACTATGTGATTTCCAGGTAGGTATTTTTGTAGTTCCTTGGTAACAAATAAGTAATTACCAGGTAATAACATGGAAACAGACCTCACTTCCTTTTACAGTACAGTCACACTTTAATAACTATGTAATTTCCATGTCGGTATTTTTGTAGTTCCTTGGTAACAAATAAGTAATTACCAGGTAATAACATGGAAACAGACCTCACTTCCTTTTACAGTACAGTCACACTTTAATAACTATGTGATTTCCAGGTAGGTATTTTTGTAGTTCCTGGGTAACAAATCAGTAATTACCAGGTAATAACATGGAAACAGACCTCACTTCCTTTTACAGTACAGTTCACATTTTAATAACTATGTAATTTCCATGTGTATTTTTGTAGTTCCTTGGTAACAAATAAGTAATTACCAGGTAATAACATGGAAACAGACCTCACTTCCTTTTACAGTACAGTCACACTTTAATAACTATGTGATTTCCAGGTAGGTATTTTTGTAGTTCCTGGGTAACAAATCAGTAATTACCAGGTAATAACATGGAAACAGACCTCACTTCCTTTTACAGTACAGTCACACTTTAATAACTATGTGATTTCCAGGTAGGTATTTTTGTAGTTCCTGGGTAACAAATCAGTAATTACCAGGTAATAACATGGAAACAGACCTCACTTCCTTTTACAGTACAGTTCAACTGTAATTACCAGGTAAATGTTGTAGTTACTGGGTAAATACAAAGAAGTTACCAGGTAAGTAGTAAAAACCTATTGACTGCTATGGAAATACATGGCGTTAATATAATATGTAGTAAATACTCTTCATGTCCTAGTAATTACATGGTAAATATCTAGTAGAAACTTATAATTTCTTGGTAATTACACCTGATAGCCACTAGGAAAGTAACTGGTAGTGTCATAATTTCTTTCTAAATTTTGTAGTACTTACTGTGTATTTACCAATACAATACATAGCCTTCCTCTGTAGTTCATGTACAATTAAAGGGTAGTTGCTGTGTAGTTACAAAATAAATACAATCAATAATGTTTGTTTAATAAATATAATCAATAATATATTTACTAAGTATTTACAGCGTAAATAATAAGGTTTTTACCATGTGTTACTTAGTAATTACTCAGTAATTGCTATTATTGACCTTGTAGTTACTTGGTAGTTGTCAGAAAATTACTTGGTACTCATGACATAAGTACATTATTAATTACTATGCAATTACCTTGTAATTACTTTAAGGAACACCCAGTAATTACGAATTATTATATGTGGTTGTTAGGAAATAATATAATTACTTAGTGAGTACCTAATAATTAATCACATAGTTACCATATAAATACTTAATAATTACTGAGTAATTACTTCTTATTACCTAGCTGTTACCAGGTACTTCTCAAGAAATTGCATGGCAATTACCTAGTAAGTACTTGGCAATTAACAAAATAGTTAGTATATAATGACATTATAATTACCCAGTAATTAATACTTATTACCAGGTAGGTACTTGGTATTTGCCTGGAATTGACTAGGTAATTACTTTAAAAGTACAAGGTAATTACCTATATAGTTACCCTGTAATTACATGGTAATTTTACAGTAACTACCCCTTATTACATGGTACTTACCTAGTAATTATCATGTAAATACATGGTAATTTTAGTACCGTAAAAGGAAGCGTTACCGTTTTTTTTCATGTGGATATCAGTTTAGCATGATCAGAGCGGTCTGTGTGCAGCTGCGCTCTCTAGCAGGTTCAGACAGGTTCAGTTTTTTTCACGTAAGCATGATACACCTGCAGGCTGGCAGCACTGTGATTGTTACATACGATGCTCAGGTATTATATGAAGAGCCAGACAGGAGACATACATAGCTCTTACCTTTAAAATTCACTATATTGATGCTCAATGAGTAATACACTCGGTCCGTCGCCTATTATTGTCCCACACACACCATGGTACACACATACGTTCTTACTACACATCCACTTCAGTTACAGTGATGATCAGTGTAGGTAGTACAGGCACTACTTAACTCTATTACATTTAAACAGGACATTAATTTGCACAAGTAATTTTACTTGGGAAAGGTTGCATTTCTCCAGCTCTTATATCCTTTTACAGCCCTTACTTCTAAAATATTCAGATATCTCTTAAGTTAAATGTTTTTTTTTGTATAAGTATTTGCTGTGTGCTGTTTACAAAGCATTTTGCATTGTTCATTCATACTGTAGCTTTGTTTGCCTCTGTTAAGGTAGCTACCTCTAAAAAATGTCAGAAAGGCAGTTTGAGCCTGCAATTTAAATGTAGCATAATGTTCCAGATACACATTTATTTTTGTATCAAACATGCCATTTCTTTAATGGATTGTAGCCTTTCCCATCTCCCTCGGTCTAAATGATAAGACATGTAATGTTGTAATGGATAAATGAACAGTTTTATGCTGGTTTAATCCATGCTACCAACATTCTAGCACACATACCCTTTTTTGCCATTGACCTTATTGATACAGTTTCTCTTATCAAGATATAAACCTGAGTGTTTTTTTATGTGGGCTGGGAAACAAGGGTGAGGGACTTGACTTAACTTGACATAACATGTTCCTCCACTTCACTTAGGGAAACTTGGTACTTGCTTGAGACTTGGACCTAAATGACTTGACTTGACTTGGGACTTGGATAGGAGGGACTTTGGAAATTGTCTGTGAGTCTCTACACATAGGACAAGACATAAAAATACCCCAAATTCCCACATAGTCCACCTACGCAGCTTTTTGTACATGCTGCGCCCTCCTATTTATTCAGTCTGCTTCCACAGCCTTCACCACATTCCCACATTGCTCCGTCCGGGTTCACTGGAAATACGTGTTGAGCTTATTTTCAGAAGGACCTCCTTCATCTCCTTGTATATATCTACTGAGCATATCAACCCATAAAGTTTTCAGATCCTTTAAAATATAGTGTAAATAGTTGAATAATATTGTAGCCTCCGTTTCCTGTTCTTAGCTGACAGAAGTGGCACCTGGTGTGACCAGGTTCTGTTGCTGTAGCTGATCTGCTTCAAGACTTCTCATGTTGTGTGTTTGGACATTTTCTTCTGCGTACACTGGTCAATATCAAGTGATTATTTGAGCTCCTGATGCCTTTCTGTGATCTTCAATCCCTCTGGTCATTGTCCTCGGACCTCTGGCATCAATAAAAAAGGCATTTTGACACGGAAAGCTGCTGCTCACTGGATATTTTCGTCTTCATGGACCATTCTTTGAGATTGTTGTGAAAATTAATCAATTTAAATACTCAGACCAGCTCGATTGCACCAGCAACGGTGCCACATTCAAAGTCACTCAAATCACCTTCCTCCCCGTTCTGATACTCGGTTTGAACTTCAGCAGATCATCATGACCATGTCTACATGCATGAGTGCATTAAGCTACTGCCAGGGGATTGCCTTATTATCTATTTGTGTTAATGAGCAGCTAAAAAGGTGTACTTAATAAAGCCAGTGAGCGTATGTTCTTCTCCTGGTGGATTATGTTCCTGCTGCAGTATTTGGATTCACACTGTTGACCAGAAGGCTTAAAAACTTCAGTTTCAAACACTTAGGGGCTTAAATGGAGTACTTCCAGGCTCTAATGGGACACCTAAATGATCCATCCTGCATTATTATCCCCTAATTTGAGCCCTTGTTCAAACAGAGCCAGCCTTTATTTAGTTTAACTTCCTCTCTTATTAAAACCCTGAACATTCACATCCCCTCCTGAGCTGAAACTGTCCTTAAATGTTCCTCTGCACTTTTAAAGCTCTGCACTTCCTCACCTGAGCAGTCGGTTATAATAAAAGAAAGTGTCTCCAGGTGAACCTCAGGATGGATGGACCCGCTCCCGTCTCAGCAGGTCGAAGGCGGCGAACATTTACACAGTGAATTATTCTCGCTCGTCCTGCTCTTAGAAAAACGAGCTTAAGCATCTCGTCCAATTACCGGCCACGGCGTCCTGAATTCCATCGCCTCACACTGTGTGCAAATTTCACCCTCCAATTGACTTAATACCCGTGACTCGACACCCTGGCTCTAATTTAATCCTAAAAGAGTTCTGACCTGCGCACTTGTGGCGCTCATTATTCTGAATGGCTCCATTTATCCTGTACGGCGCCTGAAAGCGTCTTTAACCACGTGCTTTTGAGTGATTTGATGCTGATTTAGCGTAAAGACATCATGTGGATATTTGTGTGCACCATTTATCTTTGTCACAGTTTAAAGTCTGTTAAATATTAATAACCTCTCTTTATCTCTGCAGGATTGTATCTGCTCACGTCTTATTTGGAGCTAATTCTCATTTTCTTCACATCGAGCCTGATGAGCTAAAATAACTTCAAATGTCAGCGTCTGGGTTTAAACGCTCCGTCCTGCAGCGAGGACTCATTCAGCAGAGACATTAGTGTGACCATTAGAGAGATGAAGCTACAGGAGGCAGAGAGGGACAAATTAGTCCTGGAGGAAACAGGAAAATAAAACTTTAGTACTGACGTGGATTCACAGCCCATGAAGACATGAAGATGATAAAAACAACGGAGAGCTGTAGTTTATGTTTAAGGGTTTCACTAGATGAAAAAGTACATAATATTTTGTTTCATCAGCTGTTCAAATATAAAAAAGCTTAAAAATTAGGTATACAAAAAAATTAAATCTGATTTAAGGGTCTGAAGCATCATGTGTTTGGTTAATTTAGATGTTTATCTGAATGACTTGCAAACACGATATCTGAAAAACTGCTTTCCTTTAAACTTTGAACAAATATTCAGTCAGAATTAAACCTGCAGTAGTCAGATTAGAGGTCAAAGGCTGAGGTTGTTTGGTTTTAAAATGATCTTCCATTTTTTCCCCCTTGTCTGCATTGTCTTTTCAGCTGAGCACTGTGTCCGATGACAGCGTTGAAAAGACCAATGCATTTTTTCAAGCAGTCCGAGAAATGTGAATATGATTCTTTGCTACAGTGACCATCACCAGCCCCCCGTGTAGGCTACTTCATCAAACTTCATTTAACCCCTGATGTGAGCTGAAGGGGAGGGCCGTGCCACACAACAGTGTGAAAGAAGGAGAGGGGTCCAGCTGCAGACCTCCACTCTCAGCCGGCTAACGGCTCCTCCAATGTGAGACGGACGAGACGTAAATATAAACAACTATAAAGCCCCCTTTCACACCGCTGCGCAGCAACGTGCCACCTCCAGTCACTTTAATGACGGACGGGCGGCAGACTGGAAGCGGTTTTGACTGCGCGGTAGGACAGAGAAGCGGATGCCGCCCATGTGAACGTGCACAGATTTTGCCATACACATCAAATACATATATAATGTCTATGGACTTTGCCCTGTGGCAACGAAACTTTCTAGCAGCAGCTGCCTGACAGCAGCCAATCACATAGAAGGAGAGAGAGAACCTGGAAATAGCAGACTTTACGGGTCAAAGCAAACATTAAATGAGCTCTACCAAATGGCTCTACTGTCATATAAAGATAATCAGGAGAAAACAGCATTTCACTTCAGAGTGTTTGGGGAGGGAGTGTTATGAAGGACTTTTGGGCTCTGCTGTGACGTTTACTTAATCTCCTCTCCGTCACTGCCACCTTGGACTCTATGCTTGTACCGTGGCGGCAGCAGACGCTTTAAAAAACATTTTGCATTTAGGGGACTCATCTGGCAGGGTGGCTGTTTTTGGGGCGGTTGCTGCGCGGCGGTGTGAAGGGGTCTTAACTAATAAAACCTTGAATTGATGCGTTTATCTCCGTGTTACAGTTAAAACAGCAGTGACTGTAAACACAGAGGCTGTGATAGGACTGTCAAGCAAATAAAGCCATTGTGTCTCTAGGAAATCAAAACGCTCGAGATCACTAAATAGAGGTGACCACACACTTATGCTGCTCTACTGATGACCTGCATTTTGAACTTTGTGTTTTATAATGTAACACAACTGAGGAATCAAGTTACCAAGGTAACTAAAATGCAGAAAAACTGAAGTGTCTGCCCAACGTAGCTTTGGATACAATGATCTCTATTTTATTTTGTAGTATATTCCTCGATATCATGACACCATTTCCTTCCGACATTGAAGGAGTGGAGCCTCTTATTTTGTAGTATCATGACGTCACTTCCTTCTGACGTTGGAGATGTAGAGTCTGCAAGGCAGTCGGCTGAGAGTGGAGGTCTGCAGCTGGACTTTCTTGGAAAGAAGGGGAAATAGTGACAGACAGGACAAGATAAGACAAATGGAAAGGAGGACAAACAGGTACTGTTATTGATTTGAGATGGCAGTTCAAGGGCTGTGATGATCTAAGCTCATACTGGAAGTAAAGGCTGTAAGAAACCAGTGACACCAGAGATGTGGGGTCTTGATAGTAGGGGGGTTGGGCCCACATGGATATGATATGGAGGAGCATGCATCACAGGACGTTACAAAATGTGCAAGAGTGCTCCATTTTGACAGTGAACTGCCTCAAAGCACGGGGAGCACAGGCGTTTGAAGCTCTTTCAGGCTAAAGATTATGGCGGGGGACCTGATGAGGCACAATAATAATAATAATAATAAAAAAACCTTAGCATGGCGAATTTTGACAAAGAACTTCTTTTAAAAAGTAAGACCACACCCTTACATAACATGGATTTTTTTTATGTAAGGCCTATTCTAATATTAGTCACATTAGTACCGCTCAGCTTTGCAAATATGTTTTTTTATAAGGTAGCCATAAAAATATAACAAATGGATATTATTTAACTAACTTTTTGGGCCTGATGTTTTGAACCAAAATAAGTCCAATCATAAGTTTCAAATATTCATACATTTCTGCAGATTTTGATCCTTTAATTTCCAGGTCTTTGTCTTTATTCAACCTTTTCCTGAGAAAATAAAGTTTTTTTCTCTTGTTGTCGGTATACTAAATGCAAAGTGATTTTAAAAACATGTTTAATTGTTACATTCTGGAATATGTCAATGATTAACAGTTTCATTGATTTCAACGCGTTAATACTATTTGCACAGAGTCAAATACTCATTTTCATGTGGTTAAAATGATGCCATAAAGTGAAGTGTTGTAAAATAATCAGATAGTCAAGATTGACACATAGGTATATAAAAAAATCTGTTGTACTCCAATGGAAGTGAGATAAAAAAAAAGCAGTTTAACGGGTTTCAATGGGAGATTTTTTGAGCTGGAAATAAGATCAGCTAAATATAGAATCTTGCCAAAAATATGACGGATTATCAACAGTGGGGGTGCTGCTGTGATGGAGTGGTGAGCAACCAGGCATGACCCATGAATATGCTCCTGCCGGCCTGGGTTCAAATCCAGACTGTGCCCAGTTTGCAGATTGTCCTGCCCTACTTCCTCTCGCCCCCTTTCACAGGCCTATCTACTTTCTCTCTACTATCAATGAAGACAAAAAATGCCCGAAACATACTTTAAATAAAAAAATAAAGAGTGAAAAGCTGGTATAATGTTCATGGAGGCCCCTTAGGATTACATCTTCATCCACATGAATACACAGAAATGCTGTTTAAATACAACAATGTCTAAAAATGCAACATTTTAAATTTATTTTTAATGCGGAGCTGTATAATTCTTAATCTTCTTTGAACCACAAGTCTGGCTGGTGTTGTGGTTTAGCTTATCTCCATGCTAAGTGGATCTGAATGCACTTTTAGCAGATTTTGTTTCGTCTAATTTTAATCGTAGACACGTCTGATGTGCCTGATCAAATCTTGATGAAATACTGTTATTAAAGCCATTCAAAAATGTATTTTTTAATATATTTATTTTGCGGTAACAGTGTGGCAGCCCAACAATGACGTTCACTGCAGAACAGCTCTCATGTTGACTGAGTTGAGACTAGAGACATCAAGATAAATATATTCATGGTTAATGTTTAAAGATCCTGAGAAATCTAAATTATTTTGTTGCATTAAATGTTTCAGATTCATAACATTAAAAAACTGAAAAGCTCTGGGAGAGCACAAAAATCCACCAGGGTAGCTTACATATTGCTGTTACATCTCTGAACAATAGTTCGATAAAAAAGTTACCATCGTAATATGATTCTCTAATCCTGAAAACTCACACCTAGCACTTACAATCATGTTGATATCATTATTAGTTAGACAGTTACTGAGCAAAAACCATAATGTGCTAACAGTGGATATCTGGACAACTACCTAAACCTAATAATTTTTAAGTTGGGCCATTACTAACATCTCCTGAAAATTTCAGCAAATATGTTCAGTAGTTTTTGTGTAATTTTGCTAACAAGCAATCATACAAACAATCATACAAACATTGGCAAAAACTTAACTTCCCTGGCGAAGGTGATGAGGTAAATAAAGTGACCAATTTCATGCATTTCAGGGCCTGAAGCATCTTGTTTTCAGGGTCTTTTTTAAATCTTTAATTACAAATAGAACCAAAGACCCAATTTTCTTCAAGCTTTGCACAAATATTCTCACATATATTACTATAATATATATATATACTTGAATTAGCTGCTTTAAAGGAAACTATCTCAAAACGATGTACAGGACTCTCTACAGCATAGAGACGGCATGAACCCTCCATAATGAAGATCCTTCTGTGACAGGTGAGACCAGAGGTGTGGACTTGAGTCATGTGACTTAGACTCGAGTCAGACTCGAGTCACAATTTTGATGACTTTGGACTCGACTTGACAATATCATCAAAGACTTGCAACTCAACTTGAACTATGACATCAGTGACTCTGGACTTGACTCTGACTTTAGTCTGATGACTTGAAAACACTTGAAATCTTCAGTAAGACTGTTGAATAAAATGTGCTCCCATTCGAAGTATTCAACTAAGTGACTGATTTTTGTCATTTCCAGCAAGACAGTATTTTTTCCCACAGGATCTGCCCCATTGAATGCATCTATTAACGTCCAATCAGGGTTTAGAAGAACAAACAAAGAGGGTGTGGATTACACAGTTACTTCCCTGAGCGCAAGACTGCAGGAGTGCGGGAACAACCCAGAGATGCTGAACCATGCTACTGAGGATAATTTCATTTGCATTCACAGACCACAAAATCATAAACCAAAAATGAATTGCCATTTGCAAAACCTGCAGCTTGAGAACAACAGACAGAGAGGCGACAACGTCGAACTTCGTTTGGCACCTGAAGCTGCAAAAAGAAAGGTAAGTTGGTCCTGTTTTGAGTTCCTTTTGGGTAACTTTAGCTTAGCATCCATTATATGCAACAACAGTAGCGCTCGTAAACTCGCTGTGGCTAAAAACTGAGACTGACTGCTTATGACTTGGAAGAACTTGAAAATTTTAGCCTATGACTTTAGACTTGACTTGACTTGTCTTTACTTTAGGGATGGGTACTAAATTTGGTACTTTAAGAGGTACTGATCAAATTGTGTAGGTACTACCGAGTACCGATTCACTTAAAATCAAACGATGCTATGTTGAGGTACCTAAACGCATCCTTGTGACTGTGAGGGAGTGGAAGAAGCAGGCATACTATTGGGTACAGTAGGTGAATTTCCATACCAGACTTGAACGCAGCACAGCGATAGCGTAATGACGTCAGCAGCCGTGGACTCAGTCAACAAAGCAAGCATGGCTGAGGGAAGTTGCTCTAAAGTATGGCTCCACTCCATTAAATGTGATGGAGATGATGCTCGCTGCAATATTTGTGACGCCAAGTGTAAGGTCAGCGGTGGAAATACTTCAAATCTGAGGAAGCACCTGGTGACGCACAAAATTTTCCTTAAAGCTGAAGAGTTCACAATTTTTGATAGCCTCAGATCTACGACCACAAGGGATTCATTCAGCAGTTAGCACGCCTGTGTCCAATGGAGAGTCGTCTGCAGCCAGAAACACAGGAAAAGAAATGGCTTTAACATTTGGTGATGGCAGCAAATGCGACATGGAGGATTCCTGGTCCAGGTAAATAAGTCTCGTGTTTAAGATGGTATTAGCTTGGCATTTTAATGTGCGTCAGTTATCATTATCAGGTCGGTTCCTCGTACTTTGTAACGTTAATGTAATGCTTTTTTTATTTACAGCTCTGTCTGACCCATTGTTAAACTGCCCTAAAGTTAAAGTGAGGGCTGCAGTTAGTTTATTAAGTTGTGTTTCATTTTAGTTACTGGTTTTCATGTTGAAGAAATGTTACAATACAAACAGCTGAATGTTGTTTTGATATATATCTGTCAAATTTTATATATTGAGAAATAAATTTACATTGAAAAAATTTAGATTTTAATATTAAACAAGTTAATATTTATTACCCCATAAACACACGCAAAAGTACCGAAAATTGGTACCGTTGAGTACCGATACCGATTCCCAGGTACCGGGCATCGGTATGGTATCAGTTCAAAGGTGAAAGGTACCCATCCCTACTTTACTTGAGACTTGACTCGAGACTTGCTTTTAAAGACTTGAGACTTACTTGAGACTTGCAAAACAGTGACTTTCTCCCACCTCCTGGTGAGATATCTGAGACCATCTCAATCCTCACGCCTCCTCCTCGTGTCCCGTCAGTCCATCAGACCCTAAAATCGTCCTCCATCTCAGCGTCCTGATCACCAAACAGAAGAACACTCAGCAGCCAATCCTCTGAGAAATTGATCCTCCTGCAGACCAACATCACATCCCCAACCATCCGTAAGACTGCCGTGGCAGTTTGTGTGTTAAAACACTTGAAGCAATAACGTATATCTTTATCATGCCAAAGACACCAACAATACGATGTCTGACATCAGCTCTGTGTGGTAATGTTTAAAGGAGACATATCATGCTGATGCATGATTTAATACTTACATATAATACATTTGAAAACAAGACCTTACACTCCCTTAATTTTCAAAAAATGAGATGTAGTATTTTTTCTGATATCCTAGAACGAGATTTGATGCCTCTGAAAATAGGTCATTGCGAGATGTCTGCGAGATTTCAAACGTCATGACATCACGAGGTACCTTTCTTTTTATTGGAGTAATCTGATAAAACACTTCCTCCTCTGTGATGTCCGTCAGCCCCAAAACCGTCACCAAGGAATACATCCAGCAGCATGGGTATAAAACTCCCTCGCTCACACTCCCTCATTACCAGCTCTGGCCTGTAGGGGGGCTCAATACGCGGTCGCTGCTTGGAGCCTGCCGGAAAATACAGTAGAAGAAGAAGGACAGGCTGGCTCTACCCCCGATAGAACTGACCAATCAGAGCACAAAGGGCTGTGACATTGCTAGGTAACTTTAGGTCATCCTTGAGACCAAGCGTTTCAACAAGAGCTTAATAATGGCCTAAAATGAGGATATTGAGAACGCTATTGTGGGGCAATGAAGGAACTAAATGAGTTGTACTGAGGGCAGAAATGCTTTACAGGCAGTCTAGTCTGGCATAGTGAAAAGCGAAACAAGCATGATATGTCCTCTTTAAACTATGACAATGCAAATTGTGCGTTGAGCTGGAAGGATAAAAAAAGTTTTGACTTCTGGCTATATGTACATATGTATATCTAAATATATATATATATATATATATATATATATATATATATATATATATATATATATATATATATATATATATATATATATATATATATATATATATATATGTATATATATATATATATATATATATATATATATATATATATATATATATATATATATATATATATATATATATATATATATATATATATATATATATATATATATATATATATATATATGTATAGATGTACAGCCAAGTATAGTTTAAGTGAGCTAAGGTGTAACGGTACATTCCTAAGATATTATCCTTCGGTTGTTTTTTACAGATTGGAGAAGTGAGAGGGAAAGTGTCCTGGGCATGTCCTCTTCTCCAAAGACAATCCAACGCCGAGGAGTCAACAGCACTGTCCTTAGCATCGTCATAGCGGACGAAAGTGGACAAATCAGACTTAAGCTGTGGGACAGCCAGATCTCCATGGTAAAGCTACAGACCTCCTACGCCTTTACCAACCTGTCTGTCAGAGAGTATGGACAATAGAGATGGGATTTATGGCTCTTTGGAGGGAGCCGGATCTTTGGGATCCGTTCGTTTCAAAGAGTTTCAAAAGTTTCAAAAGACTGGCTCATTTGGCTCTTTTTTTTATGTTTATTCACTTTTAAGAGGCCAGCCTGGGCTTAGTTCATTTTATCTTGGAAATAATCACAGGGAGGAATGATGGGCTGAGATTTGGATCTGAATAATTTCAAACACAGATTTCCCATCAATATTTGAGTTTGAATTCTTCTGAAATATTGATTCTAGCTTCATTTGACATGTGCGGACAAGATTTTAAAGTTTGATATAAATTCATTGTAAATATTCCCCTGCCATATCTCTCTGAGTTGACAATGAGATCACTATTTACCCTTTGTATGTAAAACTACTTTGACTTATGTTATTCATGCAACACCTAAACACTTATAAATACACAATAAAAAACAAAGCAGGCTACAATGAAGTTCCATGCAAACGCTTTTAGTGAAAAATTTTCATACAAAGTATTTTTAAAATAAATAAAATTACAATTAAATAGAGAAAAAAAATGTGCATCAGCCCACTAGTATTACTAACAAAACACAATGGACTAGTGAACTGTCCTGAGGTGCATATAGTTGAACAAAATAAAGTGCAAACAAAATAAATGACCTTCCCAAAATAATAAAGCAGTTCCATGCTTTATGGCCTCTCCTTCTTGTCCTTTGGCAAATTTGCACTGAGGAAGACAAGTGATCTCACTTTTGCAGGCTTGAGGCGACTTCTCCTCTCTGAAATTATTTGTCCAGTTTTAGAGAAAATTCTCTCTGATGGGACTGATGTGACCACAACGCAAAGCTTCTTTACCATGAGTTTGCTAAGCCTGGGATACACAGGCACTCGACTTTTCCTCCACTTGAGAGGACCTACATTTTTTGGAACAAGAGGCTCCTCTAGGTACGCCCGCACCTCCATGACAGCTTCTGCTGTAGGGTTCCGAGTTGCCACTGTTCCAGCTACCTGCTCATAGAGGTGGGAGATACAAAAATGGGGTGGGAGATAAAAAAAAATATTATGAGATTGTGATATTAGACTGATGTCATCCTAGAGTTAGAGAAAAAAATTGTGATGAATTCCTTACCTCTTCATGGAAATAGCTCCAAACAACTGATTCCGGAGCAGCACTGCCTGCTCCTTCCTCTTGGACCAGTTGCTGGATGGGTTCGTCGCTGGTAATTGCAAGTCTTACTGTTGCAGTTGATACTCTTTGAAAAGTCTTGTCTGCAGTTCTGCCATCCATGAATGCCATCCTTTTGAATCTTGGGTCAAGCGCAGCAGCATCCGCAAGGATATGGTTGGATTCCATTCTATGGAATCTAGCTGACATGCCAGAGGAAAGCGAGTCGACCATGTCTTTTGCTGCCTGTGTTGTTGCCCTCCTCTGGAAATCAGCCATGGCTCTCTGCAGTCCCCTGGCCAGCAGTATTACTTTGGAGGCAGTAACGTAGCTAGTGAGAAAAAAGATGAATGTAATTATAACAATTAGGGCTGTCACTTTAGTGCATTACTTAGATTAATTAATTACACCACAAATTAATGCGTTATAAAAATTAATCGCTAGATTAATCATAGCACACAAACATTTTGATATCGTCCAGCTGGAGGACCCGTACATGGCAGTGGCACGTCACTTCACACATGCGTCTCTAGTCAAACCAAACATAGCCCAGGTGACAACAGGAATGGTATATTTAAGACTTAGTCTTATTTTATTTTTGAATTTATTTATCTATATTTGTACTACATTCTTTAAAGGAGACATATCATGCTGATGCATGATTTAATACTTACATATATTATGATAAATTTGAAAACAAGACCCTACACCCCCTTAATTTTCAAAAAATGAGATATTGTATTTTTTCTGATATCCTAGAACGAGATTCGATGCCTCTGAAAATAGGTCATTGCGAGATGTCCGCAAGATTTTGAACGTCATGACAACACGAGGTACCTTTCTTTTTATTGGAGTAATCTGATAAAGCCGTTCCTCCTCTGTGATGTCCGTCAGCCCCAAACCGTCACCGAGGAACACATCCAGCAGCAGGGGTATAAAGCTCCCTCGCTCACACTCCCTCATTACCAGCTCTGGCCTGTAGGGGGACTCAATACGTAGTCGCTGCTTGGAGCCTGCCGGAAAATACAGTAGAAGAAGAAGGACAGGCTGGCTCTACCCCCGATAGAACTGACCAATCAGAGCACAAAGGGCTGTGACATTGCGAGGAAACTTTAGGTCATCCTTGAGACCAAGCGTTTCAACAAGCGCTTGATAATGGCCTAAAATGAGGATTTTGAGAACGCTATTGTGGGGCAATGAAGGAACTAAATGAGTTGTACTGAGGGCAGAAATGCTTTACAGGCAGTCTAGTCTGGCATAGTGAAAAGGAGAAACAAGCATGATATGTCCTCTTTAATAATGCATCAGGCCTAATTGTTTTGCTGGATGTCCTCGACCTTTTTCTTATTTTGAATTTGATTCATGAAACACACTTAAAGTGTAATTTGAGTTGCCTGATTGAGCTTAGAATTTTCTGGACAAGTTGCCCTGACTTTGGTTTTATTTAGTCACCAATAAAAATGTGGATTTACAAATCCTCACTTCTTAGTGTATTCATTTGATTAGTCATGCACTACAAGTTTATAATATCCTAGAATTCAAATTCTTTATTTGGGTACTTTAAGCAGATATGAGATTAAAATGTGATTAATTCAATAAATTTATTATAAATCCGGTAATTAGATAATTTTTTTAATCATCTGATTGCACTAATAACAATACAATTATAAAGTTGTACCAACAATAATAAATACTATGATGTATTACCAGTGGTGTGCGGTCAGGGGAGGCAGGGGAGGCAGTGCCTCCCCTAGGCTAACAAGAAAAAAAAATAAAATATATGTTTTTATAAAAATATTTTTTTTCAGTTGTTTGTATACAATTTGTCATAATTAAAGAATAAAAAAGGAAATTGCTGATTTGTCAATAAGAGGGAGGCTAACAGAGGGGACGGACAGCATTTCGCGCTGGCTTCATGTGTGTAATGTGTGTCGGAGGCAGAGCCCAGGTCTGCCTCTTTGACCGTTTACTTGAAATCACAATGTTTTGCAGGTTCGCGCATGCGTACTAAGGTCTCACGCTGATTAACGTGGGCATCGATGAGGCACAGCGCTTCTCTGCCTCCGGAGGTTGTAATACCGCACCCTCTTTGAGGTCTCGCGATAGTTTGTTAGTGCAGACGTTGCTATAGTGATTCTTGCCTAGCTTGAACATTAACTCAGAAGAAACCAAACTTTAATCTTCTAAAAAAGACACACATTGAGATCACAAAACCCAATGCCAGAAATCCAACACAAAAGTTCCCTTTTCAGCTGAGAAACCAGAGGGATGGCTTCTTATTTTTTGAGACGTCCTCTTTCCATGCGCTTCCAAACTTTTGCGTCCTCTGCTTCGCTCCTCACCTGCCAAATGACTGACACTAGGCATCTATTGTCTGTAGAACTCGGCACACGCTGCTGATTTCACAAACTCCATTCACCCGCAGCAGCCGAGGAGCGGGCAGTTATGGAGCGCGCCGTTGAGCAGCGCGCAGCCGAGTGCTGCACAGCGCGCTTGGAGCAGAGGGGCAGGGGAGCATAATGACTGATTTTAGGAGGCACACACCCGCACTTCCAGACGGACGAACACAAGCCACTGCGCTGCGGCCGCCAGCCGTCTAATTTTGTCAGCTGCGCGGCCGTGATGTTTGTGATCGAGGTGGCTTGTGTTTGTCTGTCTGGAGGCGGCTGCTGACTGATATTTTCAGTGGTGCGCGCTGTGACCACTGGCCGTCTAGGTGTGCACGCCTCTGCCCCTTTTATATCAGTTTTTTAATTTCATCTGGCGGGCCAGATAGTACTGGAGACGGGCCAATTTTGGCCTGCGGGCCGTTAGTTGCCAAGCGCTGCTAGTGTATTTCTCCCATCTCCACTTGCACACAACACATAAACAGCACAGACTGTTAAAGGGGCAGGGCTGGCCAGTAACAGTTTGTATTTGCAAATGTGAGCAGTGCACCGTATATATAACACACACATATAGAAATTTCAACTTTAGCTGGCTGCCTGCCTGCCTCCCTCGTCATGGACCTCACCGCACGTTACTGTGTATTACACAGTATCTTTTATGTATCAAATATTCATAATTTAGTATCAACTAATTTGCATGCATGCTATGAAAAACTACTGCTGACCGGTTGAACTACATACCTCTCTGCACTGAGTTCAACAGTGACCTCTTCAAATGGCTTCAAGAGGGTGAAAATCTCCTGCAATGTAGTCCATTCTTCTGGAGACAAAGGGCAGACAGGTGCATTCGTAACAGTCAGGGTGGAGACAATGGGGTTCTTACTGGTGAGGAAACTCTGCAACATGTAATATGTTGAGTTCCACCTTGTGACACAGTCCTGTTTGGGTCGTAGTACTTCCATCTTCATTTGGAGCTGAGTTTCCTTCAGTTTTTGTGCTCCCACTGTGCTTCTGTGAAAGTATTCCACTGCCTCCTTAACTTTATTGATGATAGGTTGTGGACCTTTGAGGGCATTTCTTACCACTAGATTTATGGTGTGTGCCAGGCACGGGAGATGGGTCCATCCTATAATCTGAATGGCCTTTGTGATGTTTTGCAACACACCACTTTCTTATCAATCTCCCACTCTGCTGCAACACTGAGGAGCTTGTTTGCCAAGTTGTCTGCTGTGGGACGCTCATTAAACTCAAAGCAGCCCAGGAGGCAGGAGGACATGTGAAAATCTTCAATGAAGTGGCATGTTACAGACATGAATGAAGTTGTAGCCCTTGATGTCCAACAGTCAGTTGTTAGGCAAACTGCTGACACGTTGGACACCCTTCTCCTGAGTGATGCTGCTTCTCTCTCATACATATCTAACACTTTCTGGGTCGGTACCCTCCGACATGGAGGAATGTAGGAAGGGTTGAGAGCATAGCAGAAGTTTTTAAAACCTCTGTCTTCCACTATTTTAAATGGCTGAAGGTCAGTGGCTATCATCTTTGCGAGTTCTTCATCTATCTTCCCCTGTCTCAATGGGGTCAAGACAGGAGCTGTGAAGTAATGACTGAGAGACGTTTGAGCAGGTGCCTGGCCAGGCAAAGAAGTGGGCCCAGTGGTCACAGAGGCTTATGCTGAAGCTTGAGTGACTGTGGCACTGGTGTGACGTCTGCCTGATGTGGAGGCAGAAGTACTGGCACTCCCCGCCTCATCGTCAGAGTCATGCTCTCTCCTCACCTCTGAGACTTTAACTGTGGGGTGTTGAGTTTTGAGATGCCTGTGCAAATTGTTTGTTGAGCCAGACTTATATGAAATGATCTTAAGGCAAATATTGCACTTAGCCTTAGTGTCATTCACTAATGAAAAGTGCATCCAAATGCTGCTCCGTTTTCTGACGCTCATTTTGCGAAACATCGACGGACAATCCTCCCCTTCAGTCAGGCTGCTGTTGACTGCAGTCACTGCACTGCCGACACTGCCAAGCGTGCACAACTTATGCGACATTTGCATATGAAATGGGCCCTCCTCCCCATGCCCTCTCCGTCTGCCAATTCCGACGCACCCGCTTTTTTTTTTTTTTTTACTGAGGCACTCACCTAAAGGGAGTGCGCACAGCTCATGCAACATTTGCATATGAAATAAGCGCTGCGCCCCTCCCCATGCTCTCTCCGTCTCACTCAGGAGCATGGAGGAGCTTGTGTGAGCTTGTGTGTGCAGCGCTCCTCCCCATGCTGCTGCCTTCTCACCGTCTCACTCAGTGTAGGAGCATGGAGGAGCTTGTGTGAGCTTGTGTGTGGACCATAGGTGTGAACTCAAGGAGAGAGAGAAAAAGAACGGCTCCCAACCAATCGCGACTCTGTTCCGATCGTTCATATTAATGAGCCGCTCAAAAGATTCGGTTCGTTCGCGAACATCACAACTCTAATAGAAGTTCCTGACCATCACAAAAAAATACCACCATCATGGAGATCGACAGTGTCCCTGTGGCAGAGACAACTGTCCCCCTGGCCATAGAGGACAAAGGGGCTGTTCACACAGTAGTCAGCGAAGTTGTAGCTGTGAAGCTGGCCAGCTACTACAACTGCGGCTCCTGTTTCAAAAGACAGTCCATGTTCTCAACTCCAAGCAGCCTTTCTATCGCTGCGAGGAATGCCAGCTACTGCGCAAGACCACCCTGTTTCTGGCGACAACCAGCGGGGTCCTGCACGTTTTCACTTGTTAACTTGGAAAAATCTGCCATTCATCATTGTCATTGATCTGCACTGTATTTTCTTTCATGAGAGTCAACATCAACTGGCGATTGAAACAGCCAGTAATAATAATACAAATTAATAATAATGACAACAATAACAACAACAAAAATAATAATAATAATGATAATTTTTTGGTGTTTATCCTTAAACATGAATATACATGGCTTCTTGCCTGCTGTATTGAACCCTCAGTTAAAAGTGACTGTTTATCATTAGTCTTGTAGTTCAATATAAACATATACTGCACCATTAAATACCGACACTCAAAAACTGGTCTCTCAATGCGCGCTACCGAACTCACACTAACATAAATCCTGTTCTTGTTTTTGTTGTTTTTATCGCCAATGTTGTGCTCTTATGCCGGGAAAATGGTGGGGAACAGATTGGTATCACTAGACTCCTGTTTGTTCGTATTGCAACCTCCGCGAATGGGCCCATCCTGATTTTTCCAGGCAGATCCATTTCCACACTCTGGCTCAGCCAGTGTGTATTATCATCAGATTTGAGAGTTTCATCGAGGGCAATCATGAAAAATTATATTAAAGAATCACAGGGTGTGTGTGAGTGCGTTAGCACTAAAGTTGAACCCGGAACTTCTAAAGTACATCTGCCATGTCTGGCTGTCTGAAATGATTTTCTTGAATATGTATCATTTCGGTCGGACAGTAAACAGTCTTTGAAGTCACACCGGCATGTCGGCCGTCTGGATTTTTTCGGCTACAATCAATACCGAAAATCTATATAAGGGTGTCTGTGCCAACAAATCCGTTTCACACAGACTGGCAACTTCACCATGGCATCTTCATGCGCACAGGTCCGGACCACCGACAGCAGGGAATGGCTGTGGGATACATCCTCAACGTCTCAACAGTGAGGACTTCTGATGCCAAAAAAATGAAATATTTCAACGCGCTTCTCCAGACTGGCCGGGACGATTTCCACAACATGGTGGTGTTTCAAACTGAATTGCATCGACAGTTCACCCAGGCAGCCGAGAACCACACCACTGTAAAGGTGACCAACATCACCCGATGTCTAAGTAAGTAGCCTGCAGAACAAAATACCTGCTTTTGGGTGGTGAATTTCAGGTATTTTACTACTTTAGCTTTAATAATCTTGCTCTTTCCCTTCAGGTTACAGAAATCCCCAAGGATTTGATTTTAAAAGCAGTCGATCCACACAGGTTGAATAACAGAGGTCTCTTTCCTCGCCAAGATGCCAACTGAGAGCAAGACAATTTTAGATGCCAAGGTGACTCCGCACTCGCAATATGTAATTACAAAAAAGTCTCACTTTTAGATATATGCCTGATGGAAATACACACTTTAAGATGAGTATTATAGCATCAAAATAGGTTATCTACAAATTCTATTCCTTATGCCTAAGTCACACATTCCCGTTTCTCATAGCGACTGTGCACGACTGTACACGATTGAGGAGGCTGGTGTGATCGCTATGATACGGGATTAAATGACTGTCTCACCCCTGGACACACCCCGTAAATACACCGTCAGTGGCGCTGCTACAGCACTTCAGGCTGCGTTTGTCCCGCTCCAGTTAGGTTAATACAGCGATATGAGGAAGATTCCATCCCGCTGACAGGACGTCCGCTCAGTTCGCGTCACATAAGCCCCGACTGAGCCCCGTCGCTTGTGCCGTCTTAAACGGGACACAGTCTGGGCTCAAACGGATACATCCTTGTCAGTCGTCCTCATAAAGCTTTCAGGATTGAGCCACGATTGGGCCACATTCAGCCCGACTGAGATCTGTACATGCCACGCTAATACCGTTTGCATTAGGTCTGCATTAGGCTTCCATCCCGCTATACTGAGAGCGCCGATTCTCCACGACAGTTTTGAACAGTTCAGAACTGTCGGGACCCTTCCACGTTCCCCGCCGTTCATCCACGACTATACAACACTGATCCAGACCAAGTAGCGCATGCACCGCGACCAATCACGCTTTATCAGGATTATGACAATCTTGCAGAATCGCCATGAGAACCGGGAGAGTGTGACTGGGGCTTTAGCTTCGCGGTTGGGTCGGACAGGGCTGGACTGGCCTGGATACTCAACTTCGGGAACAGGACAATTAAAACTAGAGCAAATCTATATTATTCAGACACGTCTTAGAGCACCGGGCTGTAAGTAGCGATATACAGCCGGCTACAAAACTATGATACTAAGTTTTCCAAAAACTGCTTGTTGTCACACATCAAAAACTACTGCTACGTAACTAGAAAGAGATACATTACCTTGTTGCTTTGCATCCTGTAAGTTGAAAAAAGAAGTTGTGAAGCAATGCAGAGTCCTGAGGAAGGTCTGAGCTGCATTTTTATTAGCATCACAACAAACACACGCTTTGGCTTGGGTCACGTCTTTTTTGACAGTCGCCGGGCGTGCTCATGGGTAGTGTTTTTTACAGATTGGAGAAGTGAGAGGGAAAGTGTCCTGGGCATGTCCTCTTCTCCAAAGACAATCCAACGCCGGGGAGTCGACAGCACCGTCCTCAGCATCGTCATAGCGTACGAAAGTGGACAAATTAAACTTAAGCTATGGGACAGCCAGATCTCCATGGTAAAGCTACAGACCTCCTACGCCTTCACCAACCTGTCTGTTAGAGAATATGGACAAGAGAAGTTCCTGACCACCAGAAAAAAATACCACCGTCATGGATCAGCAGTGTCCCTGTGGCAGAGACAACTGCGGCGTCTTGTTTGGAGACGCCATCACGTTCAGTCAGAACAAACATGCTGCATGTCTTCTTCTTTATTCCTCCCTCTCAGCTCAGATGCACTCCTTCTCTTGGCGTCTGTTTTGTCTCTAATTGAATTTGTGGCGTATTGACAGAGCGTTAAAAAATAAAGAGTCTCTGCTCGCTGCTTCGGTCAATAATAGATGAAGGAAATAAACTTTCCTCATAACTTAAAACACAAGCCTTGTTATTTAAAGACTGTAAAACTGAGCTGCATTCATAAAGAGCCAGACCTTTAGTGACACTTTTTACAGACAAAATATAAAAATATGTTTTTTAGGTGATGTTATTTCTCCCTCAGCTGCAGCATTCTGATCTACAAACAGACTTTAAATTTTACAGAGTCATTCAGAGATGTTTCTCAGATATTATAAAACGAACAAGGAGTGAAATTTAGACTTCTGCAATATGTACAGGAAAAGTGAAACCAGGACAGATCTGTAGATCCTTTGAAAATATATGCCATTTCATCTCTGACAAAAAAACATCGTCGATATTTGGACTGATCAAGATGAAAAAATGGCAGAACTGCTGTCTTGATTTTATTTTGATTTTCCAAACTTGGGTCCGTAAAAATTACTTAAATTAAATACTGTATAAATACGGATACTGAACTGAGGTAACAAGTTAAAAAACTGTGAAATAAAACTTTTGTCTTCAGGAACAACATGCTGTTCAATAAATCAAGTGTTAAAATATTTGTCTTTACCACCAAGAGGATTGTGGTTTTGCCATGTGTGTTTGTTTTACAGTTGAATCCATTTGATAATCAGCGTACAAGAGTTCCAATATCAAACTTATTTTTTTATGATTTATTATCAAGTTGTTGAACATCTTTAAACATTTGTCACAATTTCAGAATTAGGAGTTAATTTGTGTCTTCTTTTGTGTATTCTAATCTATTTCAATGATAAACATTTTAATTCACAGATCAATAAATTCTTTTGTCTGCTGCATTTCTGCTCTTGCAGGTGTTTTCTTCTTACTGAACGGCATTGAGTTGTTGTCTGTAGGCCTTTTGGCTTTGAGTATACGTGACTTTTGTATGTAAACTGGATTTTCTTCAAATATGAGGATAATAAAGACAAATGAATTTATATCCATAACAGAACAATGAACTGAGGACACTATATAATATTATAATACTTGTTTCAATTCATTGATGGGTTGTGACCAGTGTTGTGTGTAACGCGTTACAGTAACTAAAGAACTTTTTCAGGTAAAATATAATGTAACGCCCTGCTACTGAAAATGTGGTAACGTTACTTTTCCCAAAGGCAGATCTGACACCGAAGCTGCCTTCTCAGCCACCCGCACTAACACAAGCAGTGTTGCCAAGTCCGCTCGTCATAAGCCTCTAAGGGCCGCAAATCTTGAGAGTCACGTCCGCGGGTTGCGTTTTTTTAGGCTTGTTTCTAAATGTGAAGTTTCTTCTTGGGGCTCTTCTGTCTGTTTGAATCCCCCTAATTATCTTCCAGCTCCTAACATAAAGCAAAGCACGACTGCGATAGGTAGTTTGTCCACTTCCTCGTTTCCTGGTTATCGCGCACGCCCCCAAACACACTTACATAACGCATGCTCCAGAGCCAAAGTTGCCAGGTCTGCTTATTATAAGTGACGTTCTTTTTTTAAAATTGATGCTTGGCACTGTGATATTGAAATGTAACGTAGAGAAAAGTGAACACACTTTTTGTAGATTCTCTTTTTAAAAAGTAATATATCACATTAGGAAAGGAAATAGCTGGAGGTTGCTTATTTTGAGCTTGTTTTTATCGACCTGGTTGCTTATTTCAGAGGAAAAATGAAACACTGGACAGGAGCTCTGATTCCACAGGGTATGCAACATGATTTTGTAAAATAAAGAGCACAAAAGAAATAACTGTTATTTTCCTGTAGTAGAATTTGCTGTAGGCCTTCACATTTAGGAACAGAGATGGGGGTCTGTCCTAAGTCAAGCCACGTAAATGTAACAAGTTACTTTTCATAGGGGGTAACTAAGTAAAGTAACAAGTTACTTTTTTAAGAAGCAAGCAAACAATACTTTTTAAAAGTAACTTCCCCAGCACTGGTTGTGACTCATCGATAGAGTGGTGATGATGTGTCACATGAAAACGAGCACACTCTTAATGAGGGGAAGGACAGAGAGCTGAAAATTAATCAGTAAAAGCACAAATACTGTGTTAATATCAGGTCAAAGGTCATGGTAACTCACTGATGATTGAATTTATTGATGAATTGTATTCCCCTCAAGGCCCCTACACACCAAACGCGGCAAGCGTCGGCAAGGCGGTCGGCGGCAAACCCATTCATTGTGTATGTGCTACCGCCGCGGCACGGCGGCACAGCGGTGCGCGGGTTTCAGTGGCGCACACCGCGGGCGCCTGCCGCCGTGCCGCGCGGCAAGGCGGCGCCTGAGTTGAAATTTTTTTAATTCGGGCGCCATCTTAGTGCATCCAATAGGCGCGTCCAGCTCAGAAAAAAAAGTGGCTGCGGATACGGAGCTGAAATGTGCTACGAGAGACTGGCTGCCTGAAGTTTGTCTGTATTCTTACCAGACTTTGACCAACTCGGGATAACAGGCTCTCAAACTGCTCCTTGATCAGCCTGATGTACATTTGGAAGTGGTCTGTGTGAAAATGCAGCTCCCGAACGAGCCTGTACTCCTCCAGTGCCTGCCTTTCCATCAGGATCGGGTGGACCCATATCCTCCTCCTCCCCGTTGCTGATGCTGCCACTCTGGTCCTCCTCCTCAGGAGGATTACAGATTTTCGCTCGTCGAACCAAGCACGCCAAGAACATTTCCTGCTCCGCGCCACGCCGCCGCCATGCTCAGCGCTGGCTCTGCGCGCACTCTGCCGCCGTGCTGCGCGGTGGCCGCCGCGCAAACCGCGCTCGGTGTGTAGGGGCCTTGAAGCGCCGGCGCACGCCTAGGCGCGAGAGATACGCTTCAGGTCTATTTTGTGCGCGGCCGCTTCCAAACCTCGTAAATTCAGAGTCATTAGGAAAGCACCTGGCAGGAAGTCACCGTGTGGAGTAACCGGAAGTTTCAAAATAAAACACAATGCACGGACTTTTGCACGTTATTTTCCTCAATTAATTGTCATTACATCGAAACCGGAAGCAAGAGCATCAGGTCAGCAGTCGGTCAGCGGGTCCCAGAGATAACACGACACCATGGACGAAGAAAAGTGAATTGTAGAGGTACAGAAATATATAACACTGCATGCATGACACCATAGTCTTTCTACACGGATATAGGCGGACAGAAGTTGAATAATTCACGAAGCTGTGTGGTTGGGACCAGCAGAGGGACCTTAGAGAAGTGAAGTGAGGTGTTGTTTATTGCTTTTCTCAGTCTATAACATGTTTTTATGAGCGTGTGACATCGCTATTCTCATGAGAGCTGTGGCTCTCAGGGGATCAGCCCTCCTCCTCCGGATTGACCTCTTCCAATGGGTTTTGAGATTCGGAGCAAGATCGCGGCGCAGCGCTTTCGCGTGCGGTGGAAATTGGGGGTTACCTCTTCATACTTCACACAAGTGTCTACACTAACTCAAGACTGACTTTGTTAAATATTGCAGGTCAAACGGTGCTGGTAACTCAAGTTCATCAATTGCTTGTGATTAAGATTTTGTGAACCCAATGTAAATGGACTTGAGCTTATATAACGCTTTTCTAGTCTTTTGACTACTCAAAGGTCATCGCAGGTCACACCTACCCATTCATACCCATTCACACCCATTTGCACTCACAGTCACTCACTGATGGTTCCGAGTTTCTATGTTAGTTATCCATCAGTATCTCTAACACATTCACGCCCTTTCATGCCCATTTACACGCCACTGACGCAGCAGTGGGAGCAACTTGGGGTTAAGTGTCTTGCCCAAGGACACATCGCCATGTGTCGCCCGGAGCTGGGCTTGAACCCGCAACCTCCCGATCACTGACCAAGCGCACTATCCAACTGCGCCACCGTCGCCCCATGTCAAAACATGCTTTAAGGGATTTTCTCCAAACTTTTCAGAAATGTCCACTCTACCTCAGGGATATGCTCATTAAATTTCAGACATCGAAGGTCGAGAGTCCTGGTCACACTGATGTAATTTTATGAACCCGATATCTCAAGAGTGCTCTGATGGACTTTTCGAATTTGCCTACTACACTAGTAGTCCATACTGATTCGCCCAAAATGTAGTCTGCAGTATACAGTATGTAAACAAATGCAAAGTTGCAGTATGCACAAAATACCAGGATGACGTACTGATTCTGGAAAAATTCACAGTATACATCGGACCAGTCTGCTTCACCTACTGTTACCCACAATGCAAAGCGCCTGAATTGAAAATGACTGAGAGCAGAGCATCAACAACAGGAGCAGCAGAGAAATATAAATTTAAGAGCCACTACTTGTTATCTTTACCCTTTCAACACGTACTATTGTGTAATAAGTTGTAAAAAAGTCTTTTTTTTCCCGTTATGGTTCGTAATGGTGTTAAGTCTGACCTAAACCTGCTGCATTATTAGTGTAAACCACTGACAAGTCTGACATTTTACCGTTACGTTCTGTATTTCTCCTCTGTATTTCCACCACCTTAAATTTTCCTGCTTCTCCTCATTCGCAATACTATATTGTGTGTTGATGTTTATTACCTCGACCAAGGAGGTTATTTTGTCGGGAGAGTTTGTCTGTCTGTGAACAAAATAACTCAAAAAGTTATGTATGGATTTTGATGAAATTTTCAGGAAATGTTCAGCATGGGAAAAAGAAGAACTGATTCAGTTTTGGTGTTGATGGATCTGCCATGACGAAAAATGTGATTTTTGTGAATAACAATTGAACTAAAATAGATATCATCATGAAACCAATAGTTAATGGTATGTTTTCAAGATCAAGGAATCTAAATATTTAGATGAAATAAAGGTAGGACTAATATTTATGGTGAAAATCACAATATGGGTGAGGACTGTGGCGCTGGCAGAGGTCTGTGCTCTCCGAGTGCTTTTCTAGTTCTTGATGTGTTTTTTTTTTTTTTCTTTTAAGTGGCCCTAATACGCTGTCACACAATAATAATTCCTCTCCAAAATAACACGTATTCTCCACCACTGGCTGTTTCATATAAAATGCTGCTTCTGGCAATATCTTTGCAGATTAATAACTTAAATGTCAACATGTACTCATAGTTTGTTTGTTTTGTATGATTAAAGTTTGGAAAATAGATAAGCTGGAGCCAACTTCCAATTTGGTCAAACTGAAAACCAGTGTAGCACACTCCAAAATAAAAATAACAGAACAGTCATACTACATTACAGTGTGGTAGGCTGTATGCAGTGCCTACTACATACTACATTAGTTGGTTAGTTAGTGATTTATTTCATTCATATCTGAAATTAAACATTTTCATACAAGCATATAATTGAAAAGGAACAGAAAGAAGAACAATCTTACATTATCTGCCCTTTTTAGGCACTTAAAAATTTTCAAAAACAGCAAAACAACAACACAATGATCAATATAATTAATAGCAATAATAATAAAATAAAAGACCCGTCATCAACACTGCTGGTCTCAAATTCTTTTTGATTCTCAACGACAACAACAACAAGCAACAACCAACAAAATAATACTGTTCATATGCAGTATGTAGTAGGGGAATTCAAAGCAGCCCTAGACTGGATATAGACATATAAGGTCAAGGTTGTGGTGCTTTATAGTCGTCCTTTGCTCGTGAACATTGTTCTTTTTCAGGTGTTTTTTGGTTTTTGGGAGAGTCGCTCCGAATCTGATGTTTTGAGCTCTGTTCTGGCAGAAGCATCTTTTCTGGTCTGAGGCCTGAGATCTGAGTTTATTCAGTAAACCATGATGCAGCAGCACAATGGTCGGCCTGAGGATGAATATTTAAAAGCATGTTTCTGTGAGGGCAGGAAAAGATGCTCACAGCTCGCTCAAACTCATCAAAGTTTACCCAGAGGTGACTTTTGACCTGCTGCCTCGTATTTAAAGAACATTTGCAGATGAACACGTCGATTTCACTGTCTGTCTCGGACGTTTCTGTTTCCTTATTAATCCTCTGACGCTCTCCTGGTACCTTATCTTTGACAGGGAGTGAAAAACGGTCCTCCTGCTCTCAGCGTATCAGAGCGCCGTCATGTGCGTGACAGCACCGAGCTCTCCACCTGAATTATTCAGAGTTAGCAGGAGGCAGGGGGCTGCTCTGAGGCCCCCCGCCGAGCCAGCTCACTAAAATCACTTAAAAATGAAACAACACGACGGGAGCCAGCTGTGAGAGAAGAATCAGGGAAGACAGACCTGCTCTGCGTGGAGTTATCCTGACTCCCCACCTTCCCCAGGTACCCGTGATAATCTGGTTAATGTATTTTTCTGGAGGCGAAGCTGCGCTGAATGAGAGAAACACGACCCTGACCATCAATAAATTCCCTTCTTCAGCAGTAAAACACCCAAAGCTGCAGTCCCTCTCTGTCTCTCATCCTGACGCCCTCAGGTTCTTCCTGTTGATGGAGATGCAGGAGAAGACGTCTTAGTTTACCACGAAACTTTCTGTTTGTCTGTTTAAAGAGGGAATGAGGAATCAAATGGTTTCACAAAACATCTCCAGGAGAGATTTCAGAGTGGCTGAAGAAAGGCCCGACTCTAAAACTATCAAACACTGGAGAGCGATGTAGTAGTGTTGTATTACTTGAGACCGGTCTTGGTCTCAAGACCACATTTTGAAGGTCCTGGTCTTGTCTCGGACTTGAAAGCACTTTTACTTGGTCTTGTTTCGGTCTTGGACTGGCCGGATTTTGAATTTTCCATTGAGACCAATCTAGACCAGCTGACCTGCTGTTTTTCAACCTTATTAATGTGAATAATGAGGAACACTTGGTAAAACAACAAAAAGCTTTTATTCATGTGTTAGTTCCCCCGTGATGACTGAAACCTTCCTGGTGTTGTGACTGCGGGTCACTCCTCTTAACTGTTCCACCTTGTTTTGGTTTTTAAAATGTATTTTGATGGTCTTGATCTTGACTCAGTCTCGACTCCCAAAAGTCTTTGTCTTGTCTTGGTCTCAGAGCATTCTGGTCTTGGGCAAGTCTTGGTCTGGGATAGTGTGGTCTTGAGCACAACACCACGGTGTAGTGTTAAAATTGTCTTGCATAAGTTGTAATTTTTGAGATATTTGGACATTTATTCAAGGAATTAATAATAATGTAATAACTAAATTGCACTCATTAATTAGAGTACCACCTTCTAGGGCTGGACGATATGACCAAAATTTTATATCCCGATATGGCTCATTTTATATCCTGATACGATATACATCACGATATAGCACATTTTTGGTAAATTCAACGAATGAACAGTTTATATAAAATTGCAATATGGAAATGAAGTTTGAAATTACATACTCAATAAATAAAGGTAGTAGGTATTTGTTTATATATGTGTATTTGTTTTATTTAGAACTTTTTTTCCAAGCATGTATTATACAAAATATTTGTTGGTCATGTTTACATCTGTCATTAACTGCATTCAACATGTAGCAGTAGCCTGCTTTGTAAACACTACACCACCCAGACTTTTCAGCATTGTGTACATTGCTTCAAACTATTCTTAGTTCTCTCTTAAAACAAGTTTAAAGTGCAGCAATAAAATCAGGCTCACAATATAATTATACAAAATCTAACAAGTGATACAAGAAAATCACTGCTTCAAGTTTGAAAGGTAGCTGCAAACAAAAAAATAAATGTTACAAAACACCAAATGTTAACATGGAACCCTTCCAAGTTAAAGTGTAGCTGCAAAAGATCACAGTATATTATACAAATATCAATCAATCAATCAATCTTTATTTGTATAGCGCCAATTCATAACAAGTGTTATCTCAAGACACTTTACAATAGAGCATAAAGCTCTTCATTTTATGGATACACATATATGCATAGATACATATATACATATAAAATACACATATACATATATATACAAATATATACATCCAACACCCAACATGAATCCATATAGCCAATCATGAATCCCTCCATCAAATATAACATGAGGTAAAATAACAAAATGTTTCAAATACCAAATGTAAACGTAAAAGTTTAAAGTGCAGCAATAAAATCAGGCTTACAATATAATTATACAAAATCTAGCAAGTGAAAAAAGAAAATCACTCCTTCAAGTTTGAACAGTAGCAGTAAACTGGCCTACCTAAAATAAATGTTACAAAATGCAAACTGTAAACATGGACCCCTTACAAGTTAAAAGTGTAGCTGCAAAAGGATCACAGTAAAGAAATGTATAATATATAAACGAAAACAAAACTAAGTAGCATGGATGTGAAAACATCCAAACATTTGGCAAATCTCAGGCCTCTACAGGTTGAGTGCTAGGAATACAAGCGGCTCAACTCTTGCTGGTTTCAGAGATGACTTCTGGCATGACACAATGTTCCCACTTACACTGAAAGCCCGCTCCGATGGGGAACTTGTGGCAGGGATGCAAAGATATTTCCTCGCTAACTTGGCCAAATGGGGAAAACGTCCCTCATTCTCTTTCCACCAGTCCAGTGGATCTGTGTCTGGACCAGCGTCCACTAAGAGATAGAAGCTGAGCTCATTTTCAATGGATTCTCTGCTTGACTGAGGGGGATCTTGGCTTGGCTTTGCTGCTGTTTTAAAGTAGCTGCTCAAACTCTTCTTTTTCTTTTTAGCAGGAACCTCCTCTGGCTCATCCTGATCTCTGGCAGTGGCAGCTGATGAAAGGGGACTGCCTCTGGCTCTGCTTGTTCGGCCACCAGCTTCTGCAGCTCTGTAGCAGCTCTTAGCTTGATGTAGTCCACCCTCTCTTTTTTGATGTATGTGGTTTTGAACCGGGGGTCAACCAAAGAAGCCATGTCAAGCAGCTCCTGGGTTTTCTGGTCATCATACTTCTCATTTAGGTATTTTAGTATTTCCTCTTTGATGGTCATGGTGAGCTCAGTGTCGCCATCCTGATGCTTGAGTATCTGGTTGTTAAACAGATGGAGGACGGGTTTCAAGTAGGAAACACTTGGGTAGAGCTCCCCTGACAAGGCATCTGTAAACTCCTTGAGAGGACTCAGTGCCTTGTTCATGGACTCCAGAACGTCCATGTCCTGCCAAGTTGGGACCAGGTGGCAAGTTTTCTTGTCGACACGGAGGACCTGTGAGATAGCTTTCTCCTGCTCGATCACCCTTTCAACCATTGCTTGTGTAGAGCCCCACCTTGTAGGAGTTTTTGTGATCAGCTGATGATGGGGCAAGGGTGGATTTTGCTTTGATTGAGCTTCTGCAAGCGCCCGTCTTCTCTTCCATGAATTGGAGAAGGCAGCCACAATCTTCCTGCAGACGCCGACTGCTCGCTCCACCTCACGTTGTTTCACACCCTTCCCTGTGGAAATAAAGTAGAAGTCCAATTATTTATTAGTATTTATTATTTATTTTAAAACTAAAATAAATTTTAAAACTAATATATAAAAAATATATTTTTATATATTACACTGTGTACAAGACAATGAAATGTATTAATTACATGTTATGAATTTAATTTATTTATTCATAATATATATTTGTTATGTATAAGGATTCACATTGACATCACAATTACACAAAATGATGGATCATAGGATGGAAGAGTAAGCCAGTTAAAAGCTAAAAATACAGAATACTCCGAGTTTTCTGTATTTTTAGCTTACAACTTGCTTTTAAATTCTCAGAAACTATTACAGACAGAGAGAGTCCGGGTCTAAAATGAGCTAAAACAATGTATGTATAGGCAATTTCAATTATACAAAACATAACATTGTGGCTCTCATTGTGGTGTTGATAAAATGCCTATAAATAATTAAAAAAGCAGAGCAATATCACATACAAACATACACATATGCAATGAATGATATTATGGAAATAAAAACAATACAAAAATGTATCTGCGTTTCAGATCGATTTAGAGTTACTCACCAATGGCTAGATGCAGGCGGTGGCCAAAGCACTGCAGGCGTGTAGTTTCATTCATCAGCTGAAGGGCAAGGATGTTGTTGCTGGCGTTGTCTGTTGTCACACATACGAGGCGATCCTAATGCAGTCCCCACGACTCAAGAGCTTCACTGAGACCTCTGGCTATCTCGACTGCAGTGTGGTCTTCAGGAAAGTAACTTGTCTGTAAACACTGACTGCCGAGGTTCCAGGCTTGGTTGATGAAGTGAATCGTCAGGCTCATATATGGGTGCGTCATTTGGCTTGACCACATATCTGTTGTTATGGCGTAAAACATCCCCTTGTGTATTTCTCCCTCCACTTTTGCCCGGCACTCATCATATAAAGCAGGTAACACAACGCTACTGATGTGTTTTCGGCTGGGCATTTCATATCTAGGATCGAGTGTTTGCACTAACTCAATAAACCCCCGTTTCTCGACCGTGTAGATTGGAATCATATCTTTACAGATGTGCTTGGCAACGGCCATGGTTATTTGCTTCCATCTGCAGGAGGTATGGCTATATGGTGTGCCGCGGGTAAAAGCCTGTTGCAATGTCTGCGTCTGGAGTTTCTTCTTAACTTCAACGTCACTCGGCCCAGCTTTTGCTGCTTTTTCTCGTTGACTCTCTCTGTATTCTTTTTCATGATTCTTTTTCAGTTGATACTTTACAAAGTGCAGTAGTCTGATCCTTGTCGGTCTTTTTATATCCAAACCACCGCCAGATGACAGAAGTTCCCCCTCTTTTAGGTACAAGCTCGTCGGTTTGCGCTGGTTGTTCGTCATCTTGTTGTTGTTTAGATTGAGAATTAACATGTTCTTCTGTGTCACGTCCACCGTCTTCCTCCATGTCTGTGTATGTTTTATCCGCGTGTCTGGGCTTGCCGTAAGGCGCGTCGGTGACGTAAAATACTGCCGTGAAGCGTGTTTTGCGACCCCGCGATATAAAGGATACAGTTTCACATTAAACAATAGACATTTTCTATCGTCCAGACGATATATATCGTGATATCGCCCAGTCCTACCACCTTCTATTATACATATATAGAATGAAATTTATTATTAAATCAATCAAACCAGTTAAATCAATTAAACCAGTCTCATCTAAAGTCAGTGAATTCTCTCTGAGTAGATACCTGAATAAAGAGCCCAATGTATATGAATTTTAATAAAAGTCAGGATAATATTACAGATAAATAGGAGCCCTGAGGAGATGCTACTTTCTAATTCATGCTAGTTTTCCAAAATCGCCAACCCCAGCTTTAAAGCTGCCTTCACACCCAACGCGACTTTGCGACCATAATCGCGGTGCCCACTGAAGTGTCATCATGTGTCCATGAATACCTTGTTTTGGTCACTGTCCCCATATACGATGTTTAAGCTGACATTTTCCCAACTGAATCCTTTTCCCTCCTCTTCCAACCACAAAACACTGCAGCCACATCGTCTGTGAGTTCTCTGCGGTCCATTTATGTCCTCACTAACAAATGTTTCCCACACAGACAAAACCTGGTTTTCCATTACAGATTTTCGCCAAATAAAAGCAATATTCCTAAAATTTCAACAAAGGATTTTTGTGCTTTGGATGTGTTTCTATTGAAGGTTGTTCTAGGCTGCAGGAAGATGGATGCCAAGGCTTGTCGAACCCTTTCTCCCTCATTTCCGTTTCTATCTCCTTATAACACTCTGCATTCCTCTGTTGTTTGCTGTCTCGTATGGCAGTTGTGTTTTTCTCGAGAATAATGGCAAGGAAAGTCTCCTCTGTCCAAATGTTCCGCGCCATGTTTACTCCAAGAGAAGTGATCATGTGACCAGACATGTCCTGTGACGTATAATTGCAGAAAAAGTGTTTCCATAGCGCGTTTGTGATATATTTGAATATCGAAATGTCTGAAAAACCATCTCATGAAAGCACAAAAACTTTTTAGCGATATTTTAGTGCTTTTGCAACATTCAGCTGTTTCCATTACAAGTTTTTTATTGCACTGTTTACATTTTGCTTATATCCAAGGGTAATGGAAACGCACTTATAGATTGTTTCTCTGTAAATTGGAATAAAAACAGTCTGTCACGGGGGTTGTCACACACCCACACACTATATCCAAGGGCGTCAGTTTGTTTTAAAATGTGGGGGAGACAGCTACTGGTAAAAGTGACTTTTAAGAAGTGCTTGTGATCAGGGGCGCTGCCAGGAATTTTTGCCCCATGATAAGAAATGTCACTTGGTGCCCAATAGCCGGCCATTAGGCCGGTGAAAATTTTTGATACTGTTTTACAGAAAAAGTGCATTTTAGTGATATTTTGACTATCATTCCTTTACTTGTGAAAAGAAAATGACAGCTACTTGGTAGGGGAAGCACTGAAAATACTATGAAATTCATTTAGATTTTATTATTTGCTGCAAGACTGATACTCTAAAAATAAAAACCCATCTCTTTATTTAAATACTTGAACATAAAATTCTCTTGAGAATAGCCTAATTAGAAGAAAAAAATAACCTAAAATGCAAAATAACCCCTATCTTTAAAATGAAATGCAATTATAATCTGTGGAGAAGACACCATAAAAAATGGCCAATTGTCATTTATAATATATTGTAATTTGAACATGTATCCCCCACATGCAGGTTTAATTTTTCTCCAATACTGTGGGCTCAAAGGTGATGCCATTAGGTTTGTAGAGAAAATAATACATAAATGAGACTATGTGGTTTTTGCTTTGTAACCTCCTGATTTCCAGAAAGTGTAAAAATTTCTCTGACTGGACTGAGGGCAGTCACCAAGTCTAACCACACTCTGTTCCTGCTGCAGAGCAGAGTCCAAACTTCTGACCAAACATTATACGACAGAGGCGGATGCTTTTTGAGTCATTAGAATCGTTATAAAATAAAATACATATAATAGGCTTTTTTTTGTTTCGGAAGAATATTTTATACACTAATGTTTTTCCCCATTATAATCTTTTAATGTAACACACAGCTGCTCACCTCCTTTTTCAAGGAATATCTGGTCAACTCAAGGAAAAATAGGGAAAATTAACATTGACACACCTTTCTTGTTTGTAGGCTTGAAACATTATTATTATCATTATTATTATCATCATTATTATTATTATTCAGGCCTAATTATTCGAGGAAAGTACCGCCATGTGTGGATAACTCGGGTCATGACCTCTTCTTCTTCTGTGGTGTTATTACATGGGATAACCACAGCAAGCAAACAAGTTTTCTAGCTCACCCAGGTATTATCTGGGTGAGCTATCGGAGCGTCAGCTTGGCGCAATAGCAAATTTATAGCGGCTGCATGTTTTTTTTTCGTCACGGACTTCTGCATCGTCTCTCTGCTACTCTCAGACGAATGCGGGTGGTGCGTTCAGGAGCGTCGGAATTTTCTATACTACCGAAATAACTGGGATTACAATGGTTTACACGTAAAGGATTTGTGTGCGGTGGAGACAAAATGACCTCTGACAGAAAGTGGGGGGGACACATCCCCCCCGTCCCCCCCTAAACTGACGCCTATGACTATATTGCCTGAAAGACTCTTTTTTTACTTGGGCGATGAGCTATGTGTGTCATGGGAGGATTAGCCCTGTCTCATCATAGCTATACATCAACTTTACTTGGAGAGTGGTCGCTCAGGTCGTCAAAGTTGCGTTTGGTGTGAATGCACCTTAACAGTGATTTTTTCTCTGGCTTATCTTCTTTTATTCTTCACAGCTGTGACAGACACAGAGATTGAGGAGCATATGCAAGGATCCATTCATACCTTTAAAATAAAGCTCCTTCAGTCTTAGTTATTCAAAAAAGGTAGTAAAGTTATAATTTTTGTTTCTCTTGAGTCCCAGTACCAAATGATCTGCAGCCTCTCAGACCTGCTGTCAGCTGGAGCTCCCTGGTTTAATGTTGACATCATAAATAAGATATTGATATTGTTTAGTGTTCTCTGCTGAAGCAGAAACATACTCTCCCCTCCTGGCAGGCTTAGAAACATCTCTGGTGATGTGGTTGTGTTCAGGCATCACTGCAGAAAATCCCTCATATTTAAATAAAGCCTGTGGCGATCTCCGTCCATCCTGAGTAAACTCTAACCCCAGTGTTCTCTCATCAGAATTGCTGTGGACGCGGGGAGGACAGGGTTGTCCGAAAGTGCTGCAGGCGATGCTTTATTCACTCTGCGGTGACCTTGGGACTGCAGGATCCATTAAAGTGTGATTAGTTTTGATGTTATTCTGCTGACTCGACCCGAGGTGTGAGCCGCTGTCCCTCTCTGAGGAGACCACTCATAAACTCAAACCTGCTCATCGTGGCATCAATATACACTGAATTATGAATTAAAAACCGTCCAGAGTTAAGGAGGGCTGTTGTATTTATCAGGGTGTTACTTTAAACTCTTTATAGTGACATCAACACACAGTCTTATGTTTTCACCAGCAAGGATCACTACATCAATGTGATGCAGTTTTGGGAATATTCATTTGTGACATTGGAATTATGATGATAAATTAAGGGATATTTGTTGTCTTGCTGACATGAATGTTTGAGGATTTGCTGAAGCTACCAGGCATAATGGACCCTCCCTCAGGAACCATCAAATGGGGAAAGGAATTTAGCAAAAGATTGAAATGTGTAGATATGTAAATTCAATAAAAAGAACATTCATCATTCATACATATATTGAATTATCAATGGCAGTCAGTGTTGGGAGTAGGTAGCTTATTCCTTAGCTCAGTCATCTGTGCTCAGTCATTCTCTCTCTCTCTCTCTCTTCTCTTTACAGCTAGTATGAATGTGTGTGGGCGCAGGTGTGTGTGTGTGTGTGTGTGTGTGTGGGTGTGTGTGTGTGTGTTGATGTCTGCAAGTGTGTGTCTGGATATGTCTCAGTTTTTAGCCTCTGTGAGGCACTTTGTGTTGCTTCTAAGTATGAAAAGTGCCTTATAAATAAAGCTTGATTTGATTTGATTTGATTAAACGGCGTTAGAAAATACGATACTGACGCCATTATTTTTTCCCAGTAACTGGTAATCTAATTACTTACTTTTTCATGCGTTACAACGCCGTTACCTTACCAACAGTGAAATGTTGCGCGTTACTTTGCGCTGATGTCAAGCAGCTATCTGACCTGCCTCACTCAGCCAGACACAGACAGGAGCTGTGCTGCTGACAGACACAGGAGAGGAGATGATGCAAAAGTTTGCAATGCCAAAGTTGCCAGGTTCGCTTATTATAAGCGACTTTCAGCTTCTTCGTTTTCTAACTTGCATGTGCATATTGGGAGTTGTGGGCTGCACTTTTTTGGGCTTGTACTAACAGTGCAGTTTCTCAGTTGGGCTTCTTGTGCCCCCAAACCCAGGAGGAATCTGGTGCATGATCTACCGTCAATACAAACCCAATTCAGAGGTTAATAAAATTATTTTATCCCACCCTAACACAAATTTAAAATTACGGTAAAAGGCAGTTCCACCTAAAATAAATCCTTACAGCCAGACTTAAATTGATTTCTAATGTAGTTACTACTGTTTACACCATAATGAAGCTGTAGAGGTTTAAGCTACAACTTAAACCCTGACATCTCTGTTTGGTAACAAAAGTCAAGGTCAGACAGACTGTTATGCAATAATGGAGTTGCAAATAACAGTAGCCCCTCCCTTTGCTTATGTATAAAGAAAAGGATGTTCCACCTCCAAACAAAAGGATGTTTAATAAGTAAATTAAGAGACAAAAAAGAAGAAATATGACTTTGAAGCTGAAATGTAACGTGGATACAAATTAAAACACGCTTCATGTAGGTTTCTCTCTTTAAAAATGCTTATTTCAATCGCAAAACATGGCAACATGGCTAGCTGCAGCAACGGTGAGTCTGGAGCTTCTGTGGAGTTAAAACTGGAGTTTTGAGGATGGAAATACAAGAAGTAAAAGGCAAGAACACACATGTGAAGTGTACATTATGCCTAAAGCAAAGTGTTTGTCTGTTTTAAATAAATAAGCTAGTGATGAAAAATCACAGAGTACTCTGCTGATGATGTCAGAGCTGCTGCAGCAGGAAACAACAAGGAGGGAGAGAGAGATGAAAACACACAGTTAAAGCAGTACAAGCTTTTTTTTTAAAGTAACGCATCAATTACTTTACCTGGTAACTAATTACATTTATGAAGGAGTAATTCTGTTCGTAATTCAATTACTTTTTTGGAAAGTAACTAGGAACTATCAAGGATGTGGTCTGTCAGTGGTTAAAAACATGTGCAGTTTGCCCCCTTGTGTGAAGATCTTCATGTTCAGTAAAGTCCACAAAGAACAGTTTGTTTTCAATTAAGTTCTGTGTCTAACTCTCTCAGTCTGAATTCTGATAGTTGTGAAGTACAGGCCAACAGTCTAAGGGTGGTTCGACCGAACCTCAAAGGGGCTTTGTGGAGGAAAAGTTAAACGCTGTAAAGAATCTCACTGTAGCGTATCAGTGAGCCAGGGTAGTTTATGAAGTAGCTTTAACATGTAAGTGGGTTAATTAGGAGACTTTCATTGGCAATTATCTACTGATTTGTACTGCCTACTGTCTGTCCCCCGGATATCTCCCCCAGGCTTTCATGTTTACTGGAGCCATGAGCCTCTAATGCTGCATTCACACCGCAAGCGACTCGCCCACTGAAGTATCGTTGCGTGTCCATAAATACCTCATTTTGGTCACCGTTGCCATCAGCTGTCGCTCGGTGACATCACGTCCGCTCGAGTTTCACCGCGATCATATCATATATCATATAATAGGAAATATAAGAGGACATTATTCCAGCTGTATCCTTTTCATTCACTTATCAAATACAAAACACTGCAGCTGATGCCCTGCAGCAGCATTATCTGTGAGTTTACCGCGGTCCGTCAAAGCGGAACTAATGTCCTCACTGACTAATGTTTCCCACACGGACATGGATTGTTCCTCTGTAGTCCAGATGAAAGACTGTCTGTCATGGGTACTGTTACACATGCACACACCGCTGATTGGCTGTTGCTGCACAGCCTGAAAAGATCAACTTTTAAAAGTATAAAAGTAAAATACTACAAAATAAAATAGAGATCATTGTCTCCAAAGCTACATTTCTTCAGTTTTTCTGCATTTTGATTACCTTGGTAACTTGATTCCTCAGTTGTGTTACATTAAAAAACACAAAGTTTAAAATGCAGGTCATCAGTCCAGCATTCATTTCCTAGAGAGAGATGCTTTATTTGCTTGACAGTCCTATCGCAGCCTCTGTGTTGACTGTCACTGTTGTTTTAACTGTAACACGGGGATAAAGGCAGCATCAATTCAAGGCCTTATTAGTTAAGACCCCTTCACACCGCCGCGCGGCAACAGCCCCAAAAACAGCCTCCCTGCCAGATGCAGAGCGTTTTTTAAAGCGTCTGCTGCTGCCACGGTACGAGCTTAGAGTCCGAGGCAGCAGTGACGGAGAGGTGATATGGCGAATGTCACAGCAGAGCCCAAAAGTCCTTCACAACACTCCCTCCTCAAACACTCTGAAGTGAAATGCTGTCTCATGCTAAGTTTTTCTCCTGATTATCTTTATATGAAGGTGGAGCCGTTTGGTAGATCTCATTTAATATTTGCTTTGACCCGTGAAACCTCCTATTTTTAGTTGTTTATATTTACGTCAAGTCCTTCTCACATTGGAGGTGGCTTCCGATTCACATTGGATAGCCGGCTGAGAGTGGAGGTCTGCAGCTGGACCCCTCTCAATAACCATACATCTGGAGCAGTGGGCTGTTCCATCCAACAGAGGGCGCTCTCAGTGCAGCCTGACCGTCAGCCACACAAACAGCTCTCTAGACCTCTGTGAACGAGTGTCACTCCGGATGGACAATAACAATACTGAATCATCTGAGGAGTGCTGTGTGGAAGTACTTTGGGCTCTACACTGTTGATGGCAAAATTAAATGAAAGACCAGGCTACATTCGGTTATGTGCAAAGCAAATTACATACTCGTCCTTCACAGCAAATTTGTGGACTCACCTGTCAGCAAGATGACCAATTAGCCTTGGTTATTTGAGAGCATGTTGAAAACTGTCCAAGTCTGACTTAAAGGAATATTGACAGCCCTAACTCAAGCCCTCCTCCTGATTGCAGAGCTCACAGTCAGATGGTCTCTATCACATCCTGATGAAAACTCTTAAAGCAGCTCTTTGGAGGAAAACAGGGAGTTTAGATCAGAGTATCATTATTCTGATTGTGTTTGAAGTGTTTGGTTTATACCATCAAACCTAAAAGTGTGATATTAAACACTTGCATGAAGAAACCAGTGGGTTAAGATGGTTACAGAAGTTTGATTTTTACTGAAAGACAAGAACAAAAACAGTGAAATAGAGATTATTAGCCGTCTTCAGTGTTTTTCCTTCTTATCATGCATCACTCACACTCTGTTCTGAAAGTGAGGGCCAGAGGAGTCAAATGTAAATCCTCTGAAGCTGTTACTTCTTTCTTCTCCTAGTCGGAGTCAGAGAGTCACGTCGTCTCCTCTCCAAAGTCAATCGCATTAGCGTGAACATAAAGACGGAGCCCTTGTTTTAAACTCGTACCTGCAGGGCTCATTCAGAGGTTATCTTCTTCAGCTTGGATCATTATTTCTCCATGAATAAGAACCACAGGTCAGCAGTAAAGGTGCTCACACTCAGAATCCAGATGAAGGAGGAATACTAACTCCTGTTTCTTATCTCACTTACTGCAGACTGATGGCTGATGCTTTATTTCACTGAATAGGAGGCTGCTCTCACCTTATGAGGATCTTAATGAGAGAACCAGGGTGAGCAAAGGGGCAAATGAGGATGTGATGCAGAGTTTGCAATTGTCTTGATCTTTAACTTCCAGATTCTTGTTTGGTGTCTGGTGCTAAAAATTGAAGCCAAGATACAAAAACTTGCAGCAATTTTGGTTTTTGTTTCTCTACAGCCAATGATCTAGGGCTCTAATTTCATAGACCAGGGGCGGAGCGGCACAGTGCCTGTGCTACGCCGACAGGGTGTGTCCAGAGCATTTTGCAAGTTTCCTGCATGCTGCAGAGAGGCATACATTTATTTTCTCTATTTTTCTCCCTCTTTTCTTTGAATTTTGTGAGATGAGAGAAGCCAGATATATATTCCGTATCGGATGTTAAGGCTGTTTTGTTTTGTGAGATGTGCATCAAACTTCCAGCTGCCGTCAGGTTAAGTTTCCATTATGACAAACGGCATTAATCCGACATCAGATGTGACGGGACAATTAATACCGACACAAATGTATATGCTGGTTCAGATGGGTACATAAAATCATGATTGCTGTGATCATTTATTGCATTAAAATGTACCTGACACTCTGGAAACCTGCCTCCTAGTTACAGCTGCGGAGGATGCGCTTTGCCTGCGCTGATAATAGACCAGGTTGGAGCAGCCGAGCTTATAGCGCACCTCTGTTGGCACCTCCCCCTGGTGCACCACCACACCCATCTGGGCGCAGCCAGCCAACCCAATTGCCAAATTGGCTGTGCACGGTGGTCCACCGGACGAAATTAAAACTGCATGGGGTGCGCTAGGTTCCACCACCCTGCGCCACCTGTGCTGAGCCATGAAATTTGGGCCCTAGTGTTTGGGGATCTCAGCACCCTTCTTGTCTTTGCACCTTAAAACCTTAAAGGTGATTTTTTTTTGCAACTTGCAGCATTTTGATTGGCCACCATGTTATCTGATGACTTTCAGCCAACAGCGTCCCAGAATATCATTGTTAAGCTGGAGATATACATGAATAAAATTGTTGGTACTCTTCAGTCAAATAAAGAAAACCCACAATGGTCACTGAAATAACTTAAAACTGACAAAAGTAATAATAAAAATGCATTGAAAAGAATGTAATGAAAATAAAACATTGCTTTTGATTAATGGAATCATTGAAAAAAAACAACAACAAAAGATTGATGTTGACCAAAATTATTTGCTCATAGGGACATGTTAAACTGAGGTGTGTCCTGTAATTAGCATCAAAGGTGTCTTTAAGTCTGCCTACTTAAAGGTTAAAAAGTCATCACTGCTGTTTGGTATCATGGGGTGTACCACACTGAACATGGACCACAGAAAGCTAAGGAGAGAGCTGTCTCAGAAGATTAGAAAGAAAATTATAGACAAGCATGATAATGACCCCAAAAACACACAATTAAAAACACCCCAGAATGGCTCAGGACAAAACACTGGACTATTCTGAAGTGGCCTTCTATGATCCCTGATCTAAATCCTGTTGAACATTTGTGGAAGGAGCTGAAACATGCAGTCTGGAGAAGACAGACTTCAAACCTGAGACAGCTGGAGCAGTTTGCTCATGAGGAGTGGGCCAACATACCTGTGGACAGGTGCAGAAGTCTCACTGAGAGTTACAGAAATCACCTGATTACAGTGATTGACTCAAAAGGTTCTGCAACAAAATATTGAGTTAAGGGTACCATCATTTTTGTCCAGGCCAGTTTCATTAGCTTGTTTGAGAAAAGTGATTCAACAGAATCAGTTTTAGCCATTCCACTCATTGGGCGTCAGTGGCACAGTTGGATAGTGCGCTTGGTCAGTGATCGGGAGGTTGCAGGTTCAAGCCTAGCTCCAGGCGACACATGGCGATGTGTCCTTGTGCAAGACACTTAACACCAAGTTGCTCCCACTGCTGCATCAGTGGTGTGTAAATGGGCATGAAAGGGTGTGAATGTGTTAGAGATACAGATGGATAATTAACATAGAAACTCTGAATCATCAGTTAAGTGAATGTGAGTGTGAATGGGTAGGTGTGACCTGTAGTGTAAAGCAGCTCTGAGTAGTCAAAGATTAGAAAACGCTATATAAGCTCAAGTCAATTTACCGTTTACTCAAGTCTGTCTATGTTGAGGACTTCCCCACCGGCATGGCAGAGGAAGCTGCAAAATGAAGTGACATAGGCTCGAAAACATTGATATCAGTTTGCAAATAAGCTACAACTACTACAACACCCTCACAACAGCCAAGGAGAAATGAATGGGATTTCCCATCCTAAATGTAATGTTTTTTTTGTGATGTCAATCTGGATCGGATCCAGGTGAAATTTACCTTGATGATAGAGACATGGACCCCATATTATCCTGTAAAATCGGAAGCTTATCTGTGAAGAAATGGCAGAGACATGATTTTTTTTTAAAATGTGGCCCAATGTTCACTTATGGATTTTTTTTTTTTTGCAATTTGTGGATATTTTGCATCCAGACAAATGAAAGGAGTACCACCAAAGTTTAATGGTTTCTTCCTTGGACCAAGACACACCACTGGTTAAATCCCCATATAACTCCACCCAGGAGTTTTTTGCGTTATCTTGCTAACAAACGAAAAGAGAGGGTCAAAAACCAAACCCCTTGGCAGAGGTAATAAAGATATCCTGTACGGTTTGAGCACATGCATTTAACAAGAAAAAAATGCACTGCATTTTTCATTTCTGGGGTTTGTGGCATATGTTGGTCCTTTTCCATTATTTAGGAAAGGATGGTTAACTCTGCAAGTGAGAGTTTCAGAGTGAAAGGTTCAGAGTTAAAAATGCTACTGTGACATCAAATCAATCAGTCAATCAGTGTTTATTTCTAAAGCCCTTTACAGTAACCCAAAAGGCCCCCAAAGTGCTACAAAATAAAACTAACTGACATGAGCATAAGACCTAGAAGCCTTAGTGAGGATTAAAAGCCATTCTAAACAAGTGAGTTTTTAGTTTAGATTTAAAAAGACCAAAGTCAGTCGTGGTGTGGATGTCTGGGGGCTGCTTGTTCCACAACGTAGGTGCAGCAACAGCAAAGGAACGATCCCCCCACTGTTTGTATCTCGACCTTGAAACATCCAAAAGGAACTGGCCAGAAGAACGCAGAGCCCTCGTATGGCTGTGTAAAGTTAAAATCTCCTTTAAATATAGAGGAGCCAGGCCGTGAATGGCATTAAAAAAACAAACAACAAACGTTTATCACCAATGAACTGATTTACAGACTAGAAAAACACTCGGAGAGTGCAGACACCACAGTCCTCACCCATATTGTGATTTTCACTGTAAATATTAGTCCTAGCTTTATTTCATCTAAATATTTAGATTCCTTGACCATGAAATCATACCATTAGCAACTGGATTCATAATGATATCTATTTTAGTTTAGTAGTTATTCACAAAAATCACATTTTCCGTCATGGCGGATCCAGACGCTGATCTGGATCAACACCAAAATTGAATCAGTTCTTCCTTTTCCCATGCTGAACATTTCCTGAAAATTTCATCAAAACCCATCCATAACTTTCTGAGTTATTTTCTTCACAGACAGACAAACTCTCCTGGAAACATAACCTCCTTGGCGGAGGTAAAAAAACAGTTTTGCTCTTGTTTTCAACTGAGAGTAAATGTCAAGAAGCTTGACTCCATCCAGAATAATATTAACTTTATACTGAGTGGAACTGGTTGGTCCACAGCTGAACCAAAAGGTTGGAAACTTCTGCTTTAGAGGACACTTCAGGAACTGCAGCTCCTTTCATTTTTTGACAAATCCAAACAGAAACTGTTTGGATTCAGGACATTAGTAAGGAGGACAAAATGAAATATGAGGCTTATTTTGATCATAAGCTGGAGGATCTTCTCATCCCTCCTCCTTACTACATGTTTTTTAACCTCTTCATGAAAGAGCATGAATCATCTGCCATCAGGCTTTCATGTCAACCGTTCAAGGCTGAAACATCCACAAACATCCTGCAGAGAGGGAGAGCATGGAGCAGGAGGCCGTTTGTGTGGCCCTCACTCTCTGAATGCTCCTACACGTTCAGGTGAAACACTCAAACTCCTTCCTCCCTCGCTCAGATCGGAGGTTACGCTGGTTTTCACGCTCACACCGATGGTGTCACGGCAGGATAAATAATGCTCGGTTTGGGATTGCTTTCACACTCAGCGCTCTGATTTGATTAAACCGCAGCCTCTGGATAACAGTACACCGCATCACAAATGTGTCTGCAGCCGGTGGAGGTGATTGATTTCACGGATGTCGGTCTGCAGCAGAAAATCTGACGCTGGAGCATTTAGAGGAATATTGATGTCCTTCTTTACATCCACACGTTTCTGATGGAAACTGTGAAGCTCGGTGGGAATTCATTTTTTGGTGGAAATGTTATTCTTGCAGTGATCAGTGCCGGCTTCCTGTAGCCTCTCTGTAAACTCAGTGAGAGCCAAATGATTTCATCCTCAGAAATATGAAGAGTAAATAAAAAATAGTTGAATGTTTCTTCAACCTTCAGCAGGCGACGGGTGGCATCAAAACACAAGTACAGAGACGTAGACGACAAACATTTCCTTCTTTGTCAGCATCTTCCTTTACAAACAGACATTGAGGCGTCCGGCTAATGCAGAGTAACAAGGTCTTTAAAAAGTCCTCGTCTTCTCATCTCCCCCCTCCTCTTTCATTTATTCAGACGTCCTCCGTGGATCCTTTCAGCTTCAAGTTCCTCTCTCCATCAGTCGGCTCTTCAGAGGAGATGCAGGGAGCCATTATTTTTGCAAAAGGTGAAGGTCATTATGCAGGAGGAAGAATTTCCAGACATCATGTTTTATTCCAACTTTTCAACATTTGCTCACAAAGTTCTTTTGTCCTCTCACGAACTCCAGAAACTGCAGACTGAAGAATAACCAGGAAGATCTGGAGACTCATAGTGGTCAGCGTGCAGCAAGGAACAACGTCAAGCCAAGAAGAAACAACTTCAAACTATGAGTAAATTAATTAAAAACACACTAACTGGCCACTTTATAAGGTACATCTTGTTATGACTTCCTTTTTGCCTTCAAGGCTATTCTTGGTGTCATTAGCTGGGTTTCCATTACATTTTTTCGCAAAATAAAAGCAATATTCCTAACATTTCAACAAAGTATATTTGTGCTTTGAATGTGTTTCCATTGAAGGTTGTTCTAGGCAGGAGCGTCGCAACGCTTGTGAAATATCATCCCACAAGATTTCAATGCAGGAAGGATGCCAAGGGTTGTCGAACCCTTTCTCCCTCATTTCCTTTTCTATCTCCTTATAACACTCTGAATTCCTCTGTTGTTTGCTGTCTGGTATGGCAGTTGTGTTTTTTTCGAGAATAATGGCAAGCAAAGTCTCCGTCTCCTCCTCTGTCCAAATGGACCGCGCCATGTTTACTTCCAGAGAAGTGATCATGTGACCAGGAAAGTCACGTCCTGTGACGTGTAATTGCGGAAAAAGTGTTTCCATTGCGCTTTTTGCGATATATTTGATTATCAAAACGTCTGAAAAACCACTTCATGAAATCTTACAAACTTTTTAGCAATATTTTAGTGCTTTTTTGAAATTCAGGTGTTTCCATTACCAGTTTTTATTGCATTATTTACATTTTGCGCATGTCCAAGGGTAATGGAAACGCACTTATAGATTAAACATGGTGCTGAAAACATCCCTCAGAGATGTGGCTCCATATCTCTATGATAGCAACATCACAGTTGTTGCAGATGTTGCTATCATAGAGATGTCTCAGAGAGAATGTCTTTGCTCACATCAGTCACGTCGCATGTCCATAAAACAGCTCATTTTTTCACTGTTGCCTTTGCCTCGTTCAGTGACATCACACCTGCTTGAGTTTCACTGGGATCATATCATGTCATATGTTTGTATGCATATTTTGAGCTGACAATATTCGAACTGGGTCCTTTTCTCTCTCCTACAAACTGTAAAACACAGCAGCTGTTGTCCCTTCTTCACTCAGATCCATTAAGGACACGACCGCAGAGAGCCGCCACTTCTGTTGAAAAAGGCAAACTAATGTTGCCACATGGACAGGGATCATCCCCCTATTGTGGGCTGGAAGAAGCACAGTTGTTACCTCCGCCAAGGAGGTTATGTTTTTGGGAGAGTTTGTCCGTCCGTCCGTCAGTCCGTGAACAAAATAACTCAAAAAGTTATGGATGGATTTTGATGAAATTTTCAGGACATGTTCAGCATGGGAAAAGGAAGAACTGATTTGATTTTGGTGTTGATCCAGATCAGCGTCTGGCCGCTATGGCGAAAAATGTGATTTCTGTGAATAACAACTGAACTAAAATAGATATCATTATGAATCCAATTGCTAATGGAATGTTTTCATGGTCAAGGAATCTAAATATTTACATGAAATAAAGGCACGAGTAATATTTATGGTCAAAATGAGAATATGGCTGAGGACTGTGGCGCTGGCGGAGGTCTGCGCTCTCCGAGTGCTTTCTAGTTTTAAACTGTCAGTGTCTCCAGTACGTTGTGTCAGGTACAGCCAAGGCCGACTCTTATAGCTTACATTGATTCAAATTTAAAACTTGCCCCATTAATATACTACAAATGATAATGACTACTATGCTATTTGATTTCTTTTGTAAACATCTGCAAATGTCCAATTGAAGAGGACTCCATCTAAAATCTCACGTAGGGTGCTACATTGGGTAGGGCCGGCCCTGGGTACAGCTAACAACTTTTTCACTGGCCCTCAGACTGACCCGCTTTTCCAACCTTCCTTCTTTTTCACCCTCATTTAAACATCCTGCAAACACTTTCATCTTTCCGGCACACATCTACTGCAAAATGGACCCACAAACAACCACACAAAATGCTGATAAGCTGTATATATCCTATGTATCCTTGGCTATAGCTCTTCGGTTCTACCTTCTCTCTTCTTGATGTGAAAATAGGAGCACTGGGAGGAACCTTACATGATGTTTTAGGAACAACTTCAACTTTGGCTGAGGTGGGAGGAGACAGCAAAAAAATTAGAAGAAACCATGTGATGTTATTCTGTAAATTATTAAAGGGGCCTTTGGATCACTGTTGATCCCCTCTCATGACAGCTTGACAAATCATCTTAGCCAGAACTGGCATTCCTACATTTTTGAACCAGGCTGTAAAGATATCTTTTCCCCAAAGGCATCAGGTTTCTGCAGCCAGCCTCAAGTGGACTCTCAGGGCTCTACAGGTTGTAACACTTCTGCATGAGACTCCATTTTCAGCTATGAGGTTGCCATCTGATCACAAGCAGGCAAGAAACATGATGCCTGTCATCCTTTGGTGTGAGAAGACAAAGTTTGACAGAAATCCCTGATGGCTTTCTTGAGATTCTGTATTCACAGAAATAACAGTCTGAGATCTTCACACTTGTGTCATGTTGAATGTTTGTGAAATTTTCTTGTAGGCTCAGGCAAAGAAGGATCATGAAAGGTTGACCTATGACCTTGTAAATAAAATCAGGTCATGTCAAGTAAGGGTCAACATAAGTGCAAAGTTTGATTTAAAAAAAAAAAAAAAACACAATAAGGTGTAGTGGTTATTTGTCATAAAATTGGCTTTAAAAAAAAAAGGAACTAACTTTGACAAACAGCCAAACAGCCTCGACCTGGTAAAAAACCTGTCTCCTGTCCCGGTGCATGAACCCCAGTGACCCATCCCCCTACCTAAGTGGGAATCCTGACAAATCACAGCCTGGAACATTGGCCTGTGCTCAAAATATCGACATGGCAAAATATCATCATGCGCTTCTTGGGGATACGTGTATCTATACGGAGTCTACAGAATCGATAGGCCCTCAATGTTTGGACAGTTGTTGTAAATACTTTTTGGGTAATGTTAACAACGGCACAGTTCAAAGTAGCAGCCAAGCTACATGATAAAACACATGTTCCAAATTTAAACTTAAATCTACTATCTTTGGGGACCTGAATTAAAGTTCTTAAAGGGACTGTGAGGAGTTTTTAAGTAATTACAAAAAAGTCTCACTTTTGGATATATGCCTGATCGAAAGACACACTTTAGGATGAGTTTTATAGCATTAAAATAGGTTATCTATAAATGCTATTCCTTAGCCTTCCGGTTGGGTCGGACAGGGCTGGACTGGCCTGGATACTCAACTTTGGGAACAAGACAATTAAAACTAGAGCAAATTTATATTATTCAGACACGTCTTAGAGCACCAGGCTGTAAGTAGAGATATATAGCCGGCTACAAAACTACAATTCTAAGTTTTCCAAAAATTGCTTGTTGTCACACATCAAAAACTACTGCTACTTAACTAGAAAGAGATACATTACCTCGTCGCTTTGCATCCTGTAAGTTGTTGAAAAAAGAAGTTGTAAAGCAATGCAGAGTTCTGAGGAAGGTCCGAGCTGCATTCATTAGCATCACATCAAACGCACGCTCTGGCTTGGGTCACGTCTTTTGGTGCGTTCCAGTTGTAGTAGTCAGAAGTAGGAATTTTGAGTTCCAAGTAGGAAAGTGCAACTGGATCGCCCCCCGAAGTTGGAATTTCCTACTGGGAACTTGGTGAAACCTCGCCACCCCCGAGTTGACAATCAAAGATGGATGCCCCCAGTGTGAACAGTTATTTAGCTCCTGTAATAATCCATTTATTTGCATTTCTGACTGGGGTGTGTCGCTCTAGATCAGCTGTATACATAGTATTGTTAGACTTATATTTACAAAAATGCTGCCATAGTGATAATCACATTCTTTATGTGATATTTGTGAGCAACAACGCAGGCGTGCTAACAACAGCTAATAATAGCCTGGTAGATCAGCATGTTTTTTGCCAACTTCAACTGGAACGCCGATAAGTCAGAGATGATGTCACTCCCAGTTCCGAGGTTACTGGAACGCAGCATTACGACAGTCGCCACGCATGCTCATTTGCCGGTAATAGATTCTCCTCACAGTCCCTCATGCTTTTTCTTTTTCTTTTAATAAAAACAGAAGTTGCTGGGAATTCTGTTAAAAGTGCAGTCAGTGTTCTCGATTTATGTGTATCGGGATATGTCTCGTATCATGGGGTTGCTGGAAATACCCAGCTCTACTGGCACAGTGCCTATGCCCTGTGGTGTTTACAGGACAAAGAAAAAAATAAATAAATTCATTTTCAATAATAACCAAGGTAAACAGCTCCGACTTAAGGTGATCATGGATCCTCGAGTCCCTTTAGCAAATGACTGACTGTTGCCCTGTGATGTATTTTATCAGCTCTGACCTCTGGGTTGTGCCTCGACTGTCCTCCGGTTAAACTTTCTGTGCAGTCAAATATTTTCACAACTGTGTCTGAGTGCATGAGCACAAGGTCAAACAGTGAGTTCATCTCAGGTTGTACTTATTCATCACAGTGTTGACAGAGAGCCTGAGTGCTGAGTATAAATGATACTTCATCTCTTCAGACCTGAACACCTCCATGAGCTGAAGTTAAAATTAAATGTCAGAATTTATCACATTTAAAGTTTCTGTCCTCTCTGTTTGTTTATGATTATTAAACTCTAACATAAACGAAACACCAAACACAGCCGTGCAAATAGAATCTAACTGAACTCACATGACCTTTTCAGATAAACCAACACAACCCTAAGACTTCCCATCCAGCCCATCTCAAACACCTTTATGTCTGTATCTGGGGCCTCGATGCAGCATTAATGGAAATACCACGGCGAGGATGAGAAAAGGGCAACGGGGGAGGAGACAGCCCTGTGAGAACAGGAAAAAACACATTTGACGACTAAATAGGCAGACAAAAATTCACCGTATCAGCAGAGGCTCCGCTGTTTATCCTCCCTGAGACGACAAATCCAATAACAGAGTGCTGAGACAGGCTGGATACGCCGAGCTGATCATCTCACCATCTCCCCTTTTGTAAATTAATTTTGTGTCTTAAGAGCAGCGTGGTGTGTCGGAGCGGTGAAGTGCTGCATGACAACCTGCGGACGCTTTAATAAAGACGGTAAGGAAGTGCAGCTCATTGGAGCTGACAGCTGGTTTTTATTGGAATAATGTTTTTTATTTTATCCTCAATCCAACAAACAGCGAGCCGAGGGGAAGTTACTGCTGCAAGAGCTGCTGTGGAGAAGCTGTGCTTTATTACAGATGGTTTTTATGATACTTAATTAACTTCATCTCTATTAGAAGTGACAATGTAATACTAAAGGCTGAGAACAGGAGGGAGCTGCGAGAGGAACAAGTTTGTGTTTGATAAACTTTTATAGGAGGTGATTTATCTGGTGTAACAGCCACACTGAATCTTCTCTGCTGCATTTATGAACTTGGCTCTGATTTTAGTTAAAGCGCTGATATAGTAACGCCCTGAGATTACACTTCAGGCTGTGATTCACATGTGATAATGTGGCAAACCAATAGCGAACTTACATGAAGAAGAAACAGACATGTAAAGCCTAATTTCTAATGAAGCTGGGATACTGTGTAAAAACAAACAAAATCAGAGTTCAATGATTGGCAAGTCTTTTTCAAAACTTATTTCCAGTTGAAGACACTAAAAACATCATATTTAATGTTCAAACTGATCAAATTCATTGTTTTTTCAAATATTGGGTCTTTATAAATTTGATGCCTGGGTTCCATGAAGCTGAGACAGGAGCAGCATCAGACATGGTAAAGTTAGGGAATGCTTAAGAAACACCTGTTAGGACCATTCAACAGGTGAGTGTCATGACTGGGTATAAAAGGATTATCCCTGAAATGCTGAGACTTTCACAAACAAGGATGGAGGGAAGTTCAACAGTTTGTGAACAACTGCATGGGCAAATAGTCCAACGGTTAAAGGACGTTTCTCAAAGTATTACTGCAAGGAATTAATAATAATAATAATACATTTTATTTAAAAGCGCCTTTCTAAGCACTCAAGGACACTTTACGAAATACATCATAAAAACACAGTGCTTTAAAATCACAATAAAAATAAATAAAAACAACATACAATGTATATTGGTTCTGTTATCAACAGTCCATAATGTCTTCAAAGATTCAGAGAATCAAAGAAATCTCTACATGTTACCCACAAAGCTGGAGACAAACATCGTATGCCGTGACCTGTCATCCCTCAGGCAGCACTGCGTCATAAATCAGCATCATTGTGTAAAGGATTTCAGCATGTGGGCTCGGGATCACTTCAGAAAACCATCGTCAGTTAACACAGTTCATCCCGACATCTACAAGGTCAAACTCCACCATGCAAAGACAAAGACAAATATCAACAACACCCAGAAACACCGCTGGCTTCTCTGGGCCAAGCTCATCTGATGGACTGAGGCAAAGTGGAAAAGTCTGCTGTGGTCTGAGTCCACATTTCAGACTGTTTTTATCCTCCAGGCTAAAGAGAAAAAGGACCATCCAGACTGTTATCAGAGCAACGGTCGAAAGACAGCATCTGTGATGATTTGGGTGATGTTAGTGCCCATGGCACGGGTAACCTGCACATCTGTGAAGGTTCCATTAATGCTGAAACCAGGTCTTATGTTGCTCTTAATGCTGCTAAACTAGAATACAACCTAAATACCAACTGCAGATAAAAACCTCCTGTAACAGAAGTTTATGGGGTAGGGGGTGGGGGGCTGGGGTTGTAGGTGTGGGCATTGGGTATTGGCTATGGTAAGTACTTGTGTGTCAAGAAAAGTGCACCTCTAACTACACACCAACACTTTTTTTTTACCTCAGTGAAACACAAGCTAGTGTAGCCTATGGAAGCCTATTTTGGCGACTTAAAAAAAGGTATTTAAGGAACTAATAAAACAAAAAATTAAATAGTCATAATTATGACATATAAAGTCATAAGGTAAGGTATGAGGTAAAAAGACAAAATTATGGGATAAAAAGACATAATTAGGAGATAAAGTCATAATTATGAGAAAAAAAAAAGTCAAAATATGAGAAAGGCTTGTGGCTCTAGGAATGTCTATGGATGTGGGGCACATGAGCAAATAGTATCTCATACTTATGTTTTTTTATCACATAATCATGACTAAGTATTTATCTTTTTTTTCTTTACCTAAATTCCTTTTTTTAAGTGACAGAAACAGGCTTCCAGCTTAGCAGCTAGCAAGAAATTGATTTATGGTAATGTATCAAAATCCAATAGACAAAGGCCTTTAATACCTGTGAATTTATTTAGCTTGAAAGAGTATTCTAAGAGGACTTAAGTGCACCAGTGTACCTCAACTTTTGTTGCCACTCACAGAAATAAGCCCATGAACAAATAAATATTTATCCCCGGTAAAATGTATTGGTGGAAGCTTTCTCTGGAGACTTGAATGATTAAATAATCATAAATATGTTTTGGGGAAAAACATTAGAAATGTATGAAAATGACCTCTTTCCAGGACGATTTGCATCCTCCATGTCTTCCACTGGATGGGGCAGGAAGCAGATGATGTCATGTGACAGGAACTACTTGGAAACTATATTTTCTAAACCGAAATCTTTATCCAAGTTGTCTACTAACACATCAGTACAAAACTTGCATTGCTACTGCTGACATTTTTTGTTGTGAGTAGAAAATGACAGTGATACCCTTTGGCAACAATTGTTGCCGGTGGGGCAGAATGGGTTAAGACACTTCTGACCCATTTCTGTTCTTTTAGCTTTTTGCACTTTTCTGTGTCAGAGGTACAAAACCATTTTACATGACTGATGTATTTTGCAACATCATCTCTACCACAAGTTGTTTTCTTTGATTTGCTTTTGAAAAAACAAGCATGCAAACTCTGATTTCATGACGTCCACTCTCCTCAACAGAAACTAAAGAAACATGTGAGCTCCAGTGTTTAAAATATGATCTTTAAAAGTTTGACACATGTACAGTAAGCCAAAAAAAGCACAGACCGACAGGACAGAGTGAGAGAGGAGGAAGAGATAACCTTCATTAGCAGCCTCACAGCACCCCAGCAGTCTGAACAGTTTTATTCTGAGCCGTCTGTCCCAGCACACATCGGGTCATGACCTCAGTACCAGCTCCCTCTTCTTCACATCCTCCCTGCTTCCTGTTTCCATCCCCCCGTGTGTCCCGCAGACGGCAGCAGGTGAAGGTGCCTCCTGTCGTCTACCTGCATATTTTAGACGGTTTATTCTCGCCGTCTGTCCCCGTCTGTCCTGCTGCTGCTGCTCGCCGTCACCCCAGAGACACACAAACCCACATGTGCCAGTACTACAACCACACACTCCTCCTCACGGATACCTTTCCTTTCACACACTCTCCTCCCCTCGTGCTTCATCTTTCTTTGACTTTATCTTAGGAGGAACCTTCGGAGTGGCCTGAATAATTCTCTTTGTGCTCCTCACTCGCAGAAAGGTTAAAGAAACTTCCCTCCAAATCCTTTCCCTCGAGTTTTCAGACACTCGCTGAGAAGATTTACTGAGCATCAGCACGGCCTTCACGAGCAGGGGTGGACTTACCATTGGGCAAAACTAGGTGGTTGCCTAGCGCCCCAAGTTCCTGAGGGCCCAATAAAACTCCTCATACATTCATGGTTAATACAGTTATTACTTATTTGCGCACATTAATTATGTTTTTGATTAAAGGTACTATGAGGAGAATCTACTTCCAGCAACGTCAAGACTCTGCTACCCATGAGCACGCACTGCGACTGTCGTAAAGACGTGACCCAAGCCAAAGTGTGTGTGTGTTTGTTGTGATGCTAATGAATGCAGCTCGGACCTTCCTCAGAACTCTGCATTGCTTTACAACTTCTTTTTTCAACAACTTACAGGATGCAAAGCGACGAGGTAATGTATCTCTTTGTAGTTACATAGCGATAGTTTTTGATGTGTGACAACAAGCAATTTTTGGAAAACTTAGAATTGTAGTCTTGTAGCCGGCTATATATCGCTACTTACAGCCCAGTGCTCTAAGACGTGTCTGAATAATATAAATTTGCTCTAGTTTTAACTGTCTTGTTCCCGAAGTTGAGTTTCCAGGCCAGTCCAGCTCTGTCCGACCCGACCGCGAAGCTAAGGAATAGCATTTATAGATAACCTATTTTGATGCTATAAAACTCATCTTATAGTGTGTATTGTTAGGAATGTGAGGAGAGATGGGTCCTCTTCTTTTTTTTCTTCTTTGTTTTTGGTGTTTCTTTTGTTTTCTCATTTACTTTGGACTGGTTTTCACGATGGAGATAAAGTGGGTTAAGCTGTGTTGGCATAACTGTCTTTTCTGATGGACTTGAATGCATCATGCTTGAGGTGTGCCAGGAGTCTCCTTTTTAGAAGATGTCATTAGCCATCAGGTAAAAGGGGCTGCAGCTGGGAGGTTTTGAAGACGCCAACGTACAGATGCCTGAGGATGCGACACGGCTGCCCACTGAGATAAAACCAGCATTTTTCTTTGTTTAACCCCAACCAAAATACAAAAACTGAACTGAGAAGGGAAGCCGACGGGGTTTGCTGCTCACAGCTACGCCGACTGAGTCCGCCATTCGATGCGACGCTGACCGGAGCCATCATCGCCAGAGGCCCGGCTGAAGGACGTGTTGGTGAGCTTGTCCCGCTTCGGTTGTTTCTGCGTGGAAACCAGTCCATTCTTTCTCTAGCCGTCTAGTATCACTTATACACTTCAGGTTAGGGTTGGCTGTATGAGTTTTCTGTTTTGCTCTGGACCAGGGCGGGGCTAATCCGTATCAGTATTTAGATCAGGCATATATCTAAAACTGAGACTTTTTAAATTACTTTTTAGAGTGCTTATTGTATTATGTGTGTCTCGGGCCCCCCATTCAGTCTCCACTACATTGGATCAGTCCATCTTACTGCGCATGTGCAGAAAGAATCCAGGAAGACAGCAGCAAAACAAAACAAATGGCACGAAGAGACAAGAAGAGAAGGGTAAAGAAAATAAAAGAAAAAGAAGATGAAAGGAAGCTACTCCAGTGGTGCTGAAAAGAGGAGAAAGAAGGGGGAAAGCAGAAAGCTGCTCTCAAAGTTAACTGAAGCAGTGTTGGTAATAACGGCGTTAGAGTATAACGGCGTTATTTTTGTCAGTAATGAGTAATCTAATTAATTACTTTTTCATGCATTACAACGCCGTTACCATTACTAACAGTGAAATGTGGCGTGCTACTTTGCACTGAAGTCAAGAAGCTGTTACCCAACCTGCCTCACCCCCAAATTCCATGGCACACGGAATTGCGGCGCCACAGTCTTGCCTCGGCAGACAAACCCCACTGAAAGGGTGCACTGAGCAGCGCCATGGCGCGCAGCCCCGTAGGGGGAGGGCTGATCCCCAGAGAGCCGCAGGCTCCCATCAGAATGGCGATGTCACATGCTCATAAAGCATGTTATAGACTGAGAAAAGAAACAAACAACACCTCACTTCACTTCTCTCAGGTCACTTTGCTGGTCCCAACCACACAACTTCGCGATTTATTCAACTTCTATCCGCCTATATCCTTGTAGAAAAATGTTTGGTGTCATGTAGACAATGTTATATTTCTGTACCTCTACGATTTACTTTTCTTCATCCATGGTGTCATGTTGCCTCTGGGACCCTCTGACGACTGCTGACCTGATGCTCGTGCCTCCGTTTTTTACATAATGACAAATGATTGAGGAAATTTACGTTCGAGAGTCCGTGCATTCTGTTTCATTTTAAAACTTCCAGATACTCCACACATTGACTTCCTGTCTGGTGCTTTCTTAAAGGGAAACTCCGTTTTTTTGACACCTGGACCTTATTTTTAGGTTTGTGCATGCTCATATACTCACTCAGACAAACATCGTGCAGCTCGGAGTCCTTCAGAAGTTATTTAGATCCAACCGATTTAGCCGCACTTAGCGGGGGCCACGGCAATGGAGCTTCAGCGCGGGACATAATCTCTGCAAAATTGCTCGTCTCTACCACAGCCCGGTTTGTCATTGCAGAGAAATCCTCCAGAGTAGTCAGACATATATTCCTGGATAGATCCATACGCTTGTCAGCCGGTTTCAAGTCCCACTCTGAGCAGCAAACACACTCCTCTTCTGTTGCTATAGGCGAACACTGTCCACAAGCGCACCACCAGTTAGCATTGAGTCGTGGACGTGCTCCTGTTTGTTGTTCTCGAGCCAGCTGTTCATCTTTCACCCTCCACATTCTTCTTTCATGGAGCTCCTTGTCCGTGTACTCAGACTCAAACCGGTCGTCGTAGTCTGACTCTTCGGCATCAGATAAATATCAGATAAATATTCTGCCATGTTGCTCAGCAATTGAAATGAGCGATTTTGCAGAGATCATGTCCCGCGCTCTGCAAATCTCTGCGATCTCTGCAAAATCGCTCATTTCGACTATATTTTTTCATCCATCGCCAGTGTTATCATAAAGTCAGCTCGTCTACCGTCTTCAGGTGGGTCAGCTGACCTGGTAAACAAACTTTTGATGACGTCATAGCCGCGCGACACAAAGTACAACTACTTTTTAGCGGCATTGCTGAGCAACATGGCAGAATATTTATCTGATGCGAAGAGTCAGACTGACGACGGTTTGAGTCTGAGTACGGACAAGGAGCTCCATGTGTGGAGATGAACAAGAGACTATCAGGCAAATTCCCCTGCACGCGCTGTTGGAGAACTGATGATGTCAGAGCTGCTGCAGCAGGTAACAACAAGGAAGGACACAGAGACAGAGACACACAGTTCAAGCAGCAAAAAGCTTTTTTAAAAAAGTAATGCATCAATTACTTTACCTGGTAACTAATTACATTTATGAAGGAGTAATTCCGTTAGTAATTCAGTTACTTTTTTGGGAAAGTAACTACTAACTATAACTAATTGCTTTTTTAAAGTGACGTGCCCAACACTGAACTTATGACGGCAGCAGCAACCCACAGCAAGAAAAAGACAGGAAGAGGAAAAGAAAAAAGAGACAGGAATATGTGTAAAAGGGACAGAAGAAGAAGAAAAAAGACAAGAGCAAAAGGGAGAGAAATACAAAGACTGTGAGAAAAAGACAAGAGAAAAAGAAGAAGAAAGTAAAAAGGGAGAGAGGCAACGTGAAAAAGGGATGGGAAGAGAGGGACAAAAGGTAAAACAAATAATGCATGTGCATTCTGTCAAAATGTCTATCTGTTTAATTGACCTGTTGTTTTGTGTGTTGTCTTCTCAATACAGAGGGCCCCGTACCTGCCTTTGCCTTGGGCCCCAAATTTCTTAAATCCGCAACTGTTCACGAGGCTGTTTATCAGGGAGAAGGAAACCAGGAGACAGATTGATGTTTATGCTTATGAATTAACGATCGTGTAAAGTAAATTCACTCACTAGATGAAGGTATCAAACAGGAGTGAGATCCTCAGGACAGTGCTTGTCACTTCAGTCCTGCCAATGTTAACCTTTTTTTTTGTTACAAATAAAATAATCCACATTTTTTCCTCAAACTTGTTGTGTTTTATTGGATATTAACAGTGAAAACAAACACTGAGCTAAGACAGCACAGAAGCTTCATCCTAATTTTAAATATTAACTATTAAACTCACAGGGGAGCAGAGCCAGAAACACAAATATGAAGAAATTAAACCTCTTCTCGAGCCCATAAGTCCCTCAGTGACTGCTTTTAACTGTTTTTGCATAATTGTATAAATACGTTTTTCCATTTGGACTTGCTAATGTGCTCTGCTTAATTGTTTTTGTGGTTTTGAATTCCACTCAGTGTGAATGATTATTTAAATGTAGCATTAATTATCCCAGGACAAAATGATTGTAATTGGTAATTTAGTAGTTGTTAAAATGTTTTCTGTAAAGCATAACTAGACACTGTTCATATTTAAGATTTATCTTTATTTGTTCTTTTATTTTCCCCTCATTTGCCTCTCATGGTAAAATCCTGCATATTTATGGGTGATATGAATTTTTTATTTCTCCAAGAGCCTTACGAGCAGTCTCTCTTTTTTTTTACTTGATATTTCATCTTGTATGGTAGGCACCAAAATGTAATAACAGCCAGACTGAAAAGAAAGATAAATAGATAATGCACAAATTTAAGGACATATATTGTATTTTATAAAAATCATATGACCTTGTGGCTCCTAAATAATTAGTTGTCTCTTTTAAGGATTAAAGCCTGCTGCTTAGGAGTCAGATAATTATTTGCCTGTAAATTTAGAAACAAATTAACTTGAAAACTTAATGTTAAATTGAACCAAACTACAAACGGCTCCTCCTGGCAAAGGAAATGTGTTCTGCACATCCAGACCATAATTCTGCTGTTGCAATGCCGGACACGACAAGTTAAAAAATAAATAAGATAAAATAAAAAAACCCAAACAGCAGCCAGATCTTTTGGTTCTTTAACTGAGGTATGTGGGGAACACTGCATGTCATGTGCACGCTTTTGAACGCACGGAAGATTTTTTTGAAGGCAGAGAGGACGCCCATGAATCAATGTCCATCGGAAACTTCTACAACATTCAATAAATTGGACAAAATTTTGAAAATGATCTACTAAAATTGAGAGCAGAAATGGTCTCCACTGATAAAAACAGACAGGTCAGAAAATTCTGCCTCAAATCTGAACATGACTGAAGTGGTTGCTAAAGTTGAAAAAAATGTATGACTCCTGATTAAAGCTGGGGTGGGTAAGTTTGGAAAACTAGCATGAATTTGAATTTAGCATCTCCTCAGGGCTCCGCCTAGCCCCTCCCACCCCTCCTCGCATGTGCGCGGCTGTTTCACAACCAGAAGACTGATTCAACTCCAAACCCTCAGCACAATGTTTATGTTTTACACTACACCAAGTCATGTCTCAGTCAGCGGTTAGAAAACACCAAAACATTATCAGAGTAAAGTTAAAGAAACAAACATGTAAAGTTCGTTAGTGCTCACAGCCCGATGTTGATCAGGGTATAGGTAGTTCCTCTGACATCTCCACAGAGCTGTCAAATCTCCCGTTTTGGCCGTTAAACTTCCATATTTTACGTATTTTATCCTCTTTCCCGACGTCCTCCTGTATTAGTATTCTCCCTTAAATCTCCCGTGTGATGATATAATAATAAAAACATTCCTCTGCCTCTCCAAACTGAACTCTGTCTCGAGCCTGAATGGGGCGGTAATGCTCACCAAGTCTGTGCACGCCGGCAAAATGTACGTGCAGGAGGCAGGCAGAATGGCGACAGGATTTGATTGGTTTAAAATGTGGGCAACAAAGATGTGAGTGGTTGGTGTTTTCCCTGTTTTACTCCTGCTGTAGATAGCGGATATTTTTCGCTCTGTTTTAAGAACACATTATGAATTGATTGCCATCGGGTCATAAAGATCATTTTAACCAGTATTACAAAAAAGTGTATCTAAATCAGATTACCAACCCCAGCTTTAAATTATTTCCAAATATCATGAAACAGAGTTTTTTAATCTTAGAGCCTGAGGAATATGAAAACAGTGACAACATTAGACAATTTAATGGTGCTTTTAATGAACTGTTAAAATCTTAAAGGTGCTATGAGGAGAATCTATTTCTTGTGACATAAAGACTCTGCTACTCATGAGCATGTGTCCGACCCAACCGGAAGGCTAAGGAATAGCATTTATAGATAACCTATTTTGATGCTATAAAACTCATCTTAAAGTGTGTATTTCGGGAAAACCGACTGATATGGGATTAAACAAAGGAGTGGAAAAGGGCCCAAAGGATTGCACACAACAACTCAAGAATACACTTTAACATAAGATTGATTGAATTTATAATGATTATTTAGGTTAAAGTTTAAGAATACCCCTTAACATCTTTATTATGTGAATACAGTTGAGAGGAATTCTTAATAAACTTTGTGAAATATTCTAAATGTCTAAGTTCTTTGGTTTATTTGATGCTTTACCTTCAAAATGGCCGCCCTCCAATACTTTGGGTGTCACAACTTTTAAATGGTTGATTTCAAACTTACTACAGCATCAAGATGTGAAGGTGCATAGATGTGGACAAGTGAGATTTAAGCTCCAGCTGATGATGATTAGAATGTAAATGCTCACAGGTTTGTGTGTAGATCGATGCTTGTAAATAAATTCATATTCTGGCCACAGGGATTAACGGCTCTCTGTCAGTACTTGAGCTTCATTGATGCCACTGAACTGAATCCACGGTGCTCTGACGCTCTCAAGGCCCAGCGGCGTTTGATCAGCACATCACGGCGTCCACAGGTGAATTACCAGATGAGTGAGGGTGAATTTATTCAGGATGTGTCACGTTATGTGCTTTTATCGTGTGCAACCTAGCCACGGGCGAGCTTTTAATTGGCTTCTCTGAGACGTGTAAACATCAGCTCACATATACGGCGAGCAAACATCAGAGAGGAGGAAGCAGGGATGAAGATGGGTGAAGAGGAGCGCGGCCTGTTTAATACAACAGTCAATGTAAAAGTCTCTGTCTTTAAGTGTTGAGGGCGGCCTTGTTTCTGCTCCACAGAGGTTATTAAAATGATGAAGACCTCTGAGCTGATTTCTCTCCTTCAGATGGAGATAAAGTGACAGTTTCTGTATCATTTAAATGATCCTAACGTGCACCATCGATGTTCAAACACAGCAGAGTGAGAGAGAGAAACACACGGCCTTAAATATAACTCAGAGTGAGTGCTGCAGCGTCTGTGCTCTTCTTTAGTGCTTCTGATTTCCGACCTTCAGCCTCGCTCTGCTTCACAGCCAGACATCATTTTAATACTTCACCACATTTTAAATTCATCTGCTGAGTGGGCACAAGGAGATATTAACTGTTTTCTATATTAAAGTTAAAATGGAGGACCCACAGGCTCTGAGATAATAAACTACAACAAAAAGGCAGAATTTGTCATTTCTATCAAACACAGTTTGTAGATTCAGATGTGAGGGGCCCATCTGTCAAACAGTCATAAAAGGCGATGTACAGAGACTGACAATCTGACAGCTACTTTTTTGTTGTATGCTTCACCTGACCAGGTATACTTTACCACTTCTGTTTTATTCCTGGCAGGTGGAAACTCGCTTATAAGGTAAATTACTGCCCTTTTGGGCCAAGGTTATAGTTTTGCCAGTATATATATTTGTTTGTTTGCAAGATTATGCAAAAGCTATGGGGCGAATTGTGTTTTAATTTTAAAGAGATGGCCCCACTTAGAAATGATAAGATATAAGGGGTAATATATATATATATATATGTACATATATATATATATATATATATATATATATATATATATATATATATATATATATATATATATATATATATATATATATATGTGTGTGTGTGTGTGTGTGTGTGTGTGTGTGTATATATATACATATATGTATATATATATATATATTAGGGGTGCAACGATACACAAAATTCACGGTTCGGTTCGGTTCGATACGTTTCTGTCACGGTTCGATACATTTTCGATACAAAATATGAGAAATTTCAATGCCTTTTTTACTTGTGGTTTACTAAAATAACGAACATTTGTTTTAACTCAGAGTATATTTTCATTAAATGGAATTAAATGCAACTCTTGCAGCTAAACCAGGCACCTTCTTCGGTGCATACTTAGAATCATAAAAAACAAAGTCATCACTGAGACTTTGACTTCCTTTATTGTCATTACGCAAATTACATAGCAGTGCACTTGGAATGAAATTTCGTTTCATTGGCTTCCTGGATTGTAACAACACAGTGATATTGTTAATGAATAAGTGTATAAAATATGATTATTATTAGGGTCAGAATAAATAGTATAAAAAATAAATATGAATACAAGGGCTATGCAAGAAATATCGATCAACAACTGCCAGTTAAAAGTGACCTATAACTACTACAAATATTTGTGGAATGAAGTGTATTGCACTTAGAAATTTAAAAAAAACAGCCATTATATACCATGTAAAATAAGAATAAGCAAAAATTAAATATATCTAATAGAGAAGTCACCCATCTTATGTGGTGCATTCTTAGCAGCAGAGTAAATATTACAAAGAATGAGCTATAAGTGTATCAAGTGTCGTTATCCACAGCAGAAAAGGGTCTCATGTCGACAGCAATAAAAGTAGCTATGGCCTGCTCCATTTCCTTTGTCCTCTCTGAATCATGTGCCAATGGCTGTCTAAATGACCCAGGGAAAGTCTGTAGCATGTGTGCTGCTTGTTGTTTCTGTCTGGTTCCACTTGTTTTAACTCCGGGATGATGTCGGCGTTTGTTGTTTTCCCCCGACGCAGCTTAGCATCGTGTTTCACACTTACTCCTGTTACTCCGACATACTGCTGTGTTTTTGTCCAAGACACGCTTACCATCAGGGTCATGCTTAACACGGAGGCCAAAGTAGTCCCAAACGCCAGATCTGAATGATAGTGGAGGGTCTTCAGTTTCAGCTGAAGTTAAAGCACTCTCCATGTAGCAGCGCCGTAGCGTTTGTAGCTTCTTCTGTCTCAGCCATAACACAGCCATGGTCCCAGCAGCGTGACTGAATGAAAGGGGAGGTGCTGCGCACGCAGCTCAGCGGATCTGTGCTCGACAGTGCAGCCTGGAGTAATCAAACGCAGATTCACTGAACTTTCAGCACACAGCGCCTCGTCAGAAATTGATCAAATAAATAAAAACATAATAGCGTATCGTTCGGTTCAAAGGCGTATCGAACCGTGGCCACTGTATCGAACGGTTCAATACAGATACATGTATTGTTGCACCCCTAATATATATATATATATATATATATATATATATATATATATATATATATATATATATAAATAAATATATATATATATATGAATTGTTATTGATTTATTAAAGGATAAGTTCAGTTTAGACAGCTTTCACATTGTTTATAGAACAATATACTCACCCAGAAGGCTTTCCTGATCCAAACAGTGCTTCAGGAGATATTTAGATCCAAAAACGAGGGGCTGACATCCGTATAATGGTAGCACACGGGGCATGTATAGCGCCGCTCCTAAAACTGCATTAATCGTCCAAAAACTCATTAGTTTCACCAATATTTCATCATGGTCCGCTCGGGCTACTCCTCCATTACAGTCTGTGTCACCCCAGACATGTTTTTGTGACTGTGCTGACCTCTGAGCTGGAAACTTTCTTCACGGCTGCCGCACATGTGTGGGCACCACACACAATGTCCAACCATGATTAGCAGTCTTCTAGCTGAACATTCTGTTTTCTATTTAATCCAAATAGCTGCTCACCTAGTCACGAACCACCTCTGATACCAAAAAATCATATTTTTTGATTTTTCTGTTAAATGTTTTCTTTAAATCAATAAATAGTCCTACTGTATTCTATAATCCCATATCATTTCAACCTTGGGAACAGGGAAGTGCCATATCCAGTTGTTGTTTTTGGACTTATTCCTGCACCACCCTATCAAAAGCAGGAGAGAGAACGATCTGGTTATTACCCAGAGTGCACTGCAACAGTGGAAGGTGAGGTTATGACTCAAATATTCTCCACTTGAGGATATCTTGAGGAGTTAGCCTGCAATATACTGACATATAAAAGAAACCAAAATTATCCAACAGGGTGATAAGATTTGAACATTCCTTCACAGAAAGTGTCTACTATGTGCCGTAGTCGGTGCTGTTCAGGGATGTCGATTAAAACAATAAGAGTGCTGCAGGTTTTTCATCTTCCCCCACTGAGACCCTCCACATTGCCCTCTCATTGAAGTTTCCAGAAGTTTCTTTGCCTCACCTTGTTTCCCCCATCTGTCCTGATTCAACCTCTCAGCTCTCACAGGGCTCTGCTTCTCTCTGCGGCTCACTGTTTCTGCCCCTTTACCTTGATTTGTTCAGTAATATCCTAATGGACTCCACCTGTATGTGTGTGTGCACGAGGGAAGAGGCAGCCATTTTAATAAGAGTGAGCGCGGCCTCAATCATTACAGCGTCATCACCTAATGGACTCATGAGGATTGAGGTTGGATGGCTGCATTGTTTGGAAAAATCAGTGGATTAGTGCAATTAATAGATTGAAAATGAGCGGTGGAGTCAGTGAGGTGGGATAATCCGAGGACATGAGGAGGTGATATTTCAGGACAATGGGGTAAAAATGGGGCGGATTTATCCCAAAATAACAAACTCGACCTCCTGAGGTTAGTTTGTTTTTAGTGACGGCTCTCCACTCTCGGCTGATGGATGATTTAAAAAGAACATTCAGAGGTCATCACAGACCGTGGAGGCACATTAATATAATGTTTTTACACATTTCATATAATAGTTTTACACATTTATTCTTGTTTACAGGTCTTTCCCTCTAAAAGACCCAAATGGCTGCAGAGAAGTTTTCCAGATCACGCTGAGACCATGTTACTACACCCCAGGACTTCCTGCTGAGAGGGACTGAGGCAGCTTCAGGTGAACCCTCGCCTTCATGAAGGGGTCTGCAGCCCTGAAGACATTTGGTGAGAAGATGGAGGGGGGCGTTTGTCTCCTGTTGTTTCTGCACAGTGGGAGGTCAGACACTCTGAGGTCTGAAAGGGAAAGTTTAGGATTAAAGTTTTGATTCTGAAAGTTTCACTGGGAGAGTCATCGATTATGTTGAAACACAGGATTGTTTATTCAGCTGAAAATCCATAAAATTCAAATTCAGCAGTACTGTTGATCAGTTGTGGTCAAAATCATGTTTCAGCCTGAAGTTCTGTTATTAGACAAACTAAAAAAGAGATATGCAGAGCAGCTGCCCTCTGCAGCAGCCAAAATGATTAACTGGAATTGTTTTACAACTCGAAGTGGACTGAAGGTCAGTGTGAAGGCTTGTAAGTGATAATAGCATCTAAGATCACATTTTTTATGACGGAGGATTAGGGTCACGTTAAAACTAAAAAAAGTAAGGTTACAAGAATAAAGTTGTAAAGTTGCGCAAATAATCTGATAAATTCTGAGAAAAATGTCATAAAGTTACACGAATAATCTCGTAAATTTAGAAGAATAAAGTCGTAAAGTTAGGAGAATAATCTCATAAATACTGAGAATAAAGTTGTAGAGTTACGAAAATAAAGTTGAAAAATTACAAGAATAATCTCATAAATTCCGAGAATAAAGTTGTAGAGTTACGAGACTTATGTCATAAATGTACAAGAATAAAGTTGAAAAGTTACCAGAATAACAAAGGTGTAGAATTACGAGAATAAAGTGGAAAAATTACGAGAATAAAGTAGAAAAGTTACAAGAATAATCTCGTAAATTTACAAGAATAAAGTCGTAAAGTTACGGGAATCTCATAAATTCTGAGAATAAAGCTGTAAAGTTACGAGAACAAAGTGGAAAAATTACAAGAATAAAGTGGAAAAATTACGAGAATAAAGTTGAAAAGTTATGAGTATAATCTCGTAAATTTATGAGAATGAAGTCATGAAGTAACGAGAGCAATCTCACAAATTTACGAGAATAAAGTTGATAAGTTATGAGAATTATCTAAGTAATTTATGAGAATAGAGTGGAAAAACTTACAAGAATTAAGTTGAAAAGTTACGAGAATAAAGTCGTAGAACTGTAGTACGAGGCAGAAGGGATGTGTGGCCATCAGGCTGAGTTTGGTGTCACTACAGTCATAAACACTTAAGTTTTTACAGTTTTTGTAGTCATAACCGTATAATAAATATATGCCACAATAAAAAAAATCATATAAAATACATGAAAAACTATTTCTTCAAAGTAAGAGCTGTAGTACAAGAGAAGTGTGATCATTGGGCTGAGTTTGGTGTCACTGCAACAAAAAACAATTAAGTTATTACAGTTTATATCATCATTACCTGTAAATGAGTATCCATCAATATTTAAAGAGACTGTGAGGAGTTTTTAAGTAATTACAAAAAAGTCTCACTATTCCTTAGCTTCGTGGTCGGATCGTACAGGGCTGGACTGGCCCGGATACTCAACTTCAGGAACAAGACAATTAAAACCAGAGCAAATTTATATCATTTTATTATTCATATTACACGTCTTAGAGCACTGGGCTGTAAGTAGCGATATATAGCCGTCTACAACTACGATAATAACTTTTCCAAAAATTGCTTGTTGTCACACATCAAAAACTACCACCACTTAACTAGAAAGAGATACATTACCTTGTGGCTTTGCATCCTGTAAGATGTTGAAAAAAGAAGTTGTAAAGCAATGCAGAGTTCCGACAAAGATCCATGCTGCATTTACCATTACAAACAAACAAACACATTTGGCTTCACGTCTCCGGTGCGTTCAAGTTGTAGTCAGAAGTAGGAATTTCTGGGTTCCGAGTGGGAAACTAAAACTGGAACATCCCCTGAAGTCTGAATTTCCTACTGGGAACTCGGTGAAACCTCACCACCCCGAGTTGACAATGGAAGATGGATGCCCCCAGTGTGAACAGTTATTTAGCTCCTGTAATAATCCATTTATTTGCACTTCTGACTGGGGTGTGTCGCTCTAGATCAGCTGTATACATAGTATTGTTAGACTTATATTTACAAAAATGCTGCCATAGTGAGAATCACATTCTTCATACAACAACACAGGGCGTGCTAACAACAGCTAACAATAGCCTGGTAGATCGGCATGATTTTTTTCTGACTTCAACTGGAACGCCGATAAGTGGGAGATGATGTCACTCCCATTTCCGAGGTTACAGGAACGCAGCATTACGCCGGCGATAAATTCTCCTCATAGCAGCTTTAATGAAATTGTATAAATTACAGTAGGAACAATTTCTCTTAAAATGAAGATGAAGTAAAATATTAAAGAGATGATTGATCATTAGTGTGTCTTAAGTGCCACTACAGTTACCAGCAATAAAATCCTCACAGCTATTATTTTCCATGCATATTAATTAACAAAATTAAATATAAAAAACATCATTTAAATCAAATCAAAACATTTTTGGTCAAGTAAGAGCTGTAGTTCAAAGTAGAGGAGATCACCATTCATGTTTTATATGACTTGGGTAGTCAATCTCATTACTTTGGCTTTTACTTTACTTTCAATCAGAAAGTCCTGTAAAATATTTAAATTCATAATCTTAAAGAAAATATGACTTGTAGTACAAATAACATAGGATACTTTATATTTGCTGTGATTTTGAAGACTTTACTTCTCAGTATGGGGAAGTTATTGAATTTTCTTTCACATTATTCCTCCGATATGGTAATTTGCCCACGGTCCCTAAGCCAGCGGCAGTGTATTGAGACCAATTGTAGTCGTCTGGCTCGCATGATGGCTCGTTTGGAGGAAAACAAGCTTAAACCTCACAGTCTTCATTACAGTGATCAAAAAGAGGGGTCGGGTTTGGAACTACGTTCTTTTGTTGATGAGTTATTGAGCAACAAAATCCGAATCTGTGAATATCTTTCTAAGTATTTGAGTAGATGTTTCCTAGTTTGATCTAAAAAGATTAATGACTTAATCCTCGTAATTTTTCAACTTTATTCTCGTAACCTTACTTTTTTTTTGTTTTCAACGTGGCCCTAATCCTCTGTCGTACATTTTTGGCATTGATAAGTATTTATTTATTATTTTGTGAAAGTGAAACAAAAAATGAAAATACTTCCTGAATCCAATGCAGGCTATCTGATTTCTAAGTTCTGTAGTTTGTTTTTTTAAAAGATCTTTTCGAGGACATTATCACAGTTTGCTCCTGTCTCTGTTTTGCTCTCTTTGGATCAGATGTTGTTCTGCACTCCTCAGCTACAGCTTACATGCTGATGCTCATGCTCACCTTAAAGAGAATCAGCCAGACATCAGAGCAGAACTCAATGTGAAAGGATTATGAGCTAAAGGAGAGACTTTAAAGCAACATAAAAGGACAAAAGTGGTATTAATTTGGCACCTTTGAGTGTATTTTACACACTTTCATTTTTCATTTTTGGATAATTTGTGTTTCTGCATATTTGGTAAGATTGAGTATTTATGTTTGATCTTGTTATTTCCTGCTGAGCTCCTTCAGTAGGTCTGAAATTCATTCTGTACAAACAAGTGTTACAACCGCACTGGCAAGCACAAAAAAAGTGCCAGTGAAACCCATTCAGGCTGCAGTTTTGATCTAGCCTCCTGTCCAATAAAGGGAACATTCATTGCAAAAATCACTTTAAAAGCTTTTGAACACTTTTTTAAATATGTGGCCTTCCTCCCAGTCCACAAAATGTGGGAGTAGACAACATAAGCTGTATTTAGCAGGCTGCATGAATGTAAGCTCATGTCATTTGTTGAGCTGTTGAATCTGTGGATATTCGTTTGCATAAACCTACTTCTACCTGAGTATATCCACACCTTGAGGGATTTCTGTGCGAAGTGCTGCCTTCGTTAATTTCACTGTTAGCGAATGATCGGCGTACACCACGTCCCAACATCTATCACTGCTGCTTGTTGGCTGTAAACAGCCACTGATATCTTCGCATATAAGCTACCGGCCTCAGAGGACCAAATGAACCAGTGGAATAATTTTATTTTTGAAGGGAATGAGCAGCTACAGTCGGCTAAAACTTGTTTGTGTGTGCCAGTCACTTCACGGCCAACTGCTTATTCGACTTTAGTCAGTTCAACACAGGACTGGGAACTAGACTTTTCCTGAATCTGGGCTCAGTTCTAACAATCCTAGAATAGTAAAGATGAATTTAACAGGTGGCTGAATATAATCAGTCCTTTACCCACCCCACTTCCCCCTCTGTTTCTGCTAATGTTAGCCTGGAATTGTAGGTCGGCTAAGTTGTGGCTGTGTCTGACTGTGGTAACGAGGCTGAGGTAAGCATGTTGTGTGTTAGCCTGTGATATTTAGGAGAAACGAGCTTCACTGTTATCTGGAACCTGGCATGAATTTATGGTTTGTGTTTGTTCAGGACCCCAACTTAGGTGCACAGCATTTCATTAACATTTTATGGGGTTCACTGACATAGATGTCCTTCAAAATCAGATTTTGGAGAGCATCTGTCAGAGTTCAGGGCCATCAGACCTCATGCTCTTAAAGGTGTAGTCAGCGATCTTCTAATCTTCTAATCTAATGCAGTATTTGTCAAATTCACGGTATTTCTCCTCTCCATCCACAAGATGTCACCACTGACAGCATGTAGAAAACAAAATCCGGTTTCAATACACAGCCTTGGCTCTGAATTTCAGCAGGTAAATACTGTGGCTCGGGCCGAGTTACCAAAACAGAGTACACCCCCCCACATCCAGGGGGCGATTATGCTCATGTGCAGATGAGACAGAGGGGGGAGTCGGTTGGCGCGCTATGCAGTAGCAATGGCTGAAAAACAGCCCAAAAGAAAAAGGTCAGAGGAGTGAAAAGTGAAAAAGAAGGGCTATGACCATGAAAGAGCGAAGACCCGGGTCAACATTGGTGTTGCTGTCTGACGGTGGAGGGAACTCCGCCAATTGAAAGACCTGAAAACGGATGCGGATGTCGCCATCTTTCTGCTGGATAGGTAATCAACGTTAGCTTTGTGGTGCTTCACATAACAGTAACAGCCGTCGGGCATTCATCTTATTGTCTAATCTGCCAAAATGTGCTGTTGTTGTGATGTTTTCAATATTGTCAGTCGAGTTGTCTGACGAAGTCGGGGTTACCTTAGCTACGTTGGTCAGCTACGCAGTTTCTATGGCCGTTTCCATGACGATGCACGTCCATCAGCTTTCGGGAGGCGGGTCTAAATTCGAATATCAACAAACCCTCCACTCGTTTTCTCCCACATCACTGACTACACCTTTAAGATTCACATCTCACAAAAGCTTTGTAAATTAGTTTTAAACTAAGTATGCCCTTGCTTAGTCTACCTCTGACATTCAAAATATGATTGTAAAGGAGCAAGACTTTCAGGCTTCATGTTCACCCCTGCCTGGGACAAATATGTTAGGAGGGTTTCCCTGGATTTTCATCAAATTTGAAGAACAGAATAGAATAAATCTTCATTCGTTCCACATAGGAAAATTTGCAGTGTTACCACAGCAAAGGGGACAGCGTTCAATCAAAACAGAAAAACAGACGTGTATAAAAATAAAAATAGCAGTATGCACATTATAAAAAAACGCTTGGACACAAAACTAAAAAGTTAATTTTTAAAGGATTATTTACACTTTCACAAAGTACCAGAGTTATTGCACATGGAAATGTTTGCACATGGATGTAATTGCACATTGTTAGAGAAACTGCACAGTAATTGCACTTTGTAATTTCAGTTTTATGGTTAGTTGAGCGGTGCTGGTTTTACAGTCTAACAGCAGCAGGCAGGAAGGACCTACAATAATGCTCCTTTACACACTTTGGGTGACACAGCCTGTCACTAAAGGAGCTGCACAGGGCTGTGTCTAATTTCACTGAAGAGTGACTGGAGTAGATTTTGGAGGCCAAAGGTTGGTGAATTTCTCTTTGACCTTCTTCTTGATCCATGCCTATTCTCTCATCATCTTGTACTTAAAGACAACATCACGTGACTCCAATTCAAGCCTCCCTTCACAGGTTTCCTGCAAGTTTTCAAAATCAATTTTAAGATTTTATTGATTTCTATTAAAGCACTCATGGTCCTGGCTTCAACCTACATTTCAGAGCTTTTGATCCCGTATGAGCCAGCCTGCAGCCTCAGATCCTCAGGTGAAGGTCATCCCAAAGTTAAAGCTCAAAACCAAAGGAGATCGAGCTCTCTCCATTAGAGCTCAACCTGCAAGAGGAGAATCAGTGCTTTTGTGTGATGTCGTATTTTATCTCTTATGTATCTCTTTATATCTTATTTCTGTTTTACAGTCTTTTTAGCCTTTTCCTGTCTTTACCTCCAGCTGCTTTTAGATACTTCCTCTTTATTGATGTCTTTTATGTTATGTTTACATATTAATGTCATTACCTGCTTTAAATTTACACATTGGACCCTAATTTCCTGGCGCTGCGCAGGGTGGTGCAGGGTGCGCAGAGCATGGCGCACCCCACACAGTGATCCAGGTTGGCGCAGTGACAATTTCATACCAAAAGCTGCGCAGAAGGTGCGCTGAGAGCTCGCCTGCTCCAACGTGGTCTATTCTCGGTGCAGGCGAAGCCCACCCTCCTCAGCTGTAATTTGGTGACAGCCACACACATGTGCGCACACATCACAAACCCTCACAGGCAGGTTTCCAGAGTTTCATTGCATTCTTTTTTGCATGTTGCATGCCACACAACACAGCCTTTTACAACTGATGCCACTTTGACCTCAGGAGGAGACATTGCAGGACTTATAGTACGGCCACACCGGATGCGAATTTGCCGGGATGCGTGTCGAGATTACATACAAAGTCAATGCAAAGACGCGTCTTGACGCAGATTCACCCCAGGCGGCGCGTTGGACGCGTTTGGCGTGGCGCGTCTGGAGCGCTGGACGCGTTTGGCGCGGCGCGTTTGGAGCGTCGGGACGTTTAGGACGTCAAACGCCTCGACACTCGAGTTGAAAATATTGAACTTTCGACGCCAGTTCGCGTGACGAACCATCAAAGATGGAGGAGAGGTTTATCTGCGCTGTTTGCTATCATCCGGAGCTATACTATTCAGCGTGTGTACTCTACAGAGACTGGAACAAAAAGGAGCAGGCTTGGGTGAAAGTTGCTGAGGAGACAGGTTTTGAAGGTAAGTTCTGTAAATATTGGTTTCCAGCTGGATTTGCCTGCATGGGTTATCACTGAGTCCGACAAGCTCCGGTTCTCTACTGCGCCTGCGCCAGGATGCGCGTCGTCCCTCAGCTTGTCAAAATGTCCAGTGTCCAGCCTCGGGCGTTAAGCGCGGCGCGTCACAGGCTTTACGCGTGTTTAAATTCGCCAATTTGCGTCCGGTGTGGCCGTAGCATTATGAAGGAGAGAGGCCGAACTGCCTGTACCATATCAGTATTGAGAGCAGCAGAGCGCACAGGGGAGACGGTAGACCACCTGCGCAGCTCTGTCCTTAAAGCTGGGGTTGGCGATTTGATTTAGATACACTTTTTGTAATACTGGTTAAAATTATCTTTATGACCCGATGGCAATCAACTCATAATGTGTTCTTAAAACAGAGCGAAACATATCCGCTATCTACAGCAGGAGTAAAACAGGGAAAACCCCAACCGATAATCATGCCGCGACACCTGTTTTTAAACCAATCAAATCCCGTCGCCATTCTGCCCGCCTGCTGCTCGTGCATTTTCCCGGCGTGCACAGACTCGGTGTGTGTAGCCGAGCTCATACGTATCAGGGTCCGCGGGAGAATGCTTACCTTTCAAGTTTTGTCTTTGAAAATAAGGGAAGCCCGCCGTGAGCTGTCCCACAACCCCAACCAAGCTCCAGTATCCCTCACACTTTAAAACAGATGTACAAGAAATCTAAAATAAGGTCTTTGTTTTTCTAAGTTTGTTCTGCTGCTCTAATCTCGCGACAGCTGCCACCCAGGCTACTGCAGCAGTAACGTGCGGTGAGGTCCATGACGAGGGAGGCAGGCAGCCAGCTAAAGTTGAAATTTCTATATGTGTGTGTTATATATACGGTGCACTGCTCACATTTGCAAATACAAACTGTTACTGGCCAGCCCTGCCCCTTTAACAGTCTGTGCTGTTTATGTGTTGTGTGCAAGTGGAGATGGGAGAAATACACTAGCAGCGCTTGGCAACTAACGGCCCGCAGGCCAAAATTGGCCCGTCTCCAGTACTATCTGGCCCGCCAGATGAAATTGAAAAACTGATATAAAAGGGGCAGAGGCGTGCTGGCAGAGAAAACCGGGAAAGCTCAAAAACAGTCGGCACACCTAGACGGCCAGTGGTCACAGCGCGCACCACTGAAAATATCAGTCAGCAGCCGCCTCCAGACAGACAAACACAAGCCACCTCGATCACGAACATCACGGCCGCGCAGCTGACAAAATTAGACGGCTGGCGGCCGCAGCGCAGTGGCTTGTGTTCGTCCGTCTGGAAGTGCGGGTGTGTGCCTCCTAAAATCAGTCATTATGCTCCCCTGCCCCTCTGCTCCAAGCGCGCTGTGCAGCACTCAGCTGCGCGCTGCTCAACGGCGCGCTCCATAACTGCCCGCTCCTCGGCTGCTGCGGGTGAATGGAGTTTGTGAAATCAGCAGCGTGTGCCGAGTTCTACAGACAATAGATGCCTAGTGTCAGTCATTTGGCAGGTGAGGAGCGAAGCAGAGGACGCAAAAGTTTGGAAGCGCATGGAAAGAGGACGTCTCAAAAAATAAGAAGCCATCCCTCTGGTTTCTCAGCTAAAAAGGGAACTTTTGTGTTGGATTTCTGGCATTGGGTTTTGTGATCTCAATGTGTGTCTTTTTTAGAAGATTAAAGTTTGGTTTCTTCTGAGTTAATGTTCAAGCTAGGCAAGAATCACTATAGCAACGTCTGCACTAACAAACTATCGCGAGACCTCAAAGAGGGTGCGGTATTACAACCTCCGGAGGCAGAGAAGCGCTGTGCCTCATCGATGCCCACGTTAATCAGCGTGAGACCTTGAAATGCGCATCTTGCGAACCTGCAAAACATTGTGATTTCAAGTAAACGGGCAAAGAGGCAGACCTGGGCTCTGCCTCCGACGCACATTACACGCATGAAGCCAGCGCGAAATGCTGTCCGTCCCCTCTGTTAGCCTCCCTCTTAGTGACAAATCAGCAATTTCCTTTTTTTATTCTTTAATTATGACAAATTGTATACAAACAACTGCAAAAAAAATATTTTTATAAAAACATATATATATATTTTTTTTCTTGTTAGCCTAGGGGAGGCACTGCCTCCCCTGCCTCCCCTGCCTCCCCTGACCGCACACCACCGTACTGCAGGTGGACGTTCTCGCAAAGCTTTTTCTTCTTCTTTGGCTTTACGGCGGTTGGCATCCATCATTTTGGAGCATTACTGCCCCCTTCAGGCTAGAGACAGAGTTCAGTTTGGAGAGGCAGAGGAATGTTTTTATTATTATATCATCACACGGGAGATTTACGGGAGAATACTGATACAGGAGGACGTCAGGAAAGAGGATAAAATACGAAAAATACGGTAGTTTCATGGCCAAAATGGGAGATTTGACAGCTATGTGGAGAATGTCAGAGGAACTACCTATACCCCGATCAACATCGGCTGTGAGCACTAACTAACTTTACATGTTTGTTTGGTGTTTTCTTACTGCTGACTGAGACATGACTTGGTGTAGTGTAAAACAAACACGTTGTTCTGAGGGTTTGGAGTTGAATCAGTCTTCTGGATATATCAGCCGCGCGCGTGCATGTGAGCAGGGGGGAGTTAGGCGGAGCCCTGAGGAGATGCTACTTTCAAATTTATGCTAGCTTTCCAAAATCGCCAACCCTAGCTTTAAATGTGCTTAAATGCCCCCCGTTTATACATGTTATTTGTAATTGTTTAGTCAGCCACATTAAAGATACACATAAACATTCATGAGAAAAATTAACTATTTCAGTGCGTCTCCTTCCTCTTCCTCCTTGGAAGAAAAAGAGATTATTATTGTATCAGCACTTGGACTGCTGGTTGGACAAGGAGGGAGCCGGAGGAGATTCGTTCTCCCCTGTTTTGGAAGAAAAATATTTTTACATAATTATTAATAATAATAATTTTAAACATAATCCCAACTTCAATCCCACCAAAGCCCTCAATGCTTATCATGGAGAGGGTGGAGGATGCGATGTCCTTCGCTGAGCTCATTGTGAGGTGGGGGGGAGGGGCTGCCTCTGGTGGCCACCATGTGCCTTCTTTAATGTGACAGCTTTCTTTTAGCTCTTCTCCTAACATAATTAAAACCCGTTTTTGCATTGGACAGCTGTTCTCAAAATATTTGGTGAAACTTAATTGTCAATATTAGTAACTTCCTCTTCGGCTGTTTTTGTATCATGAGCCTGCAGGGCACAAAATCATTCATGGGAAAAATAAAATCATTCATAGGAAAAATACAGTTCATCTAAACGCGTCTCCCTCCTCTTCCTCCTCTTGGACTGCTGATTGGAAAAGGAAGGGGGGAGCCTGAGGAGAGCTCTTCCTCCCCTGGTCCAAGGATTCAGACTGGGGGAGGACGACTGCACCCGCCAGCCGAGGCTGGAGTCAATGGAGGAGAGATTGAAGTTGTCACTGCGCCTCACCACATTTAAAGGCAAGGAGAGGCATTCATTTGATTGGTGAAGACAACACTCAGCTGTGTTAAACCCACTCATGCCTTCTCTCCTCCCTTGCGCCAGTAGGAGGGACAGAAGCGTGGATGCACCTCGGTGCGCTGCCCTGAGCCTGGTCTACGAAATTAGAGGCCATTGAGTCATTACTGCCTCTTGTGTGTTGCTGTCTTGGTGTTTTTTTGGTGTCTCTTTGGTTCTTTTCATGCTGGTGTATATTATACCTTTTTGGTTTGTCTGTAAGGGCTCTTTGACTTATTTTTTTTTTATCTTTTTGGGGCTGGGTTGGGGTCCTTTTGTTCTTAAGCTCTTGTTATGTTATTATTGTACACCTGTTGAAGCGAAGCTCGACAGGCCGCAGTTTCCTGCTTATTTCTGCCTCTGGCTCTACAGATGGTCCTGGTTATTCTCGGTGTCGCCGCGATGACCAGCACCGCCTGTAATGAAAACACTGGATCATCTCAGTGGGCCTGTGGAGTAAAGCAGCCCAGAGTAACAACACATGAGTGGATTGTCCTTCAAAACTAGGAGAGAAACACGTGTAAAGGGTTATTACAGCGAGTCTCTCCTCTGAGCCCGGCCTTCAGGTCTCTTAAACAGGCCTGTTCGCTGTGACGTGCCATAAACTCCCTCCATTGTGCACAGCTTTTTTAACGGCTCAGCGGGTGTCGGCGGTCTGATGGTAACCAAAGGTATAAAGGCTGCAGTGGGGCGGTGAAACATGAAGGACTGCTGCCTGTGTTATGACCTCCCTCTCTCCCTCGCTCGCCCTCCCTCTCTGCCTGCTTTAACCTGGTTTTATTGGCCAGCAGATGGGCGTCCCCTCTCCTGGCTGTTTAAATGGCCGTAGCCTGCAGCGACACACGGAAAAGCACGTCTCAAGTGTGCTGTTTGGTTTTAACACCTCTGCTGAGGACCCACCAGCTCATCCGACCTGGAGCTGTGTTTCACTTTATTCACACAGTTACTGGAGACTGAGCTGATGTGAGAAAGATGATTGTGGAGAACAGAGAGGCACACTGAACAGGACTGATGATGATGTTCAAACATGACTGTGATGATGAGGGGATGCTGGAAGACTACTCTTTAGAGATATTTTAAATCTCACATTATAACCCTCATGTGATGATATGGCTAGTTTTTTGGTATTCAGCGTTAGGTTCCCAATTTAGACCTCTTGTATTTCATTTTATTCTCAGAAGATCCTGTTTTTGACCTTAGTTAACTGTTTTGGGTCATTTCTGCTGTGATTTGATTTTGGTGATGATCCAAATCTGGATGTTGATCTAGTAATTTTTTTTAAGGATTTCTTCAAGGCAAGATTTTTACGGTTTTTCACATCCTTGACAATAACCTTGACCAATAAATTTGGAAAAGCCTTGGTCGAGGATTTTACTCTCCAAGCACTTCTACTTATTCATGTTTTCAAACTGGTATTTTAAATTTATGGTCTCATTTGAAGTCAGCTGTGGCTTCTTTCAGTATGATGTGACACTTGAAAAATCATACTGCAAATAAATGCTGAAAAAACAGCCAGCTGTCACCTGTTGATAAGTTTTCCTTAGTAAATAAAATCTTAAAAATTTTAGGGAAAATTCATGTGGAGATCTGGCTGTCCTCAACAGTGAAACACTTTTAGTTTAAGTATAGCTCAAAGGAAGCTGAAATTAATTAGAACATGTTAATAGTTAAGATTATAGGGGTAGGATTAGATAAGTTTATACTTCTTCCTACTCCCTTTCGCTCATGTAAACTATGTTGCTTACGAGATGTTACTGTTTTGTGTACACATTTTTACTGTGCACTTATTTCCTTATGATTATTATTATTTATATAGGTACTGTGTATGTATATGTATGTATGTATGTATGTATACATGTGTGCTTTATTTATTATTTTATTTTTATTTTTTGTACATTGTTGTTTACGTGATCGAAATAAATAAATAAATACAAATACAAATACAAGCTTTTTGTATTCTGTTGTATCATTAGTTTTGCAGGATAATTATGTATTATAATATATAATTACATCACCAAGTATTTACAAGACTAATGAGGTAACTGTAAAAAAGCCCCTGACAAGTCTACTAATCGATCCAGCTGTCAGTCACGACAACAGAAACAGTTGTTTGTTGCATCACTAATTTCATTCAACTGTTGTAAATTAAGTCCTACGAAACAAAGTACAACACCATGCAGCTTTGAATGTTAATATTTGTCATCGAAACAACCCAAAATTTGATGAATCTTACCTCTTCAATCACTAATGTTAAGTCTGTATTGTGCAGAGTCAGTGGGATATATTAGCCGGACCTCAAATATGATGTGCGAGCAAGCACCACATTTAAATGATAAAAAAATATTATTACTGCAGTACTTCAGGAATAATGTAAAATATCATGACAAATACAAAAATGGCAGAAATACATTGTGGAGATGGAGAGCTTAAATTTCTGTAGGATACTTCTGTTGGACAACTCCTTCTCCTCCTGTCAGCAACCTCAGGAGCTGACTGAAACAGCTGATTTCTCCCCTCCACTGTGACATCCTACCACTGTGATGTCACAGTGGTAGCTCACTGGCTAAGGAACCGCAAGTCCAGTGCAAAACACAGACTTGAGAAGGATAAAGATGGTTCTGACTAGTGTTGCGCTCAAGACCACACTATCTGAGATGCATCGAGACCAAGACTTGACCAAGACTTTTGAGTCAAGACAGAGACAGAGATGAGCCAAGACCAGAATAAAACCAAGACCATCAAAATCAATTTTAAAAACCATGACATGGTTGAACAGTTAAGGGGGGTGTCCCTCAGTCATAACGCTGGGAAGGTTGCAGTCATCACAGGGGGAATAACACATGAATTGAAGCTTTTTGTTGTTTTACCAAGTGTTACTTCTTATTCACATTAATGAAGCTGAAAAAAAGCAGATCAGTGCTGGTCTTGATCGGTCTTGACGAAAAATCGCGAGTCTAAGACCGAGACAAGACAGAGTAAAAATGCTCTAGAGTCTGAGACAAGACCAAGGGCTCTAATTTCGTGGTGCAGTGCAGGGTGTGCAAGCCTGGTGCCCCCCGCGCAGTGTTAATTTCATCCGGCGCACCGCCTTGCGCTGCCAATTTGACAATTTAGTAGACCATCTGCGCAGAGATAGGTGTGATGGCGCACCAGGGGGAGGTGCCCACAGATTCAGGTTGGCGCAGTGACAATTTCTTGCCAAAAAACTGTGTGGAAGGTGCGCTGAAAGCTTGCCAGCTCCAACCTGGTCTATTCTCTGTGCAGGCGAAGTGCACCCCGCGCAGCTGTAATTTGGGGACAGGCTCAGGTCTTTCCAGCACACTGTTTCCACGGTGGCAGGGATCATTCAGACCAATCAGATGCTGCGCCTCGGCCGTAGCGCATTAAAAGGAAAGGAGAGGCGGTCATTTGATTGGTGAAGACAACACTCGGCTGTATTAAACCCACTCACGCCTTTTCTCCTCCCTCTCTGGCACCTGCGCGGAGGGGCAGGGATGGAGGCTTGGATGTGCCTCTCTGCGCCTGTAGTCAACTCTCTTGGCACTGCAGGCAACTTGCAGTGCTGGTCACACCCTGTCCGCACGGTGAAGGCTGGCGCAGGGCAGGTGCGCCTGCGCCTGGTCCACGAAGTTAGAGCCCCAAGATTCAAAATGTGGTCTCAAGACCGGTCTCAGACCAAGACCGGTCTTGAGTAACACAACACTGGTTCTGACTGTCCTAAACTGACCACTTATGAGCAAAGGGGCCTTAAAGTGATAGAAACTCAACAGCGCACCTCAGAGAAGGTGAGACATTTCATCCAAAGTCCCTGAAACCTGGTCAAATGAGCCGTTTGTGGGGGGTAGTTAAGCTAACACAATAGCGCCACGATCCAAATGACCAATTAACAGTGTCAGCGTCTGTTTTTACTCAAAGCGTTAGTGCTGGAGCCTGAGAACATGCAGACATGAGTCATTCACGTAAGTTCAGTGAGAGATGTTCATTCAGTAGAGCTGGAGGTCAGAGAGTGGATGGCTCGTCTTTAACACCATGAATAATTAAAACCTCACTGACCATACTGTAACACACCGCCACGGGCACCAAAATACTCTCTTAATTTCCTTTTTTATTACCTTCTCTTCTGTTCCTTTTTTTTCTAGAAATCCAATTAACAGGAGGAAGGCGTTCTGTGGCTTCACACACATTAATTATTCATTGTGTTTTTTTTTTTACAGCCCATTCCTGGGAGTTCCTCTGAATATTAAAGATGTCAAGCAGCCGATGGGCCAGATGTGTTACATTGCCCTCGTTCAACACACTGCCATGCAGCTCACATACTTCCTCTTCTCTACGCTTTAACTAAACCAAGTCTGACCACCATCCTGTTCATTCATTTTAACCTCATTTATCCCACCGCCAAAATACTCAATCACACAACATTCCCATTAGTCCCCCGGCCACCACCACTCAGTTTTTATCTGAGTTGACTGATTTGGTTTAATGAAAATTAAAAGTTCTATAAGATTAGGGACATGGCTGTTTGAATGCAAGAGAGCAGATTGTATGGGGTGGTCACGTGGTGTCAAATATTTATCCCATATGATGCATGATTGACTTTGTAATACTTTTAATTTAAAAGGTGTTCATGGCTTCTGTATGAGTCGACGAACAAGAGACGAATATTCTTTTTCTCTCCATTGCCTGCTCTACCTTTCAGAGAATGTTGCTCAACCATTGAGACACATGAAACTTCCTGCTGATGGACACATGCTGGGAGACAGAGGTGTTCGTTTAACCACAGGCATCTATAGCTCATGTTTACTTTAAAGTCCACCACTTACAGTAACTAAAACCTGTAACCAGGTTTCACAAAGTCTCACTTTTAGATATATGCCTGATGGAAATACACACTTTAAGAAGAGTTTTATAGCATCAAAATAGGTTATCTATAAATGCTATTCCTTAGCTTTGTGGTCGGGTCGGACAGGGCTGGACTGGCCTGGATACTCAACTTCAGGAACAAGACAATTAAAACTAGAGCAAATTTATATCATTCAGACACGTCTTAGAGCACCGGGCTGTAAGTAGCGATATATTGCCGGCTACAAAACTACGATTCTATGTTTTCCAAAAATTGCTTGTCGTCACCTATCAAAAACTACCGCTATGTAACTAGAAAGAGATACATTACCTCGTTGCTTTGCATCCTGTAAGTTGTTGAAAAAAAAAGTTGTAAAGCAATGCAGAGTTCTGAGGAAGGTCCGAGCTACATTCATTAGCATCACAACAAACGCACGCTTTGGCTTGGGTCACGTCTTGACGACAGTCGCCGCGCGTGCTCATGGGTAGCAGAGTCTGTATGTCGTCGGAAATAGATTCTCCTCATAGCTCCTTTAATGAAACTCAGGAGACTAATATTTTTTTTTTATGTTTGAGGGCTGATACTGCTTCTGTGTCAAACTGCTATGGTTGTATTTCCATTAAAAGCACGACTTTTGGAATTATCTTTTCATTTTAAAGGCACTTACATGTCTTACAAGTCTCATTGCACAATGTATGTTAACATATTTAAACTTTCCCTGATCCATTGCAAAATATCACACCACAGTTTGATGATTCCTTCCACTGGGATATTTGACTGCAGAAAGTCTCAATGTCTTTATCGTGGTGCTGAAGTTCACTCCTCATTATGAAACATTATAACCACAAAAACAACAACAAAACAAGGAGCCTAAATTAACATAATTAATTAAAATAGAAGTCAAAGAAAAGAGGGTTATCAAAAATTGCCAACAAATTTAGCTAAAATCTGATCTTACAGGTTTACATACTCAGTCATATCAGCCCTCATTTGATAGATTTTTTCCTCTCTGTATTTTGACAGAAATGATAATTATTCCATCATGTAAATCTATCCAGTAAGTGGGGATAATGTAATTTAATTCTCAATGATATAATTTCAATTAAAAAATGGCTAAAGTTGGATTTGGATTATGGGTTATCCTAAATGCTTAGGCCTACATGAGGTTTTTCTGCGGAGGACATTACAGTTATTTCCTTTGTGCTCTTTATGTTACCAATTCATGTCACATATAATCCTGTTTCCTGTCCAGTGTTTCCTGATTTTTTCTTCTGAAATAAGCAACCAGGTCGATAAACACAAGCTTTAAACAAGCAACCTCCAGCTATTTCTGTTTATAATGCAACATATTACTTTTTAAAAAGAAAAGTCTACATAAAGCGTTACATTACATTTAATTTTCACAGTGCCAAGCAACTAATCAAAAAAAGAAACCCAACTTCATTTATAAAAAGTGGATCTGGCAACTCTGGCTCTGGAGTGGGTAGAGGGCAGGCGCGATAACCAGGAAATGAGGAAGAGGAAAGGACAAACTACCTACCACTCTCGTGTTTTGCTTCATTGCTGGGAGCTAGGAGATAAATAACCAGGGGATTCACATGGACAGAAGAGCAGCAATAAAAAACTGCATCTTAAAAAACAAGCCCAAAATACCACAATCCACGGTTGTGACTCATGAGATTTGCAAAGACTTTAGAAAAAAAAAAAGGCCCAAATGAGCAGACTTGGCAACACTGCTCATGTCTAATGTGGGCAGCTGAGAAGGCAGCATTGGTGTCAGATCTGACCGTGGGAAAAGTAACCTTGCACCAAACTGAAATAGGAACTGTTATAATTATATACAAGGTAATGCTAACATTTATCCAAAGATTTAATTTCATGCCAACAGTTCTCAATGACACGGAAACAGGAAGGACCCAGAAGCGAAGTAGCAGTTGTGGCTCACAATAACCAGACTTTATTAGACAAATCTTAAATTAACACAGTTCAGTGCAGGGATCGAACCCGCGGGCCTTGTCTTGCCAGTCTGGTACTTTAACCACACTGGAGATGAACAGCAGACAGGAACTCACAGTCTTTGTAGATGAACAGGAGAGGTGAGTGCGGGGATCGAACTGCCACCTGTGGCTGCCACCACAGGTCAGGATACACAGACGGATACTCTGCATCGAAGACAGGCAGGAGGGTCGGATACCAGGAAAGCCACCACAGGTCAGGATACACAGACGGATACTCAGCGTCGGAGACAGAAGGCGAAGTCGACAGCCAGGACTCAGGCAGATGGATAAGTGAAGAACAGAAGCTAGTTGATACCTTGCAGTCAAGCCGAGGGTCAGGCTAAAGGGCAGAACCAGGAACAAAACTTGTCGGCAACGGGTGATCAATCCGGAGTACAGGTCTGGAGCTCTCAGCATGAAGGCGAAGACAGTCTGACACTGACTGAGTGTGGAGCTGGGGTTTAAGTAGGTGACTTGATTGCAGCAAATGAGGTGCAGGTGTGAGCAGGAGCGCAGGTGAGCTGAGTTGGACTGATTAGGCTGAAGCTGGAATGTGGCAGGCTGAGGCAGAGACAGAGACTGTGACACTCAAACATATTAGGTTAGGGCAGATCAGTTTAAACGTGTTTGTTCAACAGGTCAAATGTGTCATAAATTGTACCGGTGCAGTTTCTGTAAAGCTGCGTTCACACTGCAACAGCTCTGCGATCAAAATTGCGTTTCCAACTGAAGTCGTGTCCATTCAAACCTCATTTTGGTCACCGTCAGCCGTCGCTCGGTGACGTCACGTCTGCTCGAGTTTCACCGCGATCATATCATATATCATATAACAGGATGTATAAGCAGACATTATTCCAGCTGTATCCTTTTCATTCACTTATCAAACACAAAACACTGCAGCTGATGCCCTGCAGCAGCATCATCTGTGAGTTTACCGCGGTCCGTTTAGGCGGAACTAATGTCTTCACTGACTAATGTTTCCCACATGGACATAAATTATTCCTCTGTAGTCCGGATGAAAAACTGTCTGTCACGGGAACCGTCACACACGCACACACCGCTGATTGGCTGTTGCCACGCAGCCACACACGACATCGCCTGAAAAGATCAACTTTTTTTTAACTTTGACATCACATGATGAGTGAGTTGATCGTCCTGTACGCGGCAATCGCATCGCGGGAGGGTTAGCCCCGCCCCATAGCGGCTGTACATTGACTTTGTATGGAGAGTGATCGCCGAGGTAGTACAAGTAGCGTCCGGTGTGTAACCAGTTTTATGCTGCGTTCACACTGGACGCGAATTGGCGTCAATGGACGCCTGTAACGCCTGTGACGCGCCGCGCTTAACGCCCGAGGCTGGACGCTGGACATTTTGACAAGCTGAGGGGCGACGCGCGTCCTGGCGCAGGGGCAGTAGAGACCCGGAGCTTGTCGGACTCAGTGATAACCCGTGCAGGCAAATCCAGCTGGAAACGAATATTTACAGAACTTACCTTCAAAACCTGTCTCCTCAGCGACTTTCTCCCAAGCCTGCTCCTTTTTGTTCCAGTCTCTGTGGATTGCACACGTCGAGTAGTAGAGTTTCGGATGATAGCAAACACCGCAGATAAACCTCTCCTCCATCTTTGAGAGGGGGTTTGAGCAGGAACAGGAGACCGGGGCGTCACACGTCATCAAATCAAACCTGTCTGTCTCCTCGTGACTTTCACCCAAGCCTGCTCCCTTTTGTTCCGGTCTCTGTAGAGTACACCGCCCGAATAGTATAGCTCCGGATGATAGCAAACAGTGCAGATAAACCTCTTCTCCATCTTACAGAGGGCTTTGGCGGGAGCAGGGGCGTAGCGTCATCGTCATCAAATCAATAGCGTCGAGGGGTGTCATCGCTGATTGGCTGCAGCGCGCTGGCGTCAAGCAAACTGGCGTCGAAAGTTCAATATTTTTCAACTCGAGCGTCGGCGTCGGGCGTCGAGGCGTCAAAGCGCCTCGGCAGCAGCGCCTCAAAGCGCGCCAGACGCTCCAAAGCGCGCCCGCTCAAAGCGTCAACAGCGCGCGCCGAAGCGAATCTGCGTCAAGACGCGCCTTTGCATTGACTTTGTATGTAATCTCGGCGCGCGTCGACGCAAATTCGCGTCCGGTGTGAACACACCATTAGACACAACCGTGGTTTCAGTTGGAAGGGCTGGGGGGCCAGTTTCTCCATTTCACATCCTATAGTTGGTCCTGTGGTTTTGCTGAACTGTTAGAACTTTTGTTGGTTGAACTTCTGCCTTTAGTCTGACCTTTACCAAGCCATTATGTTTATCTTTCGTGGTGTGTATAAGATCTTGTGTATGCTTGTGTACAATGTGCTTTGTCTGTACATCCCTGGTGAGGTGTAGAACAGAGCCCTCAGCAGCTGAGTAATTTTTATAATATTTTGTATTGTCTCATATTGCCAATAAATGGTAGGCTAACCAATCTAATCTGGACTTGTGCCTTCTTTCAAACTGCACAAAACTTTCAACAGAACTATGTTACCACATTTTCAGTTGTGGTGTGTTTCTTTGCTTTTTACCTGAAAAAGTAATTACCCACTGGATTACCCACTACACTGGTCTTTCTTCCTGGGGTTTGTAGTAGCTATACAGCCTCCACCTACATTTGTTTTCTGCTCTGCATCAGCAGCAAGTCATTACCACAGCTTCCTGTAGCTGTAAAGAGGAGTGGAGGACACTTTCTGCTTGACTTATTTGTAAATGCTAAACAAAGTGGAGGAATTTCCAAAAATAAATATCCACCAGCAGCTTGCCGAACAAACTGAAGTGGCATGCAGTAAAGAAAACTCTCTAATGTGAGAGTTTAATGTTCGATCAGGACTGTTGTACAAGTGTTTCGCCCCACAGGCTAAGTCAGTGTCAGCATGTTGTGTGTCAGGCTGCAGTTTCCATGAGGAACATCTTTAAGAGCATCCTGAACTGAATACCAAATGGACACAGAGTGCCTGCCTCAGCTTTCTTATTTAAAGTGACGGCAAGCAGACGACACGACTTTTGCATCTCCACACGCCGCCTCCAACATGTCTGCTTCATGTTTGCTGACCAGCAGCCTTTAGACGAGAGAAGATCAATTATGCATCTGAGTGCTTGTTAGGAGCCGTCGGCCTCCTTAATGTGGTTAAGAAGACGGCGGCCTCTTCCTGTTTAAGCAGGTCAGCAGTGACATTAAACATGCTGATGACACTCTGATGGGTTTAACACAGTCAATACTGAATTAAAGCAGATTAAAAACATGTAATCTGGTAATTTATGGATGACTGCATGTTTTATGACAAATATTTTTCTACAAGATCGATCGTGCTCTGCGTTTGAGATGATGATGATCTGTCTGATCCTGGGCAGGTCCAACTTGCCAAACTCTAATGTGTGCTTTTCATTAGAGCAGGAAGAAGTGAGAGCTACGAGCGAGATGAAGCAGGAAGTGACTGCTGGTATTGCTCATGGAGATTAGCATAGATGCTAACAGCTTCAGATCACCATAACCAGAAAGTCAGGGTTCATCTTTTTGTGTTCATCCATTGCACTTACAGACTTATCAGGTTACTTCTGTCCATCAGCAGGTCACAGAGGGTTCTGTCGATAGACTAAGAGGACAACACTGGAAATAAGTCTTTAAAAAAGAAAACAGAGGGGTTCGCAAGATGGCGGCATAGAGGTTGGACGCAGTGAGACCAGCTCCTGTTAAAATACGCTTTTTCTTACTTATGCTTTGCAACTTTGTACTACTAACTCCAACGGACAACTGATAATCATTACCGCTACATAGGCAATGCCTCCGAAAAAAGCTGACGCCATGTCGAGGGAAGATAAAATTAAAAAAACACCTGTACAGCCAACCGCTAGCATGGACCCACCAGAGGCTAGCATGGACATGCCGCCAACATGGTTTCACAAAGAAATGGAAATGGGATTTAACAAAATCCAAACCTTGCTGGAACAAAAACTGAGCACTTTAACTGACTCGGTGGAAAAACGTATCAGCGATAACCGGGCACTGGGAGAACGTGTGAAAGAGGTTGAAGACAAACAAGCTAACCACGCAGAGAGCCTCAACTTTCAACAGGAAGACCTCAATGACCACAAAAAAGTGACAGCACAAGAAATCAGCGATTTGAAGGGAAAGCTGGACGATTTGGAGAACAGAGCAAGGAGGCAAAATCTACGGTTAGTTGGCTTCCCAGAAGGGGTAGAGGTAAAAACGCCATCGCCTTCTTACAAGAATGGCTCCCTAAAATACTTGATCTGGAGCCAGGAGACTCTATCGAGATCGAGCGGGCTCACCGTACTCTCCAGCGCCGTCCTGATGAAGGCAGCCTTCCCCGGGCTCTCGTGGTCCGGCTGCTCCGCTTTACTGACGTGATGAACATCCTCGATGCGGCACGGAAGAAAAGATCGCTCCAGTACGGCAACTTCAGGATCTTGATATTCAGAGATATGTCCACGGCTCTATACAAGAAAAGGAAGGCCTTTGCACCGCTAAAGACGAAGCTGCATGACAAGAACATCTCCTTCAGACTGCTTCACCCTACAAACCTCGTCCTGGACCTCCCGGAGGGGAGACGCACCTTTACCTCCCTGGTGTCGGCAGAGCACTACCTAAAAACACACAACCCGGACTTGTGGGGCTGAATCACCGGCTGCCTCGTCCTTATTTCAACCACTTAAACGAACGGTAACCACCGAAGCCCGTGAAAACACCATGTAAGTTTAAGGGCGGCATGGAAATGTTGGTTCTAGGACTTTTTTTTTTTTTTTTCTTTACATCCTTTTTTTTTTTCTTGCCCGTTTGTATTCAAAAACTACTTAGAGACTGCTATGAATATGCTAAGCTTAACGGCCAGTGCAGTGGGGTCTTAATTTATTTTCCTGTAATCAGAAGAAACTGTATCTATGGCGAACGAGTTTACATCAAGTTCCTACTGGATAACATAGCTGGACTGGCTTAATGTATTTAATAATCCTCATTATGTTTTACATGTTTATTGCTCTCTATGCAATTTGTAAGGTGGAAAGCACTAACATAGGTTTTATTTTAAAATGTGAGATTCTAAGGCATATTGATGGCCAGCATTTTCATGTTTGAGTTTACATAAACAGACTATTTTTCCCCCTACAGTTTCCAAAGGGGCTTTGAAAATGTTTCATGTTGGAGTTGATCTTATTAACAAGTTATACTTAACTTAATTAGGTAGCTTGGTTTCACTTGCCAGAGTTGAGAATGTTATTGCTGTGCTTGATATTTGGAAGTATTATAGACCATTTTCTCACTTTAAGGAGTGGGTGGGGGAGGGGGAGGGATATAGACAGGACACATATTTTGCACTTACTTCATTTAAGTCCCCAATATTCCTGGCTTTTTTGTTGTCACTTCCCATGTCTAAAATCCCACATCAACCCGTCAAAGACACTGTCAGCCTTTGTACTCAAACTTCTGATCACATGATTTATCAGCCACAATTATACTACCCACATGTGTGCTGCCATAACATATAAGTTCTTGAGCTGGAATACTAATGGACTTAATCAGCCAACCAAACGCAGCAAAATTCTTTACTTTCTAAGAAGACATAACATTGATATAGCTTATCTACAAGAGTCTCATTTAATTGATATAGGGCACTGCAAATTAGGAAAACAATGGCATGGTCAAATATTTTACTCCTCATTTTCCTCTCTTGCAAGGGGGGTGGTCATTTTAATCAGGAAAGGGATTCCTTTTCAAGCAGAACAAATTGAGAAGGATAGAGGAGGTAGATACATTCTAGTCAAAGGATATATTGGAGAACAGGCAGTCACCATGCTTAACATCTGTGGACCCAACCAAGATGATCCTAACTTTTATGTTAACCTCCTTCTTAAAGTATCCTGCTCACCCTCTGAGCTTATAATAGGCGGGGACTTCAACCTAGTGATGGACTCCATTATGGATAGATCCTCCGCCCCTAAACCTTTAACCTCAGCAGCTAAGATTCTCAAAAAAGAATTTTTAAATCTAAATTTACTAGATGCATTGCGGGAGGGACATGCGCATCAACGTGAATATAGTTATTATTCCCAGGTACATAACAGTTACTCTAGGATTGACACCTTCTTTATCCATGCAACAAAAATCCATCTAGTCTCTTCCTGTGAATACTTGGCTAGGATACACTCAGACCATGCCCCACTATTGCTCCAAATCGCCATACAGAGTTCTCATACAACCTTAAAACACTGGAGGTTTCCCAACCATCTACTTAATGATAACTACTTTACTAAACTGATTAACGAACAAGTAGACTTGTTTCTATTAACAAACAAAAACTCTGCCTCTCCATCAATCATTTGGGAAGCCCGAAAAGCATATATAAGAGGCAGTATTATCAGCTACTCTTCCTGGAAAAAGAAACAATATCAATCTAAATTAAATTCTTTGGAGGTAGACATTAAATTTCTGGAACAGCAACTCTGTCAATCACATACGCAGACAACCTTACATCAGTTAATTGCAAAACAGGCAG